>JAUIRK010000952.1:0-600000 GCA_030549495.1 Nectonema munidae | reverse complement strand
CATAAACGTACTTACACGCAAATTTAACTAGTTTGACGCAAAAATAAATATTTTTTAAAATTTATTATATGATTCTTGAAAATTTGCTTGGGTAAGTATAGGGTTTAGTTAATTTTTTTTAATTTGGAAGGTAGCAAAAGAGCGTACTTAGAAAAACTTAAAATTGTATTTTTTCAATAAAAATAATCGAAACGCGTTTTCGTTAGTCATGTTTTTGAACCCAATTTTCTATTAAAAGTATAGAGATGTCATTTTATTATGCCAAATTACATTAAAATTTAAAATTTTTATAAAAAAAACCCTATCAGTCAGTGGCGAATCCAGAAATTTCTTAAAGGGGGGGGGGGGCAAAATCAATTTAAATTTTTTGTAATTTTGCTAAAAGTTTTCAGAGAATATGACAGCTGTATTATGTCTCTTAGAATCACTAATTACGTATGTTTTCATATTTTTAACATTATTTTGCCATGAATAAATTGCAAAATTTATTTTTTATACATGTAAGGGCAATTTTCGAAGCCATTTTTAATAAGGGGGGGGGGGGGGGCTAGGCCCATGATGCCGACCCCTTGGATCCGCCACTGCTATCAGTATATCTATTAATAGAAAGAAATAGTATATATTAATGGAAATTTTGATTAAAAAATTCCCTATTGGAAGTGCGTTTTCTCAAGTCAATCAAATTCAATCACTAACTTGATTTTGATATATAGCATATTTGGCAAACGTTATATATAACATGCTAAATATACTTTCTTTTAGCTGCCTCCCTTGGTCTTGCCACACCACTGGTGTAAATACTGCAATATCCTTTAGTGCTCTTTCAAACCAAACTAATCATACTTGAATAAAGAAAAAGTATGGATGAGTAAGTCTCAATAAAAAAGTCTTAAAACCCCTTCCATAAATAAACTCTGCTATTTATTCCAAACTTATCATAAACTATTACCATGATTGGGAAAGATATTCAAAGAGAATGCACACTTGGACTTTGTTGAACTATGGACGTTACATATCATGCTATGCTCTCAATGGAATTTTAAGATTATACGTTTACTTGGAATGAGGGTATTATCACTGGAAGAGGAAATTTATTGATGCAAAGTACGCAAAACAAAAGCAATAAAGATGTAATATCCTAGCGAATTCTATTGCAAAGATAAAGAATGACACAATTTTAAACTTACCTTTTTAACAAATTCAGACTAACTTATCAAATAAATTCAAAGCAGTCGTAACAAACTAGTTTTCGACAAAAAAATTAAAGCGTCTATCTTAGCCCTAACTTTGTTCAGTAGTGTAATGGAGATAATTTTCAATTTTTCGGTAGAGAAGGTTGGAAACCACTGAATTTTAAAGATTCTGTTGAAAGTAAACATATAATGAACTAGAAATAATGATATTATTTAAAAAAAATCATAGCATTAAAACAGGAGAAAGTTAAAGTAGTGGAAAAATAATACTACTTTGGGTATAAAAAAAATAACACCAAGAATATATTTATTTGCATTATATTTAAAACATAAGTATGATTAGGGTTTGCTTCTAAAAATCTCCATGATATAATTCTTCGTATTAATTAGAGCTTAATTTAGCATTGTGTGATCTTGATATACATTTTGCCTTTGCCAAGCTAAGGTATCCTTCCATTTATCGCTTTTTTCACTCAATTGAGCAAATATGTGCCTATTCCTCACATCATTCTTTTTAGATGAAGATTTCTGCGTGGCCTCATCAAAAGTGGAAGAAATATCCTGTTCAGTTGCTGCACCTGAGAATTTATAGTCAAAATATAAATTTGTTTTGCGTCTCTTCACGACATCAATGCCAACAAGTAGAGACATGTAGGCAACTAGGATGCAGATCACGGCAATAATTAAGATAACAACGAATTTAATGGTGGAAGCCTTTCTGTATTCGTATTTGCAATCGCAGCGAGTGCAATTTGAAATTTCATCCGAGAAGGGTATCAAGACTTTTGCATCGTTGCAATTGCATTCATCAGCTGGAACAACTCCAACCCAGATTCGGTTATTAGCGCTAACTTGCGAATTGATGTTTTGATCGTTTCCAGGACACAAGTAGATGCACTTGCACCGTTCATCGCTGAAAAAGCAAAGGGGTTGGAAGAAGGAAAACAGAATCAAAAGAAGCATCATTTTATGCATCATTTTGGAATCTCTAAAAAAATATCAAAAAATTCAGAAGTTTCAGTAAAAAGAAAATTTAAATTTTTAAAGGATATTTAACACATTTACGCCAAATATTTCTTTGTAGAAACGCAAAATTTTTGAAAATCGCATGCTTGCCGCACTTTCAAGTTTTTTTTTATAAAGCAATCAGATGATTTTTCGGACACTGGTATCCTATTGTGCCTGAAAGCGCTAAACTAAATGTTTCACTCATTAACCTCTGAAAGTATTTCATCTTGGTGAAACAATAGTTTTTTTTTCTTTGACATTCTCCTTGTTTCCTTATATTTATTATTTTTTATTATTCAAGGTTTAACTTTGTTTAAATCAATTTATCTAAAAAGCAAAGGAAGATCACGTGGAAAGCCATAACATGTTCCCTTACAAACAACTTGAAATGGAAAAGAGAGTAACTTTGGACTCTTATGGGGATAAAATATTTGCTATTATTTATGTGATATACTAGATAGAGTAATTGATTCGATTCTGGAGTCATTTGTTTCGTTAAAGCATAAAAATTGTTTAAACAATTATGTGCAAGTATATCAAAGAAGTTGCGTAGACCTTACACGACAACAAAAAAGACCACAACTTTTAAAATATGTAAAATAGATTAAAAATAAAAAAAAATACTTTTTACCTACTTTTTTTCGAAAAGGCGAATAAATCAAACTTAAGTAAACTAATAAGGAAAAAAACTATTTTTCATAATTTATACTTTGAACGCTATGCGTAACTGCTTATTTTTAATTTATCAGGGACGAGGCGAGAGGTTTGCGGTCCAACTCTTATATTTTTATTAAATTTCGCTGAGGCAATTAAATATCTGATTGTGAATCTTTTGGTTTCCTTAATTTTTTTTTATGAAAATCTGCGATTAAAATTGATAAACACAAATTAGATAGAGTAAAGAAATTAGTTTCCTTGGTAATTAACTTTGTATAATTAATTTTGTGTAATTATAGACAAAGGGTTTCAATGGAAGGATCATATTGATTCTTTATGTAATAAATTAGGTTATCTAATTTCGAAATTCAGAGCTTTAAGTTATCTTCTAGTGAATGTACAGATAAAACAAGATTGAAAGTGCTAGTTTTGACAATTTTGAATTAGTCCTTAATAAACTGGGGACATAAAAATCTCGAACGGTTGTTTATTTTGCAGAAAAAATTACTTAGGGTTGTATTAAACTTGAAATACAATGAACACACAAGTGGTAAATTTAATATGTTAGAAAGTCTAAAAATACATGACATGTAGAAATATAAAATATTACTCTTTCTGCATGAGTTATTTACATGATTAATTCCTTCAAGCTATGCAAGCATGTTCAAATTCAACTATGAAATACATCATTACAATACGAGGACAAACAAACGTTTTTTCATTCCGGGATTCAAATCAGAAAAGTACAAACAATGAATAACATATGAAGTTGCAAGTGTACTCAATGACTGGCCAGAGGCAATTCTAGTGTTTAAGTGTATCGGACATCCGCATCCGCAACAATTACAACAAGAAATTTCTTCCCTCCACGGATTTTCTCATGTTAACATCCGCAATTTAAAATCTCTACATTATAGCTACTTTTCTCGATCCGAGATTCAAAAGTAAATTGTTCACCAATTTTGAAACAACAAATAAAGTAAAAATTTTCCTTTTGAATTTATATGATGAAGATAAGATTGATAATAGTAGGATAGAAGTAAAAAGCTGCAAAAAATGAAGAAAAGTGCTAATGAAGTTTATACCTCTTTGAATGAAGGTATGGACTCAATTCTAAACTCTAGTAGTGAAGAAAACAAGAAAATGAAGCTTTTAATGAAGAAAAGTATCAAAGAGAAAAAAGAATTAATTCATATAATTGCTTAGATAGGTGGAAAACTAAAAAAGA
Organism: Nectonema munidae; assembly: GCA_030549495.1. Lineage (NCBI taxonomy): Eukaryota > Metazoa > Nematomorpha > Nectonematoida > Nectonematidae > Nectonema > Nectonema munidae. The sequence continues at coordinate 595,914 of JAUIRK010000952.1, read as the reverse complement.
AGAATTTTCATTTTTATCAAAAATTGCATGTAATCATTACCTTACCTGTCCTTCTAGCACTGTTCAAACATAGAAGGATGATTTAGCTTTTTTTACATTGGTGGATTAAAAAACAGTAAAAAAGGGATTAAAATAGTAAGATACGATAAAATATAATAAAAAAATATAATTTTTTAAAAATATTTTATATCCGCATCAGAATAAAAATTTATTTTGGATATTCGCATCCGCTAAGATGTCAAATCTAATATCCGCATTCGCGGAAGTAAAAAAAATTAACAACCGATACATTTCTAGATTGGTTGCCTTTTTTTTTATTTATTTTTTTTTCTGTGCAGTGTATCTTAATAAATATTTTATCTTATTTAACTTTCAAATTCTAAGTAGAAAGATTTTTGACACACTCAAAAAAACTCAGAAATTTCTCAATAGCCATAATAGTGAGATTTCACTAGATTCAACAAATTTTTCATATTATCCAAATGGGATATGATATTCAATGAAATATTGTTTGAGTCTTTATTCATTGGGCAAGTTTATAATTTTGAAAAATTAATAATGTCAATAAAAAAATTTTTTGTTAATTTTTTAAAATTAATGTTACCGTACAAGAGGCGTAAGGGATTAAAATTAAAAAGTTTATAAAATGTTCATAAATACTTAGTAAGTCTATTATATATAAAGTTTTGAGAAATAAGTCACAGAGGTAAAAGAAAAAAATATATATCGGTGCACAAATTATAAAGTTTCTTTTGAGTTTCTACAAGAAGATGGTTCATAAATAGTTAGAGAATAATGAATAAAATAATTAAAAATAGTTTTAAGGAAAAATAAGAAATATAAGGATTTTTAATATTATTGTTGAAATAAAATAAATTAAATATTTTAAAATTTCAAAAAATATACCATTTTCAATTGTAGTATAAGGAGTATAAAAATTAAACGCACTCCGCCAACTTTTTTTTCCAAATAAATCCGAAACTAAAAAAAAATAATCTAAAATAATCTAGGAAAACTTTATTATTTTATAAAACAAAGAAAATAAAAAAAAATTCGATTTATTCATTTAAAACATCAAAAACTTCTTCACATCTTCATTTCATGAACTAGTCCAAGGTCGGATACACGGCATTGGGTGGCTAGCCACCCACCCTCTTTACATGTGCTGAAGTTATTTTTATTTCAATTTCTATATCATATAATCAAATAGTTGAAAACATATCTATCTAGACCAGTGGTTCCCAACCTTTTTAATGCTCCGTATTTTAATTTTTTTTTTTGCACACCTTACAGTTTATGTAATGAAAATTTACAAATTTATTTAAAAGAAAAGTTGAAATATAAAAACGACAAAAATTTGCATAATCATTTTTTATGAGGTACTATATTAACAAATATGAAATATATGGAAATAAAATGAAACAATCTGCATCAAAACAACTTCCATTTTAAAAAATAGTTCAATTTTTTATTCTCTTTTAAAAAGCTAATAATTTTATACAAAGTCCACCTCAAATTTAATGACTATTTTGCTCCTGTTTTTTGCATATGAGTTTTTCAAAACGTGGTACTTTGCTACTGATAGCAATTCCCATATCTGCTTGTGCACTCAAGCGAAGTCTTTATTGACAAAAAGGTACTAAATCTGCACTCGCACAAGTAAGTTGTCACAAATAGAATAAGCATGCTTTGTGCTTTTTTACAAAGTCTTGGAAACATCTCCATTGACGAGCACCAATATTGTTCCAAAGTTTTGCTTTCAAACTGCATTTCAAAAACACAGTTTGTGCGCAATTCAATAAGATCATCCATCTTTCAACGTTTCATCATTCGGCATATAATCCAAATTAAAAGAATATGGATTTATTATCGATTTTTCAGAGGCTTCTAGATTTCCCCCTTCAAAATATCTATCAAATAACTTGGATAATATTTCCAAATTGTTACCAATTACTTCTCAAAAACTTGGAATTTACCTTTTTCAACTCGTCGACGACAGAGATGTAACTTTTCTTTGAAAGCATTTAATTTTCACTACATTCTAATATATTTATATTTGCTTAAAAACTAAAGTTTAGACACTTCTTATATTTAAATGTAGTACTTCGTACCCTCTCAGGTAAAGCGTCGCACCCTGTGCGCCTTATATTGTCGTTATATTATATTATATTGTGTGGAGTGTTGCCTTATATTGTCGATGCTGTAATGTTATGTGCAAAGCAACAGATAGCACTGCGAGGTCACAGATGACAGAGTAGAATTTAGTGAATCTCTATCTAGCAATGTAAAAAATTTTGTCGCACTCCTAAGGTTGAAGGCAAAAACGTGTCCAGAACTGAATAACCACCTGGTATTCGGTCCTGCCAACTCTCGATACACGAGTAAGACAATTCAGAACGATGTGATATATGTTGCTGCTGATATCAATCGACACAACTTTAGAGAATGTATCAGAAAATGCTTTCACTTTTCTATAATAGCCGATGAAACTACATCGATTGGACGTGAAATTTTATCTGTGTGCCTCAGGATACTTAACTTTGTTGATGATGCTTCAAAGCCAAGAAAGCGGGAAGTGTTGTTAGATTTAGTTGATCTTGAAAGGACAACCTGTGTGGAAATAGCTGTAGCTATTAAAGAATCCCTAAAAAAAATCGGATCGACCTTAGTCACTGCCGTGGGCAGGCTTATGACACTACAGCTTCGATGAGTTCTGAGAGAGTTGGCGTTCAAATTGAAATTTTAAAGCTTGCCCCTGACGCCCAATTCCAAGGATGTTGCCTCCATTGCTTAAATCTTGTTATTTGTCATGCATGCAAAATATCATCAATACACAATATGATGAACACATGCAGTGAGCTTTTCAGCTTCTTCGACAATTCACCCAAGCGGCAACGCTTTTTAAGATCATTATTGATTCACTGGCACCAGATATGAGAAAAACAAAGCTGAAGAACTTGTGTAAAACCCGTTGGGTCGAACGGCACACGACATTTGAAACTATTTTTCAACTATATGAATACATAGTTGCTACTCTGAAAGAAATCTGTCAGCATGAGAGATTCTATCCAAACAACGATGATTGGAACTGGGATTCCTCCACTAGAATAAAGGCTAATGGTCTTCGCCATACGCTCGTGGACTTCGGACACATCGTAAGCTTCGTCATTGCCAAGGAGATGTTGGAACCACTGCGTCCAGTCGTGACTGCATTACAAGGTTCCCATATGGAGGTGTACCTAGGATTCCAGAAAATGGAACAGGTTATGTCAACATATCAAGACATACGATTAGAAGTAAACGTCTGGTTTGATCGTGTATATCGTAAAGTACTAGAACTAAGTAGTCTTGTTAGCTCAAGTAAACAGAGACCAAGGATCTTTAGGAAACAAACGATGAGAGATAACCATCCATCAGACACAGTTTTCGACTACTGGAAGAGAACATTAATTATTCCATTCTTTGATATTACCTGCAGTGAACTGAGATGACGTTTCAGTGATGACAAACGTGCCCATTATGGACTATGCTGTCTCGATCCAGAAGTGATACTCCAGAAGACCAAAGAATCATTACCAAAGTTGAATGAAAATCTGCATGACGAATGGTTTCATGTGTTACCATTAACTGCTGCTCTTAATAGCGAGATGTTCCGTTGGTTAAATTACTGGATGAACAAAGGCACCCTAGGCGACATATCTGTGACATCTCTCCTGGCCAACCATGCTGATGAAATGTTCTTTCCAAATGTGAGAGAACTTCCCAAAATACTAGCCGTCTTTCCAATCGGTAGCACTGAAGCAGAACGGTCATTTTCCTGTGTTAAGAGGATACACACGTGGCTGAGAACGACTATAAATACATAACGACTGTCGGATCTTGCAGTAATTGCCATGAATGGCATGGGTATACAATCTAAGACCGAGGAGATATCTAAATAGTTTCTCTCTAGATACCCACGCCCTATCCAGGCACCCACACTTTTTGACCCTAAACTAACCTACTATCTGCATTACACGTTTGTTCAGACGAACAATATCAAGCCTTACCGTAAATAACGTATTAAGTCCTACAATTGTACTTTGCTGGTTTGTCTTTTGCAATTTGCGCATTAAAAATATTGCGTTTTTTGAAAAGTTTTATTTTTTTTTGTTATCATTCTTCAAATTCGGCTCTCAGATTCTTGATAAAAGTAAAAATATTGTGCGGCCAGTAATCATGGAAAAATCAATCTCCGGCCGTGTTTATCAATATTGAATTGTTAGCCATACCTACGTCTAATCAGTAACTATTGTTGTCTACACCTGGCCTCATGTTCCTCAAACGGAGAGCGTTGTTAAATCTTTGGGTTCATTTAGGATGAATTTTTGAACCAAAAACAATATAGTAAATGTGTGAACTTCCAAAAATTTGAACCATAATTTTAATTATCCACCCCCTATAGAAATTTTCTAGATCCGCCAATGTAATCGTAGCAATATTTGAAGATTTATATGCTGCTAATATTTCAATATTATTTGAAACCTTAGCAGGTAGGTTATAACCAAAATGACATTTATTTTTTCTTAGAAGCCCAAATTTCACTGTTAATATTGAATTTAATAAATTCAAAGTAATTGCATTTTTTTCGACTTGACGTGATTCAATGCGCTGAATTTCGATTTTTGCATTCGAATGGGGAAGAATCAAAACTGAAATAGCAAGATTATGAAGTTCAGAAAATGGATTGGACCCTGAAGTATCCTCGAATTCACCAAATTCCTTCCAAAAAACTCAGTATTTAATTTATTTACCCAATTAACAAGATTAATTTTGTTCAATTAGTACTCAATTTTAGAAAAAATTTCATTATTTTTACTAAATTAATTGATGACGCTATAGAGCGTAGTAAAAGATTTCACTGGGTGTAAAATTTGTTTTACAGAAAAATAGGAAATATTTTTCAAAGTATTGATATTTTCGGGGAGTCGTTGTTTTAATTGCGTATATATTTCAATCCAAAAATCACGCCATTTTCCTCTGATCACTTTTTCTGTGTTGATATTAATGTTGTTTTTCAACTTCATTTCATTAACTTTTGTTTCGAACCTATAACCTAAATAAGGAATAGGGTTCATATAATCCATAATGTCAGACTCAATTGGATAAATCTTACTTGTCGCTGTCATTATTCTTTTCGCAATGGACTGGATTAATAATATAAGTTCATTTAAAAGCATAACTTTTTCGATGTTTTTTTGATTTAAATAACTTATTAACCTTTCTTACTTCTAACAGAATTTATGATAGAAAATACATCAAGTTTGCTTCATCTGAATACATTTGATACAATATTTCTGCTGCATACCACTTTTCTGTTTTACGCGTAAGATCGAAGTGATTTTTGAGTTCATTCCATTGATCAAGAATCCTTTCTACCCCTGGCTGTATACTCAACCCTCTTTTTTGCATATTTTTTGTATTTTCAATGGAGTTACGTCATCAGGGATTTGTACAACTCTCTATATTTTCGCTGTCTCAATGCAGAGTATGCGAACCATTTATTTATTTCAGAAATAATATAAATAAGATTTCTGGGTAATCCTTCAGATGTGGCATGGAAAGTAGTTAACTGTATAGAGTAGCAAGTGCATTTGAAAAGTATAAGTGAAGGAAGTTCTTTCTTTAATTTAGCATTGACCCCGTTATTTACGCTAATCATAACGCTTGCATTATCCGTTCCAAGAGCAATCAGATTAGACAAATCAAGCTTTTTCGAAATCAAAGTGCATTTTATGGTTTTCACAATGTCATCAGCCGAACACTCCTCATTCTCAGTCAAACTAAGATAGGTTGAAATAACTCTTTTTTCTTTTTGACTATAATAAATGATCGAAAAACCAAGTAGCTTTGTCACGCTTAAATAATTAGATTTATCTATAAGTAAACTAAATTTACTGTTACCGACATCTTAAAGTAAATCTGATTTAAAATGACGGAAGAGAACATTGTTTATCAACTTGGACATTTTGTCCTGTATCTCCAACAATCCTAGCAAGCCAATCTTTTAAATCTTTTTCCTGGAGCCACTCATAACGAAATTTTTGTGCGTAAATATTTTTTCAGCATTAAATAAAATTAGTGTGTAATAAATGAAATTATGTGAGTATATATCAATATTTTCGAAATAATTTTTTAAAAAATTAAAAAAGGAAGTGGGGAGACATTTTAGTTGCAAAAAAATGATGGAAAAAATAGTCTAGAAAAAATAGTTTCTTTTTCAAATCTAGACAAATCAAAATCTAGATTTAAATAATCCAAATTGGTAGCACTGCGTTTTTAGCCCCCTTTTGCTTTTCTTCTTATTTTCCCTCATTCCATTTTGTTTTTTTTCTTGATATTTAGCTGATTTTTTTACAAATTTTTTCTTCTACAAACTTTATGCCAGCTTTCAAGTCCTTGCGTCTTACAAACTGTGTCATTTTCAACCAACCAAAACAGATCCAAAAGCCGGCATAAAAATATGCCACGTGAATACTTTTCACAATCTTATTTTATTAATCCTTTAATAATTCAAAATGAATTTTATTTTTAAAAATAACCTGTTAGATAAACCCATTTTTAAGAGTGTCTTTTTTTATACTAGACATGGTAAAGAGTTTAATTCATTTTAATATCATGATCTGTACTTATAAACATAAAATAAAGGTTCAATTTTGCTTTTATTTATAATTTCGTATAGTTAAAATTAATTTGTACAGTCATATTTTTTATTGAAATGTAATAATACCAAATACGGTGTACTTCATATAGTTTAAATAGATCATAAAATATGTTAATTATTATGATGTCTCACTTTAAAACAGTGGTGTAGCCAAAATAAAGAAATAGTTTGGCACAAATTTTTCAAAAAAATCAAAATCTCTAATTTCTCAGAAGCTTAAAAGGCATCAAAATTTTTATTAAAAATTTGAAGCCCGGAGAATTTTTGCGAAAAAAATTTAATACTCAATCAATGCACATAGATTTAAAATAGCTATAAATTTTTAGGATAATAAAAATGGAGGAGGCGGGAGGTGGCACCTAGCGAAAAACGATCATTAGTTATTTGGATATTGTAAGTTTAGATAGTGATTGAGATAGTTTGTTAATTAGTTAGTTAGTGGATAAATTTAATTACTTATTCAGTTAGTTAGTGTTATAATTATTGTTGAATTCTTCTATTAATTTATTTGGTATATTTTGTCACTCTTTTTTTTAACTCCTATGATTTTTCGCTCATATCAATTTTTTATTACTCTTTGCTCGGGTGGTCCTGTTGATTTGTCAGTTCTTTGATAATATCCAAATAATTTTGAATTGACAAATGATTTATTGTTTTAGTTCTCCGATGTGATAATAATGCCCTCAATGTATATAAGAAAGGCGTTATTTTTGAATTAGAAGAATCTATTAGAATTATTGAGTCTAAGTTTGAAAATATGAAGAATAAAAAAACAGATGGAAAAATTTTAATGAAAAATTAACGATCCAAAATAATAAGAAAAATTAATAAAAAAAATGCAAAGTCAAATTAAAATTTTTGATTTAAAATTTTTTATAGTTAATGCGAAGAGAGTTCGATAAAATGTATATTGTTAAACAAATTTAAACAATCACTCATTGTAATGAATATTATATAAGCTTATCCTAGTTTCTATAAAAAAAATAATAGATTCTTGATAAAGAAACCCAGATCCCACAATCATGATAAAAACGATTTCTACTATTCAATGATTTTTAACGATAAAAAAATGTATGAAGTTTCTGATTTTTTCTAAAGATTTATTTAGTTTACGGGGAAGAAAGTCTTGCTTCATAATTTGATAAATTTGGTCGTATTTACCATTTATTCTAGGGTAAACAGAAGAAATGCAACATCCAATTAATGAACAAGCAGCCATACTTGAATAAAAAGACGAAAAAGAATTAAAACAATTAATATAACTTTAATTATCAATGTCATTGGAGATGTTTTTTAACTTATTTTTTAATGATTTTTCTAAGTAGTATTCACGAAAGAATATCAATGCATTTGCTGTTTTGAAACACAACTCTGAAGAAAGGAATTCATTCCCACAAAATAAAATTGATAGAGAGTTGAAAAGATAATTGCAGTTTGGTGAAGATGAAATTGCCTAAAATCAATGGGAACAAATTCGTGAAGTGTTATATTAATTGGAACTTCAATAAACTTCATAATTCCGTATTTTTCAACTAGCAATTCTTTGTCTGTTTTAATTAAAACACGAATTTCAATCATAAAATTTTTTTTATAAATAGTAGAATTTAGCGGAGCATCATTGAGGATCATCAGAAAATTATTATACTTTTCATTTGCCTAATTTGACAAACATTTAATGCAAACATAAGGAGAGGAATAAAAGTGGAGGTATTGAATAATGGTCAAGTTTTGACATTTATAATGAAATTTATCTTCGCAAATTTCACAAAACATCTTTATTTTCATATCATAAAAATAAAATGTGTAAATGAATTATTATAAATACAATAATCTATCTTAAAAATACAAATAATTATATCGAAAACAATTATTCAATTTATAAATATACTATATTAATTTAATTATTATTTTTAGGTTTGTATAATAAAGAAAAACTGTGAGCGAATAGAATATAATAAGAAAAACTTAGAACCACCCCATTGTTAATTATCAGAGCTCTCTAGCTATCACCACCGCTTTTTATCCAGGCGCCTCTCTATCTCCCATCTTTTCTACAAGATCTCCTCTAAACCATTTAACTACAACTTATGATGCTGAGTGCCAAGTTTTAATCAACTCATGCGATCAGATCTCCCAAAACATCAATACCTTCACATGTTTCCTCATATTCATTTCTATACAGACTCCTTGAACATCACGTGCGATCTACACCTTATAAAAACGTTCCCTTCTTTGCTTCCATCTTGTTCTCAAAACTACGACTCCTCTCCACTCGTTTCACTGTCCCCATTTTCTGGTGCCCCGTTCATTCCAACATACATGAAATCTTGCATGTTGACCATCTCGCTAAAAGAACCTCATCAACACCATGCATTACACATTTGCCCTCAGTACACCCCGACGTCTTATTACGTAACATTTCTGCACACACTCAAAACCAATGGCAAAAATCTATCACCAACTCCACAAACACGCTGCTTTCGTGCATATCCAACATCAATGCCATACCCTAATCCTGGGCTTCGCATAAATACACTTCATCGATATCTCTTATTAAGTGGCTCTCGGGTCATTGCCCCTGCAAAACTTACTTCTTTCGCATTAAACTCTCAGACAACCTGACTTGTCCGTTCTGCAACATACTCTTCGGAACACCATACTACCTCGCCTTCCTCTGTCCATTTTTAATCTCATACCGACACAAACTCATCAAAATTTGTACTTCAACCCTTGGCCACTTTCCCACTAATCTAAGCTATATTAGTACTCACCTAGAACACTTAAACTTACTCTCCGCCTTGATAGGCACTATTGAACTCATTCTTCACCTCAGCCCAGAATAAAACCGACTATCCTTCTCTATATATATTTTTATCAAATACTTTCTTGATTGAAATAATATTCTAAAATTAAACTAAGTAATTTTTTAGATAGTTTTTATTTTTATAAAATCTTTAATTTTTTTCGATACGGAATTCGAACCTTAATGGTTCTTAGGCATCCTCTCAACCATTGGCGAATGCAGAAATTGACCATAGGGTGGGGGCAACTTTAAAAAATACTAGTAGTCTTGATGCTTTAGGAAAGAGCAAAATCACTAAGGGGAATTTTTAAAGCCATTCTTCATAGAGGGGCGTCCCCTATGGATCAATCAGTGATGTCAACTTAACAATTGAAGGTCATGGGTTAGATTTCCAAGTCTCCCCACTCTTAAAAACAAAATGACAAAACTGTTATTGACCATCTTGTAAGCATATAGCGTTAGGTAAAGGTAAAAAAAAATATCGTAGGGTGTTATCATTAAAAAGGCACACTTGCGCCACTTGTATCGAACGAATGTAGGCTTGATCGTGGATTTGAACCCAAGACCTTGAGTCATCGAAACGCAGTACCTAACCAATCTTACTTACGCCTGCTGAAAGTGCTTTGATATTCAAACAACAAACCAATACGGTATTCATTGTTTTTAATAAGAAAATAATTAAAATAACAATAATTTTCAATTTTCCTTTTTGAAATATATTTCACCCTATTTTCTATTATGAAGATTTATAAAAATTTTCTTAATTTTTTTTATAAAATATTTATATAACTTTTTTTTAAATGGTAATTGGTTACTTTTTATTATATCTTTTTTCTATTCAATTAATTTTCAATATAGTTGTAGTATTCTTCTTCAAATTTTTTAAAAATGTTTTATAAAAAGTAATAATTATAATTTTATTTTACGATATTTTTGAAATAAAATAACTTAAAACGTATTTCTATTTATTATTCTCTATAATGTATTTCTGATTGTAGTGTATTATTACTAATACCTAAAAGATGGAAATAAAATAGCTTAAAAGTATTTTTCTCAAAAGCTTTAATAAATTTTTTATTTTTCTATAAACTTATTCTAATTTATAACTTAGTGTTTCTAACTTAGGGACGATGTCCTTACCTGTGGTGTAGCCTTTTTCATTATTAATTATAACCTTCCCTTTAAATTTATTTATTTTTTGAGAAATTTGATCCATTTTTTTCTACCCCATTTTTATTTTTCACTACGCCAATTCGTCCATACTCAACTTATTAATCGAGGCAATTTTGGTAAAAGATAATTTTTTGCGTAGCAAGAAACCAAGAACTTTGTCCCGCCTCTAGAACGCTTCCAGGGTCTTTTCGTTAAGACGGCCACATCAAGTAATCACCATTTCGTCTGCCTTTTATAGTTATTTATTTACCATTTTGTCTGCCTTTTTTATTTACGAGCACTGAAGAAAAGCTATTCGTTACTTACAAGATAAGGGGTGTTGCATCAGGAGAGGCTGTGTGCAAATCGGCATTTAATGAAGCATGATTTATCACGGTGGAGATGCAATAAATGTTTGTGCAGATAACTCTAAAATTAAGCACTCTTCCAGTTTTACTAACTTAAGTTTAAGCACTCTTCTAATATATCTAACTCTAACTCAAAGTTTGAGCACTTTTCTAATATACCTAGCTCTAACTCTAATTTTAAGCATTCTTCTTATTTACCTAACTCTAACTCTAAAATTAAGCACTCTTCCAGTTTTCCAACAGATCACCGCATAGCAGCATTATGCTCAAGCTATACCTCTCTCTGCTGCAAGATGATATGATGTAGTATTCGCCTTTTTATTCCACTTGTCTATTCAATCCTAATACGATGATAACCGACACGCACAAGCATTTACTACACTTATACCAGCAAACATAAAACATATACATCTAAATATACAGTATATGCTATTATTATTTTTCAACAATTAATATTGTAAACGATCATACAAAATTCTCAATAATAACATATGAAGCTCTCATGCAAATCTACTGATAATGCAAACGCTTCATATACGTACAAGTTCACTTATATACTAGCTTTACGAACATGCGCCTGCATATACACGGCTCTGTATACGGTGAATATTTATTCTTCTATAACCAGTACATCTATATATTCAATTGTTTATTATCCATAAGCAAGATTGATTTTATCAATGTCAATTTGACATGATTGACAATTCATATAATGTTTTGTTTCGTGCTATTCAGCGACACACATCATTCGACATATTCTATATTTTAACAAGGCGACGAAAACACCAAACTCAATTTCTTTGGTAGAGTGCAAAATTGTGGAATAAAAAAGAATGCGGTACTGCGCGATCACTAATCAATTCATATATGTGCGAATTTCTTTGGCGCAAAAGTAACAAAGTGCTAGATTCAAAGGGAAAATTTTATTCATATATTGCCAATTTTATTCATTTGCTTAAATAAAACTATTCTTAATATCCATTAAAGTTATTCATTTTTATTAATTAATAAAGTTATTAATTTTTATTTTTTTTAATTTCCGTTTCCAAACAACAAAATGTGGGTAAACGTAGAGAATTTTCCCTAGAATTTGGCAACCTGGACATAACTATAAAAGACAGACGAAATGGCGATTACTTGGTGTGGCCGTCTGAACGAAAAGACCCCGCTTCCAAAACATGTAATATTGCATGCAAAACATTATTTTATCAGTCCAAAATATTTCATCTGTAAAATTTCCGACCTTAGTTGCCTAAAAGTAAACAGATTGCCCTCTTTCTGGCATTGCCGTAGTAATTTTTGCTTTAATCCCCACGAGAGTGTTACTATTAACATGCTTTTTATTTAAAGCTCGGGCGCATTGTTGATTAACCTCGTTGCTAAACGATTTAACTTATTGTCATTACTCCAAATAAGCAATTCTGGGAACAAAGATCTAAACGTTGAAAAATTTCCTTCAGAACAGAAAGAAAGGAACCAGCATTGCACTAGAGGCCCGCTACAAAACAAAAAATGGTGTACATTGATATACCCAAAAAATAGAGGATAGGCGATTACAAAATTTTAGAGTAGATCATAAGAGATATGTAACGTATGTACGGTGCAATTAACGGGTTATCGACCACAGTCGATATATGTCGACTTTACAAAAATGTGAATCGTCTGCGTTTATTAATGCTTTTTAATACAAATCTTCTGCTTTATACTGGATATCGTGTGATTATTCTGGTCGTTAACGGGTTAATAGATCAGTACTTTTTTGAAATAAAATTTTGCGCATAATTTGTTGCGCTAAGCACATACTTTTGTTTTATGACATCATTGTGTGCGTAATCTTAGTTGTTTCCATTGAAATAGAAAGAAAGAATGAATTGATAGAGTATGACATCAATATATAATCCGCAAAAAATTCTGACTGTCATCCACGACTACACTCCCGAAAGCAAAGATGAAATAGCGCTTAAAACGGGTGATAAAATCGAAATAGAGTCCCCTTCACTGCCATCCAACATCACAGCGCGTTATGATGATCACGGCTGGCTTTTCGGCAAAAATCTCAAGTCTGGAAAGGCAGGCGCTTTTCCCAGCAACTTTGTCAAAGAATTTGTCAGTCAATCCCAGAGTTGTGATTCCTTAAACACCGTCTATCTTTCTGGTAATTCGCTCTCTTATTTTTCCTTCTTTTTATGTCAATATGTGTGTATGTATGTCTAGATGTTTTTTTTATGGTAGACGTGTTTATAAAGGGGACATTTTGTGTCAAGAATGTCAAAAAATGTACATGTAAATGCATGTATGTACGATTGCGCTAACACTAAACCAAGCCCCAACCCTAATACTAATACTACACTAATCCTAATCGAAACGATAGATTTCAAAAATTTTACGCAATAATTCACTTACGCCCAACATTTCTTTAAGGAAGCTCAGATGTTACCTTTTTCATTGTAATTAATATCAATTTGAAATTTCACCTACTTTGTGTTCTTGAAAGAAAATATAAGCCAATGAATAGTTTTCAAAAACTTGGGCCTCTCCTGATCTTTTTCATTCACTTTTAGCGGTTGAAATTAAAGCACAAGATTTTCATCTGACACTATTTTTCAATTATGTCTGAAAGAGATTCTGAAAAGCACTTGCACATCCCTCGTAATTTAGAACAAAGATAGCTTTCTTCAGAGTTTGAAAACTTTTTATCAATAATCAAAATTTTTATCTAAAAGATTATTTTGAAAACTTTTCTATCAAAGTCCCAATTAACCCGTTAACGCCCAATGTCGACTATAGTCGATTCTACAAAAATAAAATCGTCTGCATTTATCAAAGCTCTTTAATACAAATCTTCTGCTTTACATTACATATCGTCTGACTATTTTGAATCATTTAGGAACTACCGTGAAAAAAGCAAATTAAACTTTGGAAAATCTAAAAATAATTGAGAAAAAGAAGACTATTTTTTGAATATTTTTTAAAAAAATTCGAAACTGAGCGACGATTTAAATGGTTTATATCGATTGCTCAAGTTTTAATTTGCATCTGTGAAAATGTATGGAGGAATTGTACTACAACTCCCTACCATCATCATATATTCTTATAGTTCATTGGTCTAATAGAGCATTGATGTTCATAATTTACAATTTTTAAAAGGTATGTACTTTTTTTATGTACATTGGAATCTTTACTCACGTTGTAATTTTTAGTTTAATAGTAAGGAGTTTCAAAAGATAAAATCTTTGAGCGACAATTTTGTCTTGAAAAATATAACAAATTGAAAGCTTGAGTCTTAAATTAGCTCTGAAGGAGCTGTATTAATTTCCTATAATTCTCTATGCGACGCCTTAAAAGACATTATTTATGCGTAGACTATTTTTGAGGCATGGAAGAGAGAAAAAAAATGAAAATTATAAGAAAGATACTCCTAGTTAGATAATGATGAGGTGTATCGATTTGAGCAGATCTTTTGGCAGAATCTAGTCTAAAAGGGATTTGTCTCGTTGAGAAAAAGAAGGAGAGTAAATTGATTCAAAAGATTTTGTATAGTAAAGAAAAGTAGACAAGAGAAAGATTTGCAGACGAGATATTAGAAGGATGGATTGTGTGGAGAAAGATATAAAGTTGCTATCGACTTTTTTAATCGCATTCATTTTGCCAAATTTCTTTTTTTCCATTTATTCAAAAATTGTTAATCTATCTAATTAACCTCATTAAAAAGCTAGTTGACTGGATAATTTTCCAACTAGCCAGCTGCTTATCTTAGTCAGTAAGTCTATGTGTATTCAGGTAATCAGTTATGTGTGTTGACTATCTATCTAACTATCTAACTATCTATCTATCTATCTATCTATCTATCTATCTAACTATCTATCTATCTAACTATCTCTCTATCTATCTATCTATCTATCTATCTATCTATCTATCTATCTATCTATCTATCTATCTATCTATCTAACTATCTATCTATCTATCTATCTATCTATCTAACTATCTATCTATCTAACTATCTATCTATCTATCTATCTATCTAACTATCTATCTATCTATCTATCTATCTATCTATCTATCTATCTATCTATCTATCTATCTATCTATCTATCTATCTATCTATCTATCTATCTATCTATCTATCTATCTATCTATCTATCTATCTATCTATCTATCTATCTATCTATCTATCTATCTATCTATCTATCTATCTATCTATCTATCTATCTATCTATCTATCTATCTATCTATCTATCTATCTATCTATCTATCTATCTAACTATCTATCTATCTAACTATCTATCTATCTATCTATCTAACTATCTATCTATCTATCTATCTATCTATCTATCTATCTATCTATCTATCTATCTATCTATCTATCTATCTATCTATCTATCTATCTATCTATCTATCTATCTATCTATCTATCTATCTATCTATCTATCTATTTATCTATCTATCTATCTATCTATCTATCTATCTATCTATCTATCTATCTAACTATCTATCTATCTATCTATCTATCTATCTATCTATCTATCTATCTATCTATCTATCTATCTATCTATCTATCTATCTATCTAACTATCTATCTATCTAACTATCTATCTATCTAACTATCTCTCTATCTATCTATCTATCTATCTATCTATCTATCTATCTATCTATCTATCTATCTATCTATCTATCTATCTATCTATCTATCTATCTATCTATCTATCTATCTAACTATCTATCTAACTATCTATCTATCTATCTATCTATCTATCTATCTATCTATCTATCTATCTATCTATCTATCTATCTATCTATCTATCTATCTATCTATCTATCTATCTATCTATCTATCTATCTATCTATCTATCTATCTATCTATCTATCTATCTATCTATCTATCTATCTATCTATCTATCTATCTATCTATCTATCTATCTATCTATCTATCTATCTATCTATCTATCTATCTATCTATCTATCTATCTATCTATCTATCTATCTATCTATCTATCTATCTATCTATCTATCTATCTATCTATCTATCTATCTATCTATCTATCTATCTATCTATCTATCTATCTATCTATCTATCTATCTATCTATCTATCTATCTATCTATCTATCTATCTATCTATCTATCTATCTATCTATCTATCTATCTATCTATCTATCTATCTATCTATCTATCTATCTATCTATCTATCTATCTATCTATCTATCTATCTATCTATCTACCTACCTACCTACCTACCTACCTACCTACCTATCTATCTTCGATAACCAATAAAAAAGAATAAAAAATTATCGCTAACCATCAAAAAACACTATATTTGGCGCGTTATAAAAATCTCTCAATAAAACCTCTTATTTATCCCTATTTCCATTTTCTCCTTCACCACCGCATACTTGCCATCATAAAAATATCTTTTCCAAGACTTTAAAGTTTTATTTTTTACCTTTAGCACAATTTCAAGCCACACTTTTTCCTATCAAAAGTCTTTAGTACATAAAATTATAAAAAACATGTATACATCTTGTGAAACAAATTTTTACCTTACGAATTTTGAGAATTATGTAGGAGTGAAACTTTGTTTTGAATATACTCTGCTGTTTCTGTCGACAATAACCATATTCATTTATATATAAATTTTAAAAGTCGTTTTTGTTTAATAAAATGAAGGGCATCCTTGTTTATAAAAAAACTGTAATTTATAAATATTGTCTAGACTCTAGAATCTAGAAGTTTAATTTTGTGTATGGCTCAGTTTTCTTGAAGTTGAATTTTGTGAATGTAAAATTAATAATTTTCTTTATATATCATTTTTTGCCAGATAACAGATATTTCTTTTTTTTATTTTCTTTCTTCTTTTTTTTTATATTTTATATATAACGTAAATAAATAAAGTAAAAATAGAAATTACACGGTTTTTTTATTACATTTAATGGTAATTTTCGAGCTCAATTTTTTAAACCATCAACCATTCAAATGATTTATTCTGTTTTACCACTATTTAGTAAGCCTAATTAAAAATCAACATAAACAAATTTGAATACCTTGATTAAGAATTTTGACAGCTGAGATCCTTAAAAATTTCTACTTTTTGCGGCAGAATTTTAGATCGCTCATTTTTTTATATGTGCTTGTAAAGGAAAAGTGACAACCAAAGTGTTTACGGACTTAAACAATGGAGGTATGCACTCTGTGATGACAATGCCGCACGCTTGATGAATGAAGTTGTGCTGTTGTTCGCTTATCTAATTAATAGCTCTTGTGTGCGTAGACCACAATATACACATCCATTTTCTCACCTTTTTGATGATGAGAAAGACGGAATTATTTTAATTGAATGAAGGCAGTTTGTAGTATTATATGCCTGAGTCTTTGTTTGTTATGCCTTTTAGTCTTCTCAGTTGATCTCTAAGCTTTGTGCTTTAACTTTTTTTTTATTAAAAATTTTTCTTCATTTATGATACGCTTTAACTTTCCCTCGTCCAAGTATCTTGTCTACAGCGAAATATGTTTCAATAGTAAGTTTTCACCTTCAACTATTTCTTTTGCTCTTGGAAATCACATTGTACACAATATCAACCATATAGAGAGGTATCGGATGTGGAATTTTTTGTATCATCGGATATCAAATTTGACATCATAGCCGATGCGGTTATTTTAATTGGGATTCTAAGCAAACGCAAGTACTTCTTTAAAATTTAGAGAAAAGATGTCAATGTATGTGTGTTACCATTAAGACGTACTTAGCATAAAACGTTTCCATTAAGTAAAAATTGAAAAATTTTGTACAATTTTTTTGAGGTATATAGAAAAATGTTTGAAAATTCGTGATGCCGATGTTATTTCAGATGTTGAAATTTAAATCATTCGCGAATGAGGATCTTAAGAGGATGTAAAAATTTGTGGGGATGCGGTGCATCTTTAATTATCATTATCAACATTAAACGATATTAGGGACCTTGTGAAATCGGTGCACCAAAAATGAAAATCCTTTGCTTTAAACATATAAATTAGCATTGAAAAAGAAAGCAAACGATTAATCTTCAAAATTGTGGCACTCAAATGGTTATTATAGAATTTTGTCATACTTGCCTACTAAGTTCTAATTCACTCAAACTTTTTGTAAGATTCATATCATTTAAAAAAAAAAGCAGCCTATCATCGCCTAACAAATAGAGATGTTCAAAGTCTTCGTATAATTCAAAAAAGAGGATGTATTTGATATAGATGTGCTTAATTATGCTAAAGGCGAAAGGGGCGTTGGGTGTTTTCGTCGAGAAGTCACAATTGCACCGCTTGTATCGAACTATGAAGAAAGGAGGCCTGATGCGGGATCGAACCCAAGACCCTGAGTTATCGAAGCCCAGTATCTAACCAACCTTACTCACGCCCCCTTACTAGCCGTTGCACTATGCAGTACTATGAATCTCCTTCTCTCTCTCTCTCTCTATTTATATAATTTTTGATTTAAAGTCATCCCTACATGAAAATGTAGGCGAGTGATAATTTGATTTAAGAAAAATCCTAAAATATAGCAATGATTTGCTTCAGGAAATAAAATTCTTTGCAATCAAAATATTTAAAAAAAATTTTCTAATTACTTTTTTTCTTGGAATGTTAGCACACTTGAATTGATTTTCTTTCTGGGTGGTTCGCAAGCGATGCCAACAGTAATCTAACACTTAAACTGATTTCTCGTTTTAACAGACTCAAAATCTTCCAAATGACTGGATGGGAACACTTTGCATAAACAGCTAAGAAATTAAAAAAAGAACTTTTTTAGCAGCTAACTAGAACTATGTATGCAATAAATGTAAAAAAACGATTAACTGTACTATATAAGTTTAGGACTTTATAAGACAGGGGTATTCAACCGTTGGCATAGTAAGAGCGGCAAAAATATTTTAACATCTTTCATGGCACAATCGATCCTGAATTTTCTTTGGATGTAATAATAAGTACCCATAAAAAGCTTACAGATACATAGAAAGGCATGTACGTATATACAAACACATCATATGCACACGCGCACACACATCCTCATACATACACATAGATATGAATTAATGAATTCAATACATAAATCGAAAATCTATCTTAACGCATTTACCACTTCAATTAAAGAGAAAAACTTGGCTTTGTGTTTCTTTGATCAACTTGCTAAAGTTAGGTGTGTATTTTGATGAAGCTGTTCATAATAAACATTCATTCCTCAAGATTTGAATTTATAATGCCCCTATCTTAGTTTCGATTTATTCATGTTCAAGTGAGAAAAAGATTCGCAAAGAATGATTTAAATGCATAAGAAACAAATTTCAAATTGGTGAGTTTATTCTTATTTTTACCTTGTTCCCAAAATCATCTTGCATTACAGTATTTTCCTTCAATTAAATATCATTTTGCAAATCTTTTATTTCTTCTTCAATAATAATGCTTACATCATTTTCTGTCAAAGTCAAATAGATGGATGAATGGATATTACCATCAAAAGAGTTAAATTTTTTGTCACTCACATCATAAAATGTTTTCTCATAACCGCTATGCTGCTGCCTTTACGGCACAAAAATGATGCTACGCGGGCACACATGTGCCTGCAATCATAAAAAATAAAATACCCAAATGGCGTCACTACTATTTTTAGATTCTCAAGTCAACTTACTTACTACTGTCACTCTGCTTACATTTTCGTGAAAGGATGCGTTTATATTTGTTTCGCGGGATTTGGCCCCAGTTCAGCGGCATGCTCACAGCAACGCTTATTGACTTTTGACTTCTCCACGGTATTCACGTTCGTGTTACATCATTTAGTAAATATGCTAATCGGTGCACAAACGTGTGACTTGATTTTGCCACAATGACATATCCATATTTTGTAAGGCAGCCAGTCATAAAACAAAAGGTTGTTTTGTGGCAGGCATAGAGGATAATAATTGATAGGTATAATATATAGGCGATTACCCCCTAATATTCTTGTAAATATTTTTAAAAGCTAGGTGCTTTCATTATGTGTGTCACTAAATACTACACAATAAAAAGCATTGTGTATTTGCGTTTCTAATACAACGCATACACATCCCATCCCATCATGTTATATATGCTATACGTGTAGATGTTTGTGTAACAAAGGAAAACTGTTGTACGCTAGTAGAGGGTCATAATGAAATGAACGTGTCCAACACCTGCAAATGCCTATCCACGTTGTGGGGCGCGTTTACATCGTGGCCAGGTGTCTTATTCGCTCGCATGCACACGCCAACATGGTATTTAAGCAGATTTGGCCTTCATTTGGGTGCATTGCGGGTCTTCCATCTTTGGGGCTTCGCGCAAACAAAACTGTAAGTGCTTAATACACACCACCTTGAACGGAAAGAGTATTGATGTATTTGACATGTTTTAAATTATTCAACATACTGATATTTGCATCAAAAACATAGCACTCTTCTGAAAGGCGCCGTGAGTAGGGTTGGTTAGATGCTGGTTCGATAACTTAAGGTGTTGGGTTCGATCCCGCATCAAGCCTGTTTTCCTCATAGTTCGATATAAATTTGTAAAATGTCCTAGTAAATTTAATGTCAAGAGAAGAAGGTAAAGGTACCATAGGGTGTTTTCATCGACAAGGCACAATTGCGCCGCTTGTATCGAACTATGAGGAAAGCAGGCTTGATGGGGGATCGAACCCAAGACCTTGCGTTATCGAATCCAGCACCTAACCAACCCTACTCACGCCCCTTTCAGAAGAAGTTCTATTCTCAGTACCCAACGTTTTAAAAAATTTAAAAATTGACTGTATGAGCTCTTTTATTTTAGCTTTAGACCAGTGCTTCTTAACAGCGACCCTGAGTGCGGCATGCGACCCTCAATCACATGTTTAGCGGCCTACATATCAAAGTTGCAGGAAAAATAGGCTGTATTAAAATAATCAATTATAAAAAGCAGACGGTTTTCATTTTTTGGGGGTACTGGTGTCTCACTGATCCTCAAAGCGTTAACTTCTCCGATTCGCCAACCCTCGTTAACACGCATCATAATATTCCCCTTTTTTTTCTAAATGTGTGCTTTGTTTATCCAAAAAAATTGTAATCCTACTTTTTTTCGATTAGATGATTCTGCGATTTCAACCAAAAGCATCTTAACGGATAAAAGAAAGGCGAAGAATGCGTGCAAGACCAAATCCATTTCCAGCAAAATTATGCATTTAGCCAATAGAGTACTCTTTTCCTTCTTTTATTGCCTTTCTGTCGCAAATGTTTGCTTTTAGGTGTAGGATTCTTTTTTCAGGATTTCACACAATTTCAAAATCTCTTGCCTCCATCCATTATTTTTCTATTTTTCTTATTTACGTTTTTTATATTTTCACTGATTTTTACTTTTCATTATAATCCAACTTATATTCTTCTTCTTTACGAACCGGGCAGCATAAAAAGCAGATACACGGTATCCGGATTTTGAAAAGAACTGAATCCGTATATCCGATAAGATTTACCGGTTATCTGGCGGGGCATTAAATGAAAAAATTCACAGTTATTTAATTTCTGTGGATGAAAATTTTTAGGAGATCATTGAACTTAGATCAATGAAGAATGAAAAAGAAAATGTTAAAGATTTTTAAAAAATTTTTACTTCATGAGCAATTAATAAATTTTTTTATACAATCTCAGTGAGCGATTTAAACTCTGCTCCAAACAATGCTGGCCACCTCATAAGGCATGCGCTAAAAGTGGCGGATTGTATAATCCAAAATGGCACACTGATGACTTTCTATGCTAAAAATAACTCAATTTTTTGAGATCTTTGACAGGCTTATAAAAGCAGTTTTAACAAAGCTTTTTTTGTAATTGAGTTAGAAGAGAATAAAAATTTTTTATCACATCATCATCGGAAAACGCTATATTTGGCGGAAACCCTTTAAAAGGTTCTGACGCCCACTCTAAAGTAACACTCTAGGCATCATTCACAATTATTTCGCATATAGAAAAATCAGTAAAAATTTTCTTTAGAAAAAATGGTATGAAATCGCCATCGCTAAATAATTACCGATCCGGTCATGAAGTCATCCTTTATCAGTGATTTATGCTTAAAAAATTTCACCTTGATTGAAAATCCTGACTTCATTTTATATTCTTATGTAAAAAAAATTTTTTTTTAAAATATCTGCTTTTACAATGCTGAACTATTTGCTAAAATAATGCTACCTTGGAATTCCATTTCCGCCCAGACATTAGTTCTAGGTCGAGAAGCGCTGAATTCTAAATGATGGAACTTCCCATTTAATCCATAATCTTGAAATTGTATCCCATCCTTATATTTTGCTAATTTCATTCCCTTTCTTACATCTTCTCAACAAAGCCCTTGAAAAATGAAAGATTGTGTTGGTGTGCTACTCTCCCTCTCCCTCTCAGCATTTAATACATTGTGTCAACATTTCAACAGACACTCACTATTAAACACGAAAACCCTTCAAAGAACTTCACTTATCCTCATATTATTTTAACCTATCGCACCCCACTTAACAAAATGTTTATACGCATAAGCTGGTCCCGCAAGAAGGGCAAATTCTGTATGCATTAGTTTTCCAGTCTCAAGCATATATATATTTTAATTTTTTGTGTTAATAAAGAAAATACATCACAATTTTAAAAATGTGTAAGATTCTTCTTTTATATCTAATCCCTTTTGTTTAGTTTAACCCTCTGAGGACCAGTGGGACACCAGTGTCCCAAGAAATGAAAATCGTCTGCTTTGAATATATAAAATTCCATTGAAAAAGATCATCTTCAAAATTTTGGTCTTCAAAGGGTTAATTAAAAAAATATATAAAAAATTTCCTCAATGCTAGAAAATAATTATCACCTGCTTGCTGCCCATAGCGGAGCGGACGCGCATGAGGTAGAAGTACCCCGAGGTGTTTTCATCGAGAAGGCACAATTGCGCCGCTTGTATCGAACTATGAGGAAAGCAGGCTTGATGCAGGATCGAACCCAAGACCTTGAGTTATCGAATCCAGCATCTAACCAACCTTACTCACGCCCCCCTGAACAGAAGTATTGATATATATTTTTACTTATACTATTACTATGTCTATTTTTTAGTAAACTTTTTGACTAATTTTATTAGTTTTGGATAATTACCTGGAGGTTTTTTTTATGGGGTGTTTTCATCGAGAAGTCACAATTGCGCCGCTTGTATCGAACTATGAGGAAAGTAGGCGTGATGCGGGATCGAACCCAAGACCTTGAGTTATCAAACCCAGTATCTAACCAACTATACTCACTCCACGCATGGTTCATAACCACTTCCTTAATTCGTTCATTCATTCATGAGTTTTAATGATGCATCCTAGTTCTGGTTCTGAATTCGGGTACGGTATCGGTTCTAATGTGAAATTTCCCGGTTCTATAGCTTCAAAATTTTTAGATTGAAAAATTGAGCAGACATTTTATTTAATGAGAAAAATTGAAAATATAAAATATTTTTTGCTTTTGAAATTAAATTTATGATTTCTTCGCATTTGATTTCTTGAAAAAAAATTTTCAATCGAAATAATTTGAACATTTTTTCCTGCCTTATCGACAATAATAAAGCTTACAAGTACTGAATCAGAAAGCTTTTTTCAATCTCTTTAATGTTTCCTTCAAAAAAAGAACAAAGTTTTCTTTGCAAAACCTGCACATTCTTAAAAAGTTATTAATAAGGATAAATATTAATAAGTAAGAAATTTTTCAATTTTGTATAAAAATTCTTTTTAAATAACTAAATATTCGCTGTTTTCCCGATTTTCTTTCAATTTTTTTGGAGCCCGCAAATGGTTCTTGAAACCAGGACTCAGGAGGGGTGTACGAGTGAAATTAAAGAGTTTAATTAAAGAGTTTAAAGAGTATTAATGCCTCTTATTATTAAAAACTATTTTATATTTTAGCTTTTTCCTTCACCTTGTCTTTTTTGTTTCTTTTTATTAAGTATTAAATAAATTTTTTATTCTTAGTTACATTTGCTTAGTTACATTTAATTGAAATTTGATTAGTAATTATTATCATCATATAATGTAACTAAGCTCATAAATTTTTTCTTGATGATTCTTTAAGAAAATCTAGAATTTGCACTACTCCCCACCTCTACTTGACTCGTTTGAACAATTTTCTGAAAAATGATTTAAAATGGGAAAGATTTTTGCTCAATATTTACCAATCTATATACGGTGAACTGACGTAAAATTTTGTTGACTTCAAAGCTTAAATCATTGTAGTGATGATGGGGAGTTAGGATTAAAATTAAGAGCTTGTTAAAGCCTATGCCAGACTTAAATTTATATGGGGTTTAAATCCGGATTCACCCTATATTGTATCATGCTGCTTTGTCCAACCTTCAATGAAGATAATGATATTTATTTTTTGAAGAGCTCTCCAAATTTTGAACGCAAGCACTTCATACTCTCTCTTTTTTCAATTAAGTCTCCATTTTGTGTAGACGCGTATAATTATATTGGAAAGATAAGATTATGCATTCGCGTATCTCGTGTTTGTATGCGTAAAGTAGAGATGATGTTGTGGCGAGAGTGGTTTTCCTTTTTGTTGGATTGATTTTAATTTAATTAACATTATTTTTTCTCAATTTATTGTACATTTTGTCGTCGTCTTCAATAACGAATACTTGTTTTATTGATTTTTTTAGTCGTGCTGCCAAAACACTTACAACATCACTCCAACCAAACAAAATGGAGAAAATAACGAAAGTACGTTTGCTTTGCTGCTTCTAGCATAAATAAGAATACTTGCTCTGATACACCCTTCTTTAATAACTTGTAGCGTACGTGATAGCTTTGTATGACTACCAGGCTAAGAAGGATGATGAGTTGCAGCTCCAAGAAAAAGACATCATCAAGGTCTTGTCCACCTCTTCCTCAGATATTGGATGGTGGCGTGGCAGTCTAAATGGCCAAGTTGGCGTCTTTCCAGATAACTTTGTTAAAGAAATTGACGCTTCCACTGTAATAACTCATTTTGATTCGTATTTTTCTCAAAAATTTGGCAATCAAAAAATATTTGTAGACACAAAATCATTGACAGATGTGACCATTATAAGAATTGATGATAAAATGATGTATTTAAACATCAAATGTGTTTGTTAGATGATGTATGCATTTTTTATTATTAGAATAATAAAAATGGATACCTTTATTCAAAGAAAAAACACATCCGGTTTTGAAGTATTATTAAAAATGAAAATTTTTCATTTTTCATATAAGTTGATGCTTCGAAACCGCTTCTGTTTTTTCTTTAAATAAATGTGTCCATTCTTTTTATTTATATTTATCATTTATGAAAAAATAGTGCTTGCTACTCAAGTTCCTTAAAGATATGTATACCCACTAATTTATCAAGGGCGTTACGTCTAGTGTTCAATATTTTGGCAATTTTTCTCGAATCGAGATTTCTCGATAGAAAAAATAATATATCGAGATTTCTCCACAATTTTCGAACTTTTTTGAAGTTTAACAAATCTAAAACTCATCTAGAAAAATACAACTTTCAATAATTTAAACTTATTAAAATTGATCAAAAATTTCAGAAAAATTTATTTATTTTGAAAGTTTAAAAAAATTTCTTAAAAAAATCAAGCTATTGACACTTTTGTCAATAAGCTTAGTGACAAAAATCCCAGCAGAAGAAAATATTCTTTCAGACTCCGTTGATGTTGGTGGAATACATTTTAAATTATTAAATAAGTTTTCGAGTTGAATTGACATTTTTCCTGTTGCTTCAAACGCTTCTATATCTTTAGAGTAACTAGTATTTCCATTATTAGTAAACATTTCATTTCTTGGAAACATTTTATTTTTAATTGTGCTTTCAAGCTTTTCATTCAAAAATTCAAGCTTTCGTTTTTGTTTTTTCCTTCTTCCTTTAACAGATTGATCAAAAGTTCACGAACTTGGTGTGGGTCGAAGAGTGTCAAACTTTTGATTGATCTTTGATAATAATTTTTGCCAGAATTTAAATATTCTAAAAGACTAATAAGTTCTACGTTTCTTCTGACACTTATTCTGGAAATAAAAGAATCTTTAACTTTTTAAGACAAAGCAGCACTAAGAGAATCTAGCTCCTCAAAGATGAACTCAAACGGAGCTTCACCTGTCAAAAGATTTGAATCCCTATTACAGATTCTTTCAGAAGCAATTTTGATCGGCTTCAGAGTATTCATAAGATCACATAAAAACTTGGTTTCAGATTCGGAAACTGAAATGTTTTCTTTTATGTCAATTAAGCTTTTTGCAACACAAGATTTTATTTCAAGAAATCGTTCTATCATTAAAACTATACTGTTCCATCTTGTTTTCGAGTCTAAAAACAATTTTTTTTCTCTATTGAATTCTTTTTTGACATAGTTCTGTAAAATTTCGTTTTTCAATTGAGATTTTTTAAAAGTTTTAATAATCTTCCTAAGTTTTTTTAAAATTTCTTTAAAATTTATATCCATTTTTTTGTTGTGATCTGTGAGAAAATTATTGTATACAGCAAATGCTTGGCTGTCAAAATTGAAACTAAGATCGTTATTTTCTCGCTCAATTGGGTTCTCATCAGAACTTTCTTGAGATGAATAAGCTGATGTCTCTACACTTCTATTTTCTTTGTACAAAACATCACAAACAGCCAAATGAATTGTAGAGCATAACATATTTGATGATGCAAAACTCCGCTAATTCTTGCTAGTTTTATCATCACATTTGCTCCATCTGTTAAAAAAGAAATGATGTGTTCTTGAAGATTGATGCCAAACTCTTCTAATTTCTGCTCAATTTCTTTAAGTGCATTTTCAGCGGTAAATGAGCCTTTTATTCTCATCAAGCCTAAATTAAAAAACTTACTTTGGCTTGAATGCAAGTTTAAAGTGAATACTTCGTTTATTATTTAACGATGTGAATTCATCAAGTGAAATACAAAACTTTTCATTTTTGTCAATAAAAGACTTTATTTTGAGTCTAATAATTCTTTTAGCAATTTCATATTGGTCATAAACTAGGTTCATAACATCGCTGACATTCTGAGGTAGTTTGAAACCTTTTTCTCTTAGTGATTTTCTAATAAACTCACTTCTCGTTATGGCGTGAACAGGAAATAAATCGACACACACGAGTTTTGACACCATTTCAGATAGACTTTCTTTTTTTCCAAAATTTCAGGAACTATGTAAAAACTTTTTTTAGAACAGCTTGTTTCTTCCTCTTTATATAATGGCCTTTTTTGGATTGTATAATTTTTTGTTTAAAATTGTCTTCCGTAATATTATGTTTACTTTGGAGATGACGAATTAAACCAGTAATAGACATTCCTTTTGAAGCTGAAACTTTTTTGCAAAATTTGCATTGAGCACTATCTTTATTAAAAACCTTTTCAAAAAATTCCAAATAAATGAGAATTTATGAGATTCCGCCATTTTATTTAGTGAAGTGAGAAAAAACAAATAAATAAATTTTCTGATTACTAAATTTAAATCTAGAATATAGTATGAATATATGATTAATTAGACATACGTGCATATTACTTTATTGTTTGTTATTTACAAAAAAAGATATATTCTTAATCGTATAAACATAACTGAACTAAACAATATTATTTATTACATTCTTTTTTATATTACTTTGATGACTTTATCAAGCACTCAGTTTTTACAAACTAAATAGATAAGTCAACCAAAAAATTAAAAAAGTCCAAAATTTGGTTTTAACTACATTGAGAATTTATCTTTGCTTATATAAGATATATTTTATCATGTCTAATTATTTAAATCATTAAGTGTTTTTTATATTCTACTAAAATATTTTAACTTAGTTTTCTTGTTCTGTATACATTTTTTTAGTTTTCCAGAAATGGAATAAAATAACGTAACTTTGCATGACACCTTAGCATTAAAAAATGTAACCTTAGGCTTTAAGTTTTAACCTTTAACTCTTATTTTTAAAATAAAAACATCAGACTTTTCAAAATTATTAATTGTAAAAATATTTTATCTAAAACAAAACTAAATATTTATAATGCGAGAATTCTCGAGAAAAATATAAATCTCGTTCTCGAGATTTTTCATCTAGATCAAAAAATTTCTCGAGAAATCTCGAGAGTTGAACTCTAGCGTCCCTCTACCACTCATTTTGAGTATTCGAAATTTTTCCCCATTTTACTTAATAGTTGACAAGTGAGTGCTTAACGAGTTTCCAAATGGCCTCCTTAATGCCTGAAATTTTGAAAACATTTTGTTGGGGGTAGAATTAGTATTAGAGTTAGGATTCAGGTGTGGCTAGTGTTATCACAATCCTACATAACATACATTTTTGGCACAAATTTTCCTATTTATTCGTATTAATACACTTCTGACACAAAAATATCTAGAATAGATACACACTACATACATATTGACAGTAGACACCCATGCACTGAAATACTCAAATCACAAAAACAGCTGTATATCCGTCACGACAAGAGTTTTGTGTCGAGTTAAATGAGCTGCAAGCTATCTTATTTTTTCGAAAAATTGAATTATCTGTGGTAAACAATAGGATATGCATGTTATAATCCTGATTTTCCATTAAAAAAGAAGGGCAATCCCCCAGGAAGACTTTTAAGAGTTGACAAGTTTGGAAAAGTATGCAAGTATGTCAATAGTTTCCAACTTATTTTTTAAATAGCGATTTTATTTCTTCTTTTTTTTAATATTTTTTTATAATATGACATTTGATTTTCTTTTTTAGGCCAAATCAATGCTTAGATTGCAATCTAAGAAAGATAATCCTGATGGAAATTGGTAAAATATTTTCTTGTTACAATATAACTTTACATTTTCAAGAAAGTATCCTTGTAAATGCCACTTTGCTCATGTGCTCATTCACCCATACCTGTGTTTCATAACCTTTTTTAGAAGCGACCCAAATATTCTTTGGAAATAAAACAGTGGCCCTTTTAAAATTTTTTACTTTTGAAAGAGATTCATTTATCATAAAAAAAATATATTTAATATTTCAAAAATGTAATATTGATTTTTAAATTACAAATTTTGAAATTTTTTTACTAAAATTAATTCAATGCGATCCTTGGAATTGAGGATTTTTTAATAAGATTTTCATATCTTGGTTTAGAGCTGAAAATGCAACTTCACATAAAAATTGTTGTGAAGAAAAGACAAAAACCTGTCAGAGCTTTGCTTCCCAATTTTTTCGCTAAGATGTTTGATGTATTTATTTCTAAAATATGATTTTTCATTTAAGAAAATTTCTATGTTGTCTTTCAATTCAAGTAATCTTTGTAGTACTTTTCCTCTTGACAACCAACGAACTTCAGAATGATGAAAGAGATGTATATGTTTAAAATTAATGTCAAACACTATTTCGTAAACTATCCTGAATAAAGGACGTTAGCTTTAATCAAATTTACCATCTATATTACCTTTGCAGTACATTATGTAATTCACTTGGTAACTTTTGAAAAACAAAATTTTCTCGATGGAGAAAACAATGAACAATTATTACATTTCGATTTTCTACGAGCTGTTAAACCTTTGGCGTGTTCCTAACATTGATGCTGCTCCTTCACAACATACACCATACCATTGTTACCAATTAAGTTTCTCTTCCTCATAAAAGCTATTCACCATTATAAAAATGTTTTCACATATAGTTGTAGTTTCTATAGATCGACAAAGTGAAAAATCTTCCATCATTTCTTCTTCACGTATATAACGCACCTAAACCATAAGTTGGGCGTTATTACTAAAATCTGTTGACTCGTCAATTCGAAGACTAAATTGTTTTGCGTGTTTAAGATCAAATATAAGTTGTTTTTTTTAATCAAATAAAATTTTTGATTTCGTTTTTTAATCGTATCTTTTATGGCTCCCGCTCTGACTCCGGCTCCGACGTTTTATATATTTTAATAGAGAGATGTAAAAATGAAAAAGCTGTTTCATCATTTATT
The DNA here is from genome assembly GCA_030549495.1 of Nectonema munidae. NCBI lineage: Eukaryota > Metazoa > Nematomorpha > Nectonematoida > Nectonematidae > Nectonema > Nectonema munidae. The sequence goes on along the minus strand of JAUIRK010000952.1, from coordinate 565,937 downwards.
TATGGGTTGTTCTCTGTAAATAGAACATGAACTAAAACTGATTATTTATATTTCGAGGTTATGTATGCAACACTTGTGCTTTTGATACATCACGAATTTTACGCTTGGAGCCAGACATGGGGAGCCGCTTTTTTGTTATTTATGACTCCGACTCGACTCCTAGTAAAAAAATTTTCCGTCTCCGGCTCCGAAGCCCTGCGTTTGATAAAGGAATCCATTCAAGTTTTTTTTAGAAAAATCTTCTTCAAGAACTACCTTTACCATATCTAAAGCTGCATGTTTTACCAGGACTTCACTTTGCATTTTTAACTTTTGCAGTTTGCCAAGCTACAAGAGTTGATGCTTGTGAATTCATAACAGCATTTTGCTACTTTGATCATCAAATTTTTGTCTTTCCAATTCTTCTTTTTCTTTAAAAAACTTCTTTCTTTAATAACATAATTACTATGCTTTCCTTCTAAATGCCTTTTTAGTTTGTTATGCTAGATTTGTTTGACATTACTTCTCCACAAATAAGGCACTGGGGCTTAGTTAACGCTCGATGATTTATATAAGTAAAACAAACATTAAAAAAACGAACTCAAAATTAGATACTACTTTAATCATCTGTTAAGTTTTGTTCAAAAATAATTTAAAAAAAAATAAAAGTTACCTACACAACAATTTATTTATCAATATTTTTCAATAAAATGAAGTTAAATCGTCCAATATGACTGCTAGTATACAGTTTAAAATGAGAAGAAGACAAGGATCATTTCCACATGTCCTTGTTGTTCAATAGATTTGCTAATAAAGCCTTTTGTTTAAGTTTTTGAATTAATAATGTGATGCAAAAGTAATATTCATTAAAAGTTATTTATTTTTTCAATTAAAAAAAAGAATATATCGATCCTTTTAAAAATTTTCCGAACCATATCATCTAAACATTATTAAACGTAGTTTCAGCGCAAAAAGCTGTGTAGATAGGGGGAAGGAGGCGTGTGTGTGTGTGTGTGTGTGTGTGTGTGTGTGTGTGTGTGTGTGTGTGTGTGTGTGTGTGTGTGTGTGTGTGTGTGTGTGTGTGTGTGTGTGTGTGTGTGTGTGTGTGTGTGTGTGTGTGTGTGTGTGTGTGTGTGTGTGTGTGTGTGTGTGTGTGTGTGTGTGTGTGTGTGTGTGTGTGTGTGTGTGTGTGTGTGTGTGTGTGTGTGTGTGTGTGTGTGTGTGTGTGTGTGTGTGTGTGTGTGTGTGTGTGTGTGTGTGTGTGTGTGTGTGTGTGTGTGTGTGTGTGTGTGTGTGTGTGTGTGTGTGTGTGTGTGTGTGTGTGTGTGTGTGTGTGTGTGTGTGTGTGTGTGTGTGTGTGTGTGTGTGTGTTTGTGTGTGTGTGTGTGTGTATGTGTGTGTGTGTGTACACCAGAACTTGGCAGCAAGTTTTTTTTGATGATTCGAGTTAAAAATATCATTGCGAGAAAGAAGCTTCTTTAACAGTCAAACGATTGACTTTGTATTTTTAAGATTGGATTCTAATCCACTTAAGTTATATTCAATGGGGCTAACGTAATTGAAATTTTTCTTTACATACCTCTTCAGCTTTGGTATTGATATTAATATTTGAGATAGCATTATGAAAAATGGGACCTTGATTGATTGATGACAGGTGATAAAATACTTATGATAAGTGTACGTACATCACTTCTCTGATTTAAAAATGGAAGGCAATTTTTAGAATTTCTTGATTGTTCTCTAATGATTTTTTCTATGGAAAAATTTTTACCCTTTTCCTTTCAATTTTCGTCGTTATTTGTAATGCTTTGAAGATTGAAGGGCTGAGTATTCGGCCTAGGTCTGGAGCAGTTGATTCAATGGTATTTTCTTTTATTGACTTTTTGAATTTTAATTTAAAATGCTTTTCAAGCGAATCAACATTAGTAGATTCCCTTTTACACTCAATGATTGTACAACTACTCAGCCCAAAGATATCTTGATTTTGATGAAGATTCTTGATATGAATCAAAAGCCTAGAAAAGGGTCTTGAAAATTTATCGCTTCTGACGCCTCTTTTAACCCATTTAAGGCCAAGCAAAGCACAGCTCTTAGAAAATGATATTTTGCTGGCTTCAATTTTTCTTGATCCTAAAAACGGGATATTATTAGATGATGAATTATCTCTCTGTAATCTTGCTATAGAAATGAAAAGTTCATTAAATTTATGTTCTGAAACTAATAGATCAGAGTCTTTTGGTTCTGGAATAGAGTCCCACTCCTCATCTTCTAGTGATAGTGAAATTTTCGAAAAAAGTTTAAAAAAAGTAGAAAAGATGAAATTAGAAAAAAATACACCGGCAAATATGAAATTGAACAGGTTTAAAGGAAACTTCTACAAGGCCGTGGAAGAAATAGAGAGGTATGAAAGTGAAAGTAAATTAGAATTACACGAAATTTACCAGAGCTACCCCGAAATATTGAGAGAAGTGTCGTGCGTAATAATAGTTCTTCCTCCAACACAAGTTAGTGTGGAAAGACTTTTTTCTTTTTTTAGATAATGAAGACAGATTTCGGGGTTTCGCCTAAGGAAGATATCACTGAAGCTATTATATTTTTTAAAATGTATAGTTTTAAATAAATTTGTCTACATTATTATTTATCTTTTTTAGTTAAAAAAGTTACTTTTCTTTTATTTATTATAAATTCAGAAAACTCTAAAAGTTCAACTTCGACTCCCCCCCCCCCCCAGCCCTGGTTATAACTATTGTAGCATAAATTATACTTATAGAATAAAACCAGACTTACTCCATAAGCTTCGTTGAGATATTAAACTTTTCAAAACGTCAAAAAACGTTTAATGTCTTGATAAAGCTCTTATGCTTATGGATAATGTTAGATAGCAATCTTTACTAACACAATTTCTCTCTCTGTGTCATGGAGTTTTCTTCTACGATATAGATTTTTCAAGGATTAGGTTTCCTAGATTTGTGCCGCTCTTCTTGTATTTTTCTCAAATTTTGTAAAACTTCATGTAATGGATCAAGACACCCTTTGAAAACTAAATTTTTACTAAAAAGCCATTGGGATCCTACTAAGAATCAAAACGGGAGTGTAGTATTTGATTTAAAATTGAGTTTTTAGAAGCGACATTTTTGTTTACACATGTCACGCCCTCTTTTACAAGATTCTTTGCATTTGCCTGAAAGTTTTTTGTTTGCCCTATATCTTTGTATTCTCTTGATTGTATTGCCATTTGTTCTATTGTTAATACTTTGATGAAATTTGCTATTTTTGTCGGCTTTTTTTTTGACAAAATGAAGATAATCCTTCCATTAAAACTTGTTCCATCTGATTGAATATTTTTTCCATAATGATGAAATGAGCAGTTTTGCTTTTCTTTGGAATATGTGGGACGCCTACCATTTCATTCAAATGGTCATGAAGAAGAGTTGAATAAATTACTTTTTCTCTCTCTCTAAATAGAAATTTGCTTTCTACGCAATCTCATAGTTGCGAAAAGTTTCGCATTTTTTAAGTAAAGATGCGGTCAGTTGATATGAAGTAAGAAATTCTTTGAGTGTTAGGTTCATCTTTTGCTAAACCTTGAATACTTCCAAGGCTTTTCCTTGTATCCAACTTTCTTTTGAGAGCATAACCGGGTTACAGCATTATAAATCAAAAAATCTCTTTACGCCATAATTCCTCCGCATCAAAGGAATGTCCTTTCCACAGTATCCGAGTAATTGCTCATCCACTCCTCATGTTTAACTTTGATTGAAATGAAAAAGGAAATTTGCACTCAATTCTTCACACTGCTTTTTAAACTTAAGATCTCGAATGAAGTTTAAGCCACAATTTCGAAGGATTCCTAATTTCAGTAGTACATGTAAAGTTTTCTTTTTAATCCCGCGCTTATTATTAAAAATAAAACAAGCATTGGCTTCATCGATGGAAAAAATTTCAGATGAAAGAAATCATCTTTTAATTAAGCTCTTTTTCCTTTTTTAAAAATTTTTTTCAATGACAAATACTATTAGCATATGTAACTTCCTTTCATCTTTCACTGCAGTGTTAGCAAGGGCAAACAGGATGGAGCTGAGCTTCTCCTTGATTTATTTTGCCTACTGGAACTCGCTTGAAATTTACCAAAAAAAGCAGGAAGATATTAAGTAATTTAATATAAAATTTCTTGTGTGTGGATTAAGGTGTTTTTTTATTTTATTTTTTTTCACTACGTGCTAATCCTTTAGGACCACTGGGAGAAATCGAAGTATTCCTTCTATTTTCAGATTGAGCTCTGCCCCTAGTACTACTAAAAGGTTCCCAGCTATAACCTATTTCATCAGCACAGGCTAAATTTTCATCTGTATCACTTTCTTGAAAACAACTTGATTCGCTGGTGTCATCAAAAAAAGAATCGCTTGTCTCCTCCATAAAACTGCTCAATGAAGAGGATTCCATTTCAATGAGGTAGAAACTGACAATCAGAAGTTTTCAAATAAAAATGACGAGGTATTGAAAAACAAAACAAGTAAAGAAAAAAGTTAGTGAAAAGAAATGGAATCAAAAAAGGAAAATAACATTTGATCAAGCAGTTGTCACAAATCAATAAATGTACGTTGTACACATATGATATACAGCTTCATTAGAACAATTTCAAGGTTTTTCTCACTTGATGATGGTTTGATGTAACGCGCATATGGATAAAATAGTAAATTGTTTACTATTTGATATTTTTCATCTTGCTATCATAAATGAAAGCAAACCATTTATTTGATATTAGTGAATAAATCTTTTGTTTGCTTGAGTTTTTTGATTTCATCATTTATGTCTTAATCATTAAGATTCATTGATTCTTTAGAATCAAGGTCTTAATTCGTATCTCTGTTAATAAATACTAGTTAAAAACATATAGCTAATTTGTTTGGATTATCTAGAAGTAATATTTGCTAAAATTTATTGAAATTAAAAATACAAAAACTATTGCAAATGAGTCAAAAAACGAGTCGTTCTCAAAATTTGATATAAACAAATGCACAAAAAATATTAAGAACATCCTAATAAGTCCCAATTTGTTTGTAAGAGAAGTAATGTGGGAAAATAACAATTAATCATGAAATATTTCAACATATACAAAAACGTATTCTAATAAAATGGCTTTGATGGAAGTTCAATTAAAAAAAGATTATTCTTGACAAAAGAAAAGGTAATATAAAGTATGTCTGATAGGCTAAAATCTCATTGATGAAACAAAAGTGAGTTTTGTTCTTATGGATGCAAATATGTTATAAGACCTAAATGAATGAGGTATAAGGAATGTTACATCGAAACATAAATCATGAAAGATATGATAACTTTTTTCAAATGATTTATTTATCAGTGGTGGTCGAAAACTTTTGCACTTCACGGTATACTATGCATGCAAAATATAAGAAGTTTATTTGAAAGCAGCCACCTCCTTCCTCTGAGACAAATCTAGTACAACTGTTTTGTCTAATATTTTTTTTTATGTTATTTCCTAAATCAAATACATCTTTTAAATGGCTACTGTGTTTAGAAGGGAAAATGTGGATAAATAATCTTTATGCCAGTTTTTATATCATTTTTTTCACTTTTTAGCGCTTCCAAAGATCCAAGTTCTTGCAAGGATTCTGTGGCAAGTTTCAAATATTCCTCCCAAGCATTATCACAACATTCCCCTACCTATATTAATCATTCCTTGAAAAATCCTCAAAGCGATTCCAAATTCAAATTTTTAAGTAATCGATATATCATTTGTTTGCCTCATATTGACGTGAGTGATAGAAATTATATAGTGAAAATGGGAAGGACACCATTATTAATGATAGCTGATATTATAACCCACTTTATTCATTCAATCGACACCTTTGTCAATCATCCTTCTAATGAAATGATATATTTGCAATGCTACTAATAATAACCAGGGCTGTCATCGAAGTTCTGAAATAAAATTCTATGCCACTTCCTCGACAATTACTCTTATTTTAGTTCCATTTTTGATATATCAAAACCGTTTTGCATTCACATATTTCATCTAATGTTTCATTTGCGTTGGCTAGTCTAATAATAATTTACGCGTATTTACTTGACAAGTAAGTGAGCAAAAGAACTATAAATAATGCCAAGAAAATTATTTGGCGAATATCTAATGGCAAGGAAAAATGAATTCAAAATATCGCTGTTTTCTTTACTCCTGGATGCGTACATATCTGGAAAAATGCTGCAATGCTATAGCATCAGATGCACCAATAAATTGATCAGATAGGAAATAGATATCTAACCTAAACACAGGTAAAAGAAAAGAAATGTGGAGTGTCATGAAATCAGAGCAAAAATATTTCCATCAACAAAAATGATATGAGCACTTGGCCTGTGAAAACTACGAAATCTTTTTGTAAAATAATGAACAGCAAAAACTCTGTTTATATATGCAAACTATTTTTTCTAGTGACATTTACTAATTCACACCCTCAGAACAGTGAGGATTTTCCCTTACAGTATATGTTTATTGACAACATATTTGATCCTCTTCTAGCGAATTTTAAAAATAGTTGTCCCTCTTTAGGCTATTCCAATGCTGGTCATCGTATCCAAGAAAGCTTCATACAAGCAACTCCAATCAAGCTTGAAACTAGTGATATTGACGTGTCTAAGATTAAAAAAAAGTTTGATGATTTCACCATCAACAATGCTAACAACAACAACAATAATAACAGCTGTCATGTCAGTGAAAGCGTTCCTTCTTGCCAATCAAATCCAAACACACCGAGGTATATTTAGTTTATGGTATATATATATATATATGTGATAATGGAAACGAAAGGTTTAATTTTTGATAGCAATTGGAGAGATCATTCTTTAGTAGAAGTGGGAAGTAAATTCGATTTTTTTAAGCTCTTGGACTCATAGCGGGTGCTAAGCTTTTTAACACTGGAAAGACTGAAAAAAAAATAACTACCGAGAAAGACAAAGCGGTCAAAAATGACCGCTAACTTTTATATCAGTCTACGATAAGAAAAATGTGTTATATAGAGCTACACACGTAAAAATTAATATTTATAACTTAAAATTTTATTTATTTATATAATTAAAAATGTAAAATGATATTACCTTTACTTTTTTTGATCAATACAACTTCTACATACAATGTTTGTAATTTTTTTCCTGTATGTTGTTTTCCACAGCAAGTAAGGGAACATTTGCAGCACTTATTGTTTGACTTGTTTTTGCACATGGTGAAATTACATTGCTTTCTTTTGGATGGACCTGGTTCTTCTAATATTCCTATGCTTATTGTTTCTTTTGCTGCGCTCCAGAGTTCTGTTACCAAACCTTGTAGAAATTTTCTTCGTGTTATTTTTTCTTTTGTCACTTCTTTATATAAAATCCATGAATTGATTGCAAGACAATCTAGCATATTGAAGAATACAGCCAGCCACAGGCCATCTTCTAGATCCAGTTTTGCATGTTGAGTTCCGTGCCATTTGGTCTAAAACGTCTACGCCATATTTTGTCTGATTATAATACTCCACTGTTTCAGGAAGTTTCTTTGCATGATTTTCATTTATTTCAACTTCTTTATTCTTCTTTTATTCTTCATATTCTTTTATCTTATATTTTTGTCATTAATTTGTTACAAAATCATAATCGGTCATTAATGACCGCTTCTTTTTTTTTTTATTTTTTTTTAATTTTTTTTTTTAATTATATAATAATTTTTTAAAATAAAAATAAAAAATTTTTTTTTAAGGGGGAAAAATAATATTGAAAATTTAAAAAGGTCAAAAATGACCGCTTTGTCTTTCTAGTGTAGTAGTAGGAGTTGGATATCTTCCTTCGACTCCCAAATTTTGATAGTAAGTCCTGTTTTGAACAGCTCGAGTTTCATCTAAAGCGATTTTTATTATCCCCCGAGCGTTATTTATAAATGATGCAGACGATTTTCTGATTTTAAGCCAAATTCTATCTGATTTTTTTGGGATCAAATGGTTAATACGCATATTTAGCAATTTGCAAAGCGTTGCAGAATCGGGGTTGGGAATCTGATATTTTAAAGGGATGCAGGAGTAGGAGTGGAGTTAGTATCAAATAAATTTTTCCTTTTTGCCTGATTTTTATAAGTATTTTAAATAATGAGAAAAAAATTATTCTTGTAAGCATATGAAGTCATAAGTAATCATAAGACCTTGACAACGTAAAGCCAGCAGTACCTTATGGTGGATTTTTGTGGGTTGGCTTAAATTACACTTGTTTATCGCTGCTGCTGCGAAAGTGTAACAAAATTCTACACTTTTCTCTGAGAGTACTTGCTTTTATGGAAATACTTTCTCAGTTTAAACAAAGCTTTGTTTTGAACGGATAGATTATACTCATATAGAGATAGTATATAATCTAGGGCAGTGGTTCCCAACCGGGGGTCCATGGACCCCTAGGGGTCCATAGGAGAATTTCAAGGGGTCCATGGAAATTCTACTTCAAACTACTTATGCTGAATCTCCTTTAATATACTTCTATTTTCCAAATCAATATAAATATATATATTTAGAGCTTTTTTAAATAAATATTTTCTTCCCTTTTTTAAAGTTTCATATTTTGAATCTTTATATATCCTTTTTATTAGTTACAATATTTTTGAAAAATTTATATTTTAATTGAAAAAAAATTTTATTCACATTTTATGTCAAGCTTTACGATTTCTCTGATTTCATATGAATAAGGATACGATTTAATCAGATGACTACAATCATTTTTTGCATAAAAATCTTTGATTAATTTTGTCGGCTCAAACTATTCAGTTGTAGGGGTCCACAGGTAAAAAAGTGACTGGAAAAGGGGGAACGGGATAAAAAAGTTTGGGAACCACTGATCTAGGGGCTAACAACAACAACAACAACCTTGACAACGTCGTTTTGTATAGCGCGGACATCCTTTGCAAATAATTATCGTCTATGATACACTTACAAGTTTATACTTTGAAACTTTGGTCAGGTTATTTAACAAATTAAAGTACATCTATTTTAACATTTCTACTTCTTGATATAACTAATGATATAACGTATTATTGCTACTGATTTCTTTGCAAAATGGTTAAAAAACGTATTAACTTCGAAAACTGACGTTACATTGCCATATAACAGTCAATTTTTGTAAAGAATTTTTAAAGTTTTATTGAATATTTATTTTTAAACAAGTTTTAACCAAGGAACGACTAGAGTCGAATACTATCGCCTGCGCTTATATGTTTTTTATAAAAAATCTTTAAAAAAAACGCCTGCTTTTATATGCTTTTTAAATCACTTAGTACTAATTTTCCCAAAGGAAACGCAGGTGAATACTTGTTTTAAACAGAATTAAATAGAGATTACTGAAGTGGTCTGCGTTCTCTTGGGAAACATTGGTACTAAATGGGTTATCGTCTGCGTTTATATGCTTTTTATAAAAAATCTTTAAAAAATAAAAACGCCTACTTTTAAATATATAATCGTCTGCGTTTATATGCTTTTTATAGAAAATCTTTAAAAAATAAAATTGCCTGCTTTTATATATTTTTTTAATAAAAATCTTATGCTTAATATTGTCTGATTATTCTGGTATTTAACTAATTAACCCGTTAACGACCAGAATAATCAGACGATATCTAATGTAAAGCAGAAGATTTGTATTAAAGAGCTTTGATAAACGCAGACGATTTTATTTTTGTAAAGTCGACTGTGATCGATGACGCGTTAACGGGTTAATGAGAATGGTTTCAATATATTTTCCGCTTAAAGTAGGAGAGCGTATATAAACATGAATTCTTTTTTAGAGAACTACTGTAAACATTTTTAGAATCTTTGCTTTACAATATAGTGTTGGAAAAACCCGCTTTTTTGAGCAAATTTTTTTGCACTACATATTTTATAAATTTATAAGCTAATATTTGAATACGAGTTTGTATATTATATTGTATAATTTTATATTTATTTATTTATTAATAATGACATAAAGACAAAAAAAACTACAAATTTCATATAAAAGAAAAAGTAATAAAATTTTAGTTGAAAAATGAACAATTGGAATATTACAGCAGTTTAAAAAAGAGCTCAAAATAGTTCGGAAAAATTTTCGCCAATTTAAAAATTTTTCTGTCGAAAGTTGATTCAACAGAAAAAAAATTAAGCAGTGCTGCAAATATACGAACTTATAAAAGATTAAAGAGCAAAATAAAAAAAACATTGGGTACCAAAACTACACCATTATTCAGGATGATTTTTTTTGACTCATTCATGGAATCTGCTAAAAAGAGAACTCAGAAAATATGAGCTATCCTTTATTCTAAAAGCGAGAACTGGAGGATAAGAGCATTCAAACAACTATAACAAAAATAAAAAAAATAAGTTTGCACAATTATAACTTCCCCCTGAAGCAATCACATTTTTTCATATAAACATCGCAGGGTGTCTAGTAGACTCTTTGCCTTCAGACTACATTCACTCATATAAAACTATCCAACCCTCAGTTCTTTGTTTTCAGTTGTTTTCTCTATGAATCAAATATCCTTTCATCAATTCCTGTAATGTGCCTGATAGACTACTTCATTTTCAAATGAAAAGCTTATTGGTCCCCCTCCTCCAACAATTTTGGATTTTTTAAAACTAGTGTATATTGGATATGCAAATTTAATTAAAATATTTTCGCTGGAAGTATAGTAATTCACCAATTTTGTAAAAAATAAATATAAAGTAGTCTTATAAATTTAGGACTTTAGGTATGCGCTGAATACACTCTATTTTAAAGGATTGCTTTAAAATTTGGTCTCCCGTGGTATTTCCAGACCACTAATTTTGAAAATTGCAACAAAAAATTTCGCCCCCCAATAATTTTGAGGATGTGCGCCCCTGCATTCAAACTATCAAATTCTTAGTTTTAATGATGAATTTTCCTCTAATTGTTTGTCCATTGCCGTGTTTCTCAACCTTTCTTTACTCATTGACCCCTTTTCACTTCTTTTTTTCTTGGTGGATGCTGTTCAACGAGTTTCTTTATACCTGGTTGCATTGAAGTTAATGCTAGTCGTAAAGCACCTTTTTTTACGATGTTCAAGTCTATTGCGAACTTTTTATAATACAAAACCGTTATGAGATGGTTTTCTTCATGGACTACTGAAATATCATTGTGGACCTCCAATTTATAATATTTCGCTTGTAGACCCCCTGAATTATTATATGGACCCCTAGGGTCCATGTGGACCCCGGTTGAGTAACCCTGGTCCATTGAAACAAGGAAATTTACTCAGTAATAAACTTACGATAAATAATATTCATCTCTAAAAACCGAATCTGAACATCAGAAATAAGCATAAAAAATTAACAAATTTTAAATTTAATTATTATTTTAAACAAAATTTAAAAATTTCGGTAAAGCAGCTCTAAAATAAAAAACTAGAAGCTATTTTTCAATGTTTTTTTATCTAGTTACTAGATTCTACTAACATAATTAATTCTATTTAATCAATGACTTAAGTCGATATGCTTGCAGTGCTGTGTTGCTTGGGAATATAGGAGAAAGGTGGGTTTAATGATCTAAATTTAAAAAAAAAAAAGTGTAGATATAAAAGCTAAAAAATGACTAATTGGGTGAATGGATGGGCAAGACAGTAAGTTTAGGTTCAATTACATTAATCAATTTATTAAGTTTGATGAGAAGGGATGGATAATAATAGATTAGGTCAGTTAGAGAGATAGGAAAACGTCCAAGAGTGCGCACAGTCGAGTTAATGAAATTTTCGCAGATTGTGTGAGTATATTGACATGTAAAAATAATGTGGTAGGGTGACTCTGAAAATTCATGACATAGACGACATAAGCTATCATTGGAAATTTTTCGTTGAAAGAAGTATTCTTTGCAAGATACATCACCTGACAGCCCTCTAATAAGAGGCCGGGTTATTTTGAACTTGCTTTGGCTCCATATATATTGAATTGATTGTAAATTTGAGAATGAATTGGTTAAACGGGACTTTGAAGAAATACTTTCCCTGTTCCAGATTTTATAAACGTGGTCAATGAAAGCCAAGTTGAAAACTTTGAAGTGGGTGGAAAGGGACAAGACGGGTGAGAGATGACTTGCTTGCTTGGCTAAGATGTCGACATAGTGGTTTTCGTAGATATCTGTGTGGAATGGGCACCGATCAAAACTTAAAGAGAATTTGTTAGATAAAAGGAGAAGTTTCGGATAAATGAGAGATGTGAAGTAGGGAATTCGGGCAGGCAGGTTGAGATGATGAATAGTGTTACGAGAATCAGTAAAGAAGCTCAAATGTTTGAATGAAGAAAAAGACTCGATATTGGAAAGAAGATGGTTACAAGCAGAGAGGATAGCGATTGATTCAGCTTCTGATGTGGAGTGTAAGGAATCAATGGGAGCTTGAAATTTGAAGAAAGGAGAAATTGAGAAAGGCTCGAAAAAGGCCCATGCTATTGAGCAATGATTTGAAGACTTCGAAGCATCGGAAAAGATACTAGTCTAATGCGAGATGTCAAAATAGACGATTTTGCTAAACTGTTATTACGACAGATGTTCAAAGAGTATGGAAGGGGTGATGAGGGATGCTTTAAAATTATAGATGGCAAATCATGATGAACAAGGTGAACTTTCAAGTTTGGAGCAAAAGAAGAAAGTAATGAGTTAAAAAAACTGAAGGAAGGCGTGATGTCAGAAAAATCATGAGAAGTTGAGAGTGGAGGATTACAAGATTTATACATGAAAATAAATCTTTTTTAGTTGAAGACTTTACTAATTTTTATTTCAAGTAAGCTAGTAGAGGTAGAGAGCGGAATGCCTTAGATATAGAGAGGAGACACAGCCTATGAATTTTAGAAAGTAGATGGAGCGAAGATGAATGAAGAAGAGCTAAGCCCCAGGAGAGAATACCGTATTGAATGATGGGAAGGACAATGCCGGTGTATATAAAACGAGAGTGAGAGACAGACAAGCCCCATTTGTAAGCAACGACTTTTTTTGTGGAAAAAATTGTGAAGCTTAGCTTTTTGTATAAACTTTTGAAGTGTTCCGTCCAACGTAAGTTGGATTGGAAAGTGAGCCCGAGATATTTAACTGATGATGAGGGTGTTATATAGGACGAGTCTAAGGTGACACCAAGATTTGAAAATGATTTGCGCGTGAAATGGATCAAAGACGTTTTAGATGGGTTAAAGGAGATCTTGAATGAGCTAGAAAATTTCACTAGAGATTTGAAAAAAGCTGAAATTCTATAAAGATTCTTAACTTGTGAAACCCCTTGAGAAGGAGAATACAATGTCATCAGAATAACATTGAGCGAAGTCTGTATTTGACCTAATAAACTCGAGGATTGGATTGATTAGGACAATCCAGAGAATATCGGAGAGGCAACCACCTTGGGGTGTAGATAGAGAGAGAGAATGAACAGCAGAGAAGAATTTATATTTGAAGATGAGTTGTCTGTTTGAAAGATAGCTAGATATTAATTTAATAAGGTACTTGGGGTAGGCTTTAGATAGAAGATTGGATAGAATAGCAGGATGCCAAGCATTATTGAACGCATTGGATAACATATTTTTTTTTCTTGATTCGATTTTTCAATGTAAGTGGAGAAGTTTGAAAGTGCGGATTCGGTATTTCTGAACGGTAGGTAAGCACATTGAAGATTATTAATGAGATTATGGGAGTGAATTTGATAGCTAAGTCGACGTCTGATAATTTTTTCGAAAATTTTACCTATGGCTGGAAGAATAGTGATGGGGCGCCAATTGGAAGAAATGTTCAGATCTTTATGTGCTTTCGGAATAAAAATGAGACGACCTATTTTCCAAATGGAAGGAAAGTGGGAAAGAGATAGAATCGAATTGAAAACTAAGATAAGGTGATTGATGAAGAGATGAAATGATCTTTGAATATGTAAGGGAGTAATCAAATCAAAACTAGGAGAAGATCTAGAGTTAAGATTGTCAATAGTTTGGGTTATTTCCTTGATGGTGATCTCAGGGAACGAGGGATTCTGAATTTTAGAAAGTGAAAAGGTCGCCTTAGCGCGCAGTAATGAGTGACTCACGTCATCAGAAGTAGGTGAATCATGAGGGAAAAAAGAAGTAAGAAAAGAAGGATTGTGATAGATTTTGTCCGGGAGGAAAGAAGAATTGATGAAAGGAAGATCAGCTTGCTTTTTCTTATTGGATAATGCGTTGATAAATTTCCAAGGATTTTTGCTTGCTTGAGAGGTGTATTTGATCCAAGAGTCTCTTTTCTCTTGATTGATTGCAGATTTGAAATCAGCTATACAACTTTGATATTTTAAAAGAGAAGGTGTGGTTCGTTGCTTTCTAAAACTTTTGAGAGCTTGACGTGCGGCTGACTTCAGACGAGAAAGATTTGAATTCCAGAAGAAAGCATTTTTCCTAGCAAACACACGATTTTTGGGAGTTGAAGAAGAAATGCTTTCAAGAAATCGCATTGTTTAACTGAAGAGAGAATGATTCTAACTCTGAAGTAGAAGATAGAGAACGGTGGACAGGAGGAAGATTCTTTTTAACGGATTTGAGAAATGTTAGCCAGTGGAGATGGTTATTTGCTGAAACGTATGTCGAACAGCCAGAGGGTGAGGTATCAATTTGAAAAGTGATAAAATGATGTTCAGAAGCTGATGGGTTGTCGGATATAGACCAGTTCAGGATATGGCTGAGAGAAAACTTAGAGGTTAGAGTTAGATCAATGTGGGAAGAGACAAAAGAATTTCTAACTAATTTAAAGAAAGTTGGTTCCTTGGATTTGTCAGCTAGAAAGAGTTCGTTTGAGGAAAGAAAAGATAACAGGACATGGCCTCTTGTATTTGAAGAGTTGTCCCAGAGTTGAGATCGTGCATTGGAGTTAGTACAGATGATCAGGTGAAACTGATTTGAAAAATTATAAGAAATATATGCTTTTGCATTATGGAGAGAAGTAGAGAATGATTCAGGAATAACGGTTGAATTGGAAGGAGAGCAATACAATGAGCAGAAGAGGATTGGAGTTGGCTTCGAATGAACAAATGTGAAGAAATAACTCGTTGAGGAGAAAGATGGTAGAGGAGTGTGTGAAAGAGAGGATTTTATAACTATGCATTCTGAATAGAAAGACATAGGATGTGAAAAAAGAACTGAGTAACCACTAGGGATGGTAGGAAAAGACGAATTGATGACATAAGGTTCATTGATAGAAAGAATATTATAAAAGTTACTGTATAGAATGTTGATCAGGTTAGACGATGCAATTGAGGAATGATTCAAATTTATATGAAGAAAGTTCAACATTTAAGAGAGTTAAGAAGAGATTTGTGATTGGATAAGAGATTAGAGTTGAGTTGAATAAAGAAAGGGCATGTGGATGATCCTGAGGAATGATTCTGTGAACAGTTAAAGCAGTTGAGTTTAGAACTGTCATTTAAGAACAGACAGTCTTGAGAGGAATGGCCTCTGTTTCCACAGTGAGAGCAATTGGGAGACGTAGCTTTGCAGTAAGGTTTGGAATGTCCAAATTTCAAGCAATTTTGACATTGACGCACTTTCGGAAGAGAAACTTTGGCATACAAAATGGTATAATTGAGAATTACTCTGATGTTTGCAAAGGTGAGAATTGCTTGGCTTAAGGAGCGCAGTGTAGGAAGATTGCCCGACCTTGCCTATTGTTCTCAGAGGGATCAGATTACCAACAGTTTTAATATTCAAATTTTCACTTGAGATAGCTTCGGTAAGAGTGTCTAGAGGTATAGTGTTGGGGATGCTTGTGAGAAGAAAGTTGGGAAGAAGAGGAGGAAGAAGAGATTTCACCGCACAATCTCTTTCTTTGTTTGAAGAAAATTGGAAAAGATGAGCTGCTCTAGAGGTGGATTTAGTTTTCGAGATAGGGATTGAGTAAGAGTCTGTGCTCAGGTCCTTTACAATTGTTTTTCTGAAAGAGGCTTTCTCTTCTCGATCAGTAATGAGTTTAGCAGGATTTATCATGGTGGAGAGCTTGGGGTCAAAGGCTTTTTTCAATGATGGGAGGGCCAATACCTTCGTTGGATTAGAGGAAGGTTGTTGAGGTTTAGAAGCGCTGCTTGCAGCAACCTTAGTGTAAGATTGTTGAGTAGAAGCAGAAGAAATAGATGGACTGCTTTCGAATTGGTTGGCATGAATAAGAATGACTTCTGATTTAAGATTAGCGAAATCCAAAAGAGCCTCAGCTGGGAGAGAATGTTTGGCGATGAATTTGTCAAAAAGATCGAAAATTTTTTGCGAAGATGTATAAGGTGGGGTGGACATATGTGTTGGACTGTCTATGTGAGCCCGTTTAGGTAAAGATGACATATCCAAGAAAATTAAACTTACCAAACAAAAACTACAATACTTAATCACTTTGAAAAGAGAAATTAAATAGATAAGGAGATTAAAAATTAATAGTGAAGTAATTGTGAATTAAAATTAATAGTGATAAAGAAAATTAAATTATTTTTTAAATTATAACAGACTTCTTAAACTCAAAATGAAAAATATCAGTTATTAAATGAGAACAGCAAAAGAAGAGTAAATTCTTATTATTTTTAATAATTAAATCAAACTTTTATAAATCAAAAAAATAAATAAAAATGAAAATTGTCCTGCTAGTAGTTGGAGCTGATGAACTAAAACTATACAACTAGTAAAAACTATATATTATTTGACTAGATATATTTCTTTGATCGTCCATTTTTAATTTAGGTAAAATACAATAATTAATTTTTTCGGCACTTTGCACAGATTTAGGAACTATGGGTAAATGTCTTCCTTTTCACACTAAAGTACGATGGCTTTCTAGAGAAAATATGCTTAAACGGTTGTATGAACTTAAAGAGGAAATGAACATTTTTTTGCAATATTAAAGGGAAAAAAATTTTATGATGTTTTTTCAGAAAAAAAATCAAGTAAAAACTCAAACATAAAGTCATAATCTCAAGGCTTTTATTGAAAAACTCAAGCTTTGGAAACGAAAAGTTGAAGTTGAAAACTTTTCATCTTTTTTTTATTTGAATCAACTGATTAAAGATGAGGACAACGTGATGGAGTATGACGATGATATTAAAAAAGAAATTCTTTCTAATTTGAATCTTCTTGTTGAGGAATTTTTACGATATTTTCCAGATATTTCAGTGTGCCAAGCTACATATGGAAACTTACGCAAAATAATCCATTTAGCATCGATATTGAAACATTGGAAGATTATCTGCAAAAAGAAGGCATAGATTTAAAATGTGATTCAAGCGCTGTAGAAAATTTTAAATTTATGTCACTTGAAAAATTCTGCATTTATTTCTAATCCAGAAATTTCTTATAGGGGGGGGGGTGGCGAAATCTATTAAAATTTTTTTGCAATTTTGCTAAAAGTCTTCAGAGAATACGACAGCTGCATTATCTCTTTTAGAATCACTAATTACCTATGTTTTCATATTTTTAACATTATTTTGCGATGAATAAATTGCAAACATTTATTTTTTATACATGTAAGGGTATAGATTAGTAATGGTAATTTTCGAAGCCATTTTTCATGGGAGGGGGGGCTAGGCCCATGAGCTCCCCCCCCCCCCCCCCCTTCCCCTAGGATCCGCCACTGTTTGTGTGAATTTAATTTTTAAAAACAAAACAAAGAAGTAGACTCAATGTTCAAAGCGATTTGCGTTCCAAATCTGATAAAAAAAAGTCAAAGCTGAACTTGACAAAGAAAAACAACAAGGCCCTTATCATTCTAGCTTTTAAAGTTAAAGCTTTTTTTCTAATAAAGTTTTTGTTAAAGTTAATTAAAGAAAACTAAAAATATTAAAAAAGAAGTTAGTTTTAATTAAAGAAAATTAATTAGCTTAAAAAAATTAACCTTTGTGTTAGAAAATTAATTTTAATTTAAAATTAAAAAAAATTGAATTCAAGAGAGGGGAGCGTGAAATTTTTTAATAAAGCTTAGGGAGGCGTCAGGAAAAAAGTTTGGGAAACACTGGGTTTAGAGGATTCCGCCTTATAATTGAAATTATTTCGAAAAAGATAGATAGTTTGTTACCTACGTTCTCAAAATCAACAGCAATTTCATTTAAAATTTCCTTTAAAGATGACATTTTTCTAAACCAAATATTATTTTTAAAGGTTTTAGCATACTATTGTCTTCAAAATTAAGTTAAGTCAAAATTTATATCATAAAAGATCAGCATTTTAGAGTTGCTGTTCTATCTTCTTGGTAGTGAAGGCCATTTTCTTTCTTTCTTTCTGAAGAAACAAAGACTATGTATGGTATAAGCAAAAAGATCTGAGACTATATTGTCTAAGTTTTTCTTACTCTTTCGTTGATATTGAATTTTAAAGATTTTTGATTGTCTTTTAAATGTCCTTTTCGAATAGATTTAGAATTCAAGTATTGCAACCATGGATTTACAATAATATTTTCGCACTTTGATACTGCAATATTTTGTTGTTTGAACCTTCTTCCTTCATTGCCAGCTTTGAAAACAAATACGTTAAAAATGTTTTTTTATTTGAATGATTTATGCTATTTCATTAAATGTATCCAAATCATCCTAAAAATATTTCTTGCGTTAAAAATCAAAGCAATTTAAAGTTGTAAATTTTTATTACTTGATAAACCTTTTCTGATAGAAGGTGTGTAGTTTTTTAACGTAGTTCTAGAAACGTTAAAATCAATTGGATTCTGATAAAAAAAAATCCATTTTCTTTATGATTTTTTTATCCATTTGATATAAAAACTCTTTAAATTAGCGAGTTTGAACTAATTGCTACTTCTTCAAGGAAAATACCCTCTTCTACATCTCTTGAGTAAGACAAAATATTATCTTGAGAAAGAATCAAAGATGTAACAAAGCAATTTTCTACTCAATTTTCACTGAGATAATCTCATTCCACAAAACTTGCAGTATGCAATTTTTTTCACAAAAAAGTTCAAGCTTTTTAGTATCCAGTTCTATTGCATATATCCGTTTTTATATACACAGAATTTGAGAAGAAGTCAAGGAAGTTAGAGACAATGACGATAAGTCTATATTAAAGCTACTTTTCCTGTCCTTAAAACATACTTAAAGACATTTTGACGTGTGAAGATGCAAATAAATATGTAGTATGCACTTAGTAATTTTATAAAAATGTATGCATATACGCGTAAATAGTGGGATTATCTTGTGACACCTCATGGGAGTAATGGTATCCATAAATCTCGCAATGTAATCACTATACGATGAAAATACCAACGATGTATTGCATCACGATGAATTTACTATGCGATGAAATTACGGAGATGAAATTACCGGATACCATATATATTATATTAACTATTATATTAGCATTTCTATGAAGGTTTTTGACTTAATTTTCCTTTCATCTATCCAAATTCTACGTTTTGTGTGTAAATTATGCACTAGTTTTTGAAAGTTATTCTTCTGCCTCTTATTCCGCATAAATTTTCCCATAACTTAACCCATTGAGCACGCACCTTTTGAGGACGAATCATCTCCCTTCTTTCCATATGACTTTCTTTTCTTGATACTCTGGTGTGGATGATGATTATTAGTAATTCGTGGCTCACTGATGACCGATGAGTGCTGAAATGGTTATATTCGCTGTAAAAACGGTCCTACCTATCATACTGTGCCACGCTAGTCTAACTGTCCGTATTGCGTATATAAGTAGTGTTCGCAAAAAGTAAATATGTTAATTGATAGGCACAATTAGTAAAGTTAATTTGCCATTTTGCGTGAACGTCTCTTCTTCATTCTTCAATGAAGAATGGTGTGTGTTTCGTTCATCAATTAAATCACTACGCCTCTCATATACGATTGGCTGAGGCTTTCTATGCCGCCTGCCTATTTGTAAAATTCAAGTAATTTACGGGAAGCCGCTTATTACAAAATATATATACATAGAGATGCGTGTATATCGTAGTGGCAAAGAATTGCGCTATCCTTTCAATGCCTCCTTTCCAATTTGTATTCTCCACGATTTTTTAATTACGCTCTAACACAAAACATTCAAATCTTTCGAATATTTTCTCTCTCTTGAACCACGACCATCATCATCATTATCATCATTCATGCTTCCTTTTCACAAATTGACTCACCTCTATTTCTCTCTGCTATTTTGTACAGGATATCCTCAGCTTCCTTCGTGTACCTTGGGGGCATGGAAAAGATAACAGCATCAGCAACAACAGGGTTAACACCATCACTACTTCACTCCAATAAGAAGAAAGGCATGCTGCCATCTTCTTCCATTGACAAAGGATCCTTTAAGCGTGATCTGGAGAACAAATTAAAATCAGGTATTTCTTCCTTCATCCTTTATTTATATGCCATCCTACGCTTTCCATACGTTGTGACTTTGCTAAGTTCCTGAAGCATCTTTAGCAAAGCCTATATACATATAAACCATACTCATTTTGGTTCACGCAAACGAGACGCGTTTGACTAATCCCTATTGAATTCCATTGGAAATTTGAGTTCGTCTTCGTTCCTCTCTACAGGAACAATAATAATCCAAAATGGGTTAAGTTTTAAATTTTAGGTTGTCTTTTTTAACTCCTAACTTGCATTTTAAATTTGTTCTCAGCTATCACAAGTAAGTGATTTTTGAACTTAAAAAATTTGACTTTAAATTTCGTTTCACACTATTTTGCCAACACATCTTTATCTATTTTTTTTATTTACCTAAATTTTTTTCGTATTTACAGAAGTGTTCCATAAATTGGCAAAATTTTGTATAAAAATCTTTGATCTAGCTTTTTCAGGTGTTTTTGGCTTTGAGTTAATAATAAATTAAATAAATCTTGAAAAATGTTCATAGATTGTTTAATACGAAAAGTATTTGGGTCACTACTTTGAATTGGTTTAAAATTTTACGTTTTTTTAATGTGAGCATTTAAATTTCAAAAAATCACTTTCATGTGATGAACAAAATTAAAAGACAATTTAGAACCTAAAATGGTATAAAAGAAAAAAAAAATTTTTTCATTCTATCTCTATGCTCTATTTATTGGTATTTCTCACAGAACCCCTATTAATCCGCTAACCACCAGAGTCGACTACATAAAAATCAAATCCTAAGGTATCTCCTCGCTATTCTGCTAAGCTGTCTTTCAGGCTAGTCCCTGAGAAGTAATCTTGGTTTATGCTTAACGGGTTAATGACCTGAATCCACTTTACATAAATACAAATCGGCTGCATTTATAAATATTAGATATCTCCTGATTAACCCGTTAACGCCCAATGTCGATTAAGTCGACTTTACAAAAATAAAATCGTCTGCGTTTATCAAAGCTCTTTAATACAAATCTTCTGCTTTACATTAGATATCGTCTGATTATTCTAGTCGTTAACGGGTTAATCTGGTCGTTAAGCGCTTAAGTTTGGCACACCATTTATAATTCATATTGCTATTATTTTTCTTTGAGCATTTAAAGCGCATGATATTAACAATTTTTAACCCCTAAGGCTCCATGCATGGCAGAAAAGCAAGCGATTTCATCGTTACGATCCTTCTGATATTCATCATTTTAAATATTTTCATCCTTTTTCTTCATTAAATATAGCTTTTTCAACGTTCTTTCTTTTTTAACCCATTAAGTACCATAGAAATCAGACGATATTTAAAAAACGCAGACGATTTATATTCAAAGTCATTGAAAAAAGCAGACGAAGATGAAATTATTTTTGTTCCCAAATGGAAACATTGGGACTTAATGGGTTAATTTAATCTTTTTATTTTTTTTAGAAATTAAATTTTACATTTTCCATCAGGAACAGAATTTTTAAGATTATCGCCTGCTTTCTTCTGCAGGTGTGTGTGTCACACTTTACAATTAGAACAAGCTATCTGATTAGAAATATGATTAGAACAAGCTATCTAATTAGAACAAGCTATCTGATTTTTTTTCCATCTTATGTGAGGTTATTTGACTTTATTAAAACGACAAAAAGAAACACAAAATTTATAAATACACGCAAAATAAATATATCTTCAGGGAGGGCGTGAAGTTGAGCAGAATAAAAGAATAATGAGGACAGACTGCCGTGATTGTATATCATCGCATAAGATTTTGTGTTGATTTTAGAATGTCAGTTTTTTCTCTCTCAAAAAGATCAGTGTTCATATATTTTGTATTCGGTGAACGAGTTCTTCAATTTGCGTTTTTAATCTCTTTTCACGTTTAATCGAAGCTTCAGAAGGCCTTTACAAAGAAAATGCGAATTCTACAGAAGCAACAGAAGAGGAGCATGGACATTGTGCTAAATCATCAGTGGCGAAACAAGTTAGGCATAGTAGTCACGTCATTGACATAAATAAATTCTATCAAAACTTATACTCAACAAAAGTCCTACCAAACTGCGCTCCCACTCAAAATTCAACAGGTTACTTTATATATCCTTTTTCACTGCATAAAATTACTTCTACGAGAAGCTACTTCTTTTCCACACCCATTAACATTATATTTATATTTTCAACTATCTGTCATCATCATCCATTTGTCTCCAGGAGGAGAACAAGGTCTTATATCCCGGCTTGCCAGGGTTGACCTTTTTCATTTTTTTGCAGCGTCGTCTCCATTGCTTTCTCAGTTGTGCATCTTTCAGAGAGAGAGAGTCCCCCTTTCTCCATATCTTCTTTCAACTATCTGTAATTGAGCAAATGTAGTTATGGGGGTATTGAAGCCAAGGTCATTTTTTCAGAAAGAAGCTTTTACCGCATAATCCAGAATAATTAGTACATTTGAAATGTTAGATTTGATTAACATTAAAAAATTTTTTTATTTTATAAAGAAAATATTCATATGCTACTCAAATTCAAATAAATGTTATATGCAGTGATATCATATCAAGATTAATCATCTTTTTCAATCTATTTTTGTTTTAATATATCTTGTAAATTTGATGACACTAGTCCTTTTTTTGGTTTTCCAAGTAACACATGAAGTTTTATTTTTCGCTATGTGTTGTTTTGCCAGAGACATGAGAAAAATATCGTTCAACACAATCAGTTAATATTTTTATGAATTTAGATTTTTGGAACAATTTATTAACCGTCTATGATTTCACGTAATCTGCATCAATATTCTCTTATTTTTAATTTTTCATTATGATTAAAACGCGAATAAAGGATTTAGTTTGCCTAAGCAAAGCTTAGATTCCAGACTAGAAGCTCTCCAAACCTTAATAGAAGGATTCTTTATCTAATGCGTTCATTTTTAATGGATCCCATATTTCTCCGTTGTAAATAGCTTTTACTCTGTATCTTTGTACTAAAGGGCTTGCAAAATTTCATTTGTGTTTTGTTTGATACAAGAAATATAGTATGTGGCAAAACCATGTATGCTTTGTATTCCTTGTATGTTACAGGCATATACTTTTTGCCTAATATTTTGTTGACTTCCTTTGGTCTTGCCAAATCACTAATATGATTTGGGGCGTCTGAAGGTACCCTAAGTGTTTATACCAAAATCATTAGGATCAAAGTTGTCATGCTTTTTCGAAATTCAAAAGGGGCCATTTGAATACTTTTTTTGGTGTAGACAAAAAAAAAATTTTATTTTTGTAAACTAATCCATTTTTTGTGTCAAGTAAACTAGATATACAATGTTAAATTTGCTTTTTTTTTTAAAAACTTATTAACCTGGATATAACTTAACTAACTATATGGTCTCAATTTTGATTCATGCCACAAAAAATGATGTTTCTGATTTCTCATAATTCACGCTCTGATATTTTCGATCCATCAGCGCAAAGCTGCTGCTTTAACATGATGCAGACCCTCGTTTTTCAAAATTTCTTTCATTATGGTACGATGAATAATTTTTACTGTACATGAGATCCTACATTTTGAAATAGGGGTATTTTTTTGTATTTTTAATACACTAACCCCTCTGAAATACGCCCCCTACAACAATACGACTTCCTCAAGGATACGTCTTAATTTATACACACAAATAATATTTACATTAATTACTTTCCAGATACATAAATTTAAAATGTTGATATATTACATACGTATAGCGAATGCATGTTTATTTCTATTCTATATCTCATGTTAATTACTTTTTTAAAAGCATTAATTAAAATTTTTTAATTTGAATAGAATTGCTAATTCATGCATATTTAATAATCAAATTATGTTTTATTGATAAAATATAAAGAAGTTTCAATACTGTCATGATGTTATCAAATAAAAGGCATACTTTTTGAAAACACTTTGCAACGACTTTTAAAATGCAGCTGGCTGATTGCTTGTATCTGAGAGGGTGTACTGTAGATGCACTATTTTCGTTATATTTTTAAAGATACACTTATCTTTATGCAAAACAAGGCATCTTTATTTCATGACAATTAGGTTTGAAGTAACGTGATTTTCCCATTTGCACACCCTATCTTTTGCTTGATTGTTTTAAGACAAAGCAGCACTGATTGACTTCATTTTTTCTTTTCTAAAATTTACAAAGTTGTTCTGCATGCTTTGGTTTCTTTCTTTTTTTAAATGCCGCGCGCTTTCGCATTTTAAGAAAGGAAAGAAATTTGCGCGTTGTCTCGAACTTATCAAAAGCTTGAAATCTTATTTTAATGTTTTTTGTGTGTTTTTAATTAGTTAAAAAGAAAAGCATTTAAAAATTTTCTTCCAGATTTTTCATACCCACATTAATGTTAGCCCATAAATGTTTTTTCAAAAAAAAAAATTATTTTTTAAAAGCAAAAAAAGGTTGAAAACGACGACTGCTTTTCAAGGTTAAATCGTATAAATAAACTGATACATGAATCTCGTTGTTTTATAGGGAATTGACGCTGCGACAAAGGACAATAATAATAATAATAATCAATATGATATTTTCAGACATCATTTCCTAATCTAATAATACACATGGTCACGATAACTGCCCAAATTATTGTATGCGTATTTAAAAAGATATATTTTATTAAAAAAAACATGCATAACAACAGCCTCATTTGCATATCAATTCAACCGAATTTTAACGATTTTTTATTCCCCTCTTGGATTTTCTTGAAAATAAATATGAGACCCTTTGAAACGAGTCTAATCGTGTTATTCCTTACACATGTGATTTCTTAGTTTTGCGTGAGAATGAGTTGTTTGAACGCCGCCTCCTCCTTCACAAAGTAAAGGCGTGTTATAGATCTAGTTCATGTCTTTTAAATGCTGTCTGTCATCTCCTTCATCAAGGACTTCCTTCTTGAGATGCGATGCATGGAGTTTTCTATCTTTTTCTTTCATTTGAGTATTATATGTTTTCTAGAAGAGGAATCCTGTTTATTTGGCGAAAAAGAGCGTCACAATCTATTGATTGGCCCAACCGCGTCGCGTGCTAGAGCAAAGAATAAACGTTTGCCTTCATCCATCGCTTCAGACGAAGAAGTGTTTGCGCCGTCTCTGCAAGAGGTGAAACACTTTTTTATTTGTAAAACATTTTTTTGATATCAAATCTTTGTATACAATAATTTTTTCTTAAATTTCTAATCAAATTCATAATTTTCTTAAAATATCTGATAATGGCGTTCACGATTTTATTTTGGAAATAAAATTTGTCACTTTTCAAAAAGACTATAGCAAACATGTTTTAAAAGAATGATACAACATTTTTAATGGGAATAATACTAATGTCTTTTTAGCAATTGAAATTGCTGCCAAATAGGGAGACAGTGATAATAAACAATTACTGTTTTCTCTTAAAATTTCAAAAAAAAAAAATAATTCTCCAAATAAAGGCTTAAACAATGAATACTCAGAAATTAGTTTTGCTTTATTTATGTTTCATTCTAAATTTTTAATACACGCAAAGTTTAAAAACTTAGTGTATCAGGGTTTACTAGTAGACAAAAAATTGTATTGTTATTAAATTAACATTGCCATATATAAGTAGTCGGTCTGGCTAGGTTTTTTCTGCATATTTTTTGTCTTGATCGAAACCTAATGCTTTGAGAGCCTGATACAAAGTTTTAGCTTTTAATTTTTTATCCTAATTTTCTACTTGACCATCGAAGCCATTATTTACATAACTTATATAAAAAAAATGCCTGCATTTGACACTTAAAATAAAAATGACCTGCTGTGTGTGTGTCGCTGGAAGCATTCTGATTAGTCAATTTTATGCCAATAATTATATTTCAACCTATCAGAATGATTCTACAGAGAGACGCTGGTCTAATATAGATATTGATTAAAATTTGCTATCAAACTAAATTTCCTTCCATCCGTCCTCGAGATAGGCGCTTCTGCAATCTTCTTGAATCGTAGTATTCAGGCTTGGCTGTGTGACACAAGTTGTTCGAGTTGTGCATCGTCAATAAACATATTTGATGGCGCTTTTAAGTGCTGGCTTACTCTTCAATTAGTAGAATCCGATCTCTTTGCGTATTCGTCACTTGCCCACAGCAGATGCTTTTATGAGGAATCCTATATCTCTTCATTTCTTATATTCAAAAAAACTTTTTTCTTTCATTGAAGGATATAATCTCCAGCTGTAATAAAGGCATTTTTGAAACGTCTATCATTGATAAAAGAGACTCTTCGGATTCGACGCCAGAGTCCATTCAAACCTCTACTTCCATTATTAAGTCAATGGACTTCAAGAGTGCACTGAGTACTTTTGACTTGCCACCATCTCTCGTCAAAAAGGGTGTAGCACCCATTGCATCTCCTGCTACACCTAATCCTTCACAGTCCATTCAAATTAAAGAACATCCTTCTTCATCTTCTTCCTCAATTCAGGATTTGCACAAGCTCATTCTACAAATCCAAGTATTTTTTCACCATCCATCCCTACTCGATATTTTTAACCATATTTCACTAAAGGAGGCTAACTGTCACAAAGTTATTTTGAGCTCTCGATAGGCGTTGTGTCTTTTCAAATTATTTTATCCAAAATGTCAAATTAACATTTTTATTCTACCTTAAAAATTTTTAAATTTTGAAGTCTTCTGTTTTGATCTGTTTTAATTTCAAATTTTTATGATTTTTCAATTCAAAAAAAAATTTATTTGCATATTAATTCTAATTAAAAATTCTTAAAATTATTTAACTCTTTTTGAGGTTGTTTTTAAGTGATGATTTATCTTCATAATATTATCTATCATTTCTACAAAAATATGGCTGAACAAAAAAATATATGAGCATGATTAAGGAAATATAAATTAAATCTATTTGAAGAATCATGAATCTTGATTTTTGGCAAGGCATTGACTATTCAAATTTGTTCCTCAATTTGCATAATAGTTGATTGACAGGTACTCAATCAATTTCTAAATGAGTCTAAAATTTTTGAAACCTTAGCGTTAGGGTTGATACATTTTCCACTTTATTATTTTAAATAGAAAGATTTTACCGTGAAGTTTTGCGAATTGAATCAAAAAATAGATGCGCTTACTCACAAATTGGACAAAGAGGCATCCAATCAAATCTTTCAAGAAAATGGCGGCAGTTCGTGCATTTTGCTTGAAAACACCAAAACTGTCTCAACAAATACACCTTCCACTAGCAAAAGTTCTTCCTCCTACCTGCTGAAAACTGCTAATACCAATACTAAACCCACCAACAAACTTTTCTCTTCCTCTGGACCGCAATCAACAGTCCTGAATAATGGCGCCAAAGTCAAGGAGTAGCATGTCTTGTGAGTGTTTGTTTTTCAAATGCCTTTTACCATGTAAAATATTGGCATTTGTGATATAAAATATTTGTTCATATATGTATTGATTGATGAATACAATTTTAGCCATGTTGTTGTCTTATTTTGTGTTCTAATTATTATTATTCTACCATTTTTTACTCACATCAATGTTTTTGAGAATATTTGAAGTTTTGTTCCTTTTTTTTTTATATATACCCTATTTATTTATTTATTTTTATGAATATTTAAAATTTTATTTTTTTTGTAATGAATAACAAAAATTTCAAAAATAAAGTTATATTTTATGTAGCTTACATTAATTATAATGTTTCTTATATTAATTTTATTTTAATTGTTAAAAATTAATTATAATCCTCATTGGCATTTGCAACTTTTAATTTTTTTTCGATTCCAACTTTAATTTGTGTTTAAGCCTTTGAGGACCGTAATTTTAAAGCAAATCGTCTTCTTTTTTCAATCGAATTGCATCACACTATTTTCATTTCATGGCACACCCGTGTCAAGCTGGTCCTCATTGCAAATGATTTAGTTCCATTTAAAAAACATTTCTGAAGGAACATTTAGCAAATGATTTTAGGAATATCTAATATTCCTAAAATTTAGTTTTCTTGCTACGAAAAGTACACTACACTTCTCATATGTCTTTTTTTGTCCAAAGAGCGAGCTATTTCATGGGGACTTTACAAGAAAAATGGCGTTTAAAGAGATAGACATGTTTAAAGAATGATCGCTTGAGCGATAAAAATATGTCAAATATTTAATATAATGGTATTATATCTCAAATGTCCATCGCTATGTGTGCTCCTAAACGCATCCTCTCATAGCCTTCGGGAATCTTCTCCAAAAAAAGTTTGCCACCATGTCAAAAAGAAATTCATTATCGCCAAAGTGATTCCAAAACAGAAAGTAATTTCTCCTTGAGCAAGCTAAAGGACTTGGAAGTAATCTCTTGTGCGTTCCGAGAGGAAATTACGGAGCAAGCCTGCCTAATTATCATGGGATATAACATTTTTAAAGAATAATAATCTCACAAAATGGATGACAGGATACAACTACATCAACAAATTTGTGTTATCTCGGCAAGGGGTCGCACGTGAGTAAACGTTCGGAAAGACTGATTTATAGCTAATGCTAAAAGTGCGATGACAAGTACCATATTTCAAGCTCGTTTGTGAATCCTAATTTTAGATGGTGGTTGAAAGATGTCCTGAGCTTTGTGTTGCATCGCAAAATGTTTGATCTACTTTCTTCAACATAGTTCATTAAAATCTTTTATTGGTTTCGATTAGTTTAGTGTCTTTCTTTCATTCTCTTCAAAAAGATTTTCAAATTATTGTCTACAACATTTTTATTTAAGACAAAACAAGCGCATTCAAAAACTTAATTTATCCCAAAGATTTCCTTTAAAAAAAAATTCCAAAAACTTTCAGCTGATAAACTGAGATTTGTTCCATTACAGAGTATTTGTGCAATAAAAAAAGTTCATTCTTTAATTTTATTGAATTTTTCTGACTTTTTCAATGAGTTGCAAAAACACTACCTCTGACTAATAAAAGGTTAACGATTTTTTATGTTGAGTTTTTGCAACGTTGGGCGCTAAAGAAAATGCATTTATTTCTTTAACCCATTTAAGACCAAGCAAAGCAGACGATATCTAAAAAAACGCAGACGATTTATATTCAAAGTCATTGAAAAAAGCAGACGAAGATGAAATTACTTATGTTCCAAAATAGGAACATTGGTCGTAAATGGGTTAATCGGAGTCGGTTTCCAAAACGTGCGACTCCAACCCTGTATTAGTAAACACCATATTTTAGATGCATGCAAAATGTCGTTACAAACTTTTTTTTTAATTTTATTAAAAAAAATTTTTTTTTTTTTAATTATTTATTAAAAGGATTGTCGAGAAGTCTAATTGTAATATGAGACGTTCCCAAACTAAACTTAAACTCGTCTTCTACGTCTTTTTTGCGTACATGCATGCATACCACTGATAAAAACTTTTACCTAATTAATTAATAGATATTCGGATAGTGTGTAAAGCTCATTCTACCACTGGTTCCTCAATTTGCATAATAGTTCGTGAAGTGTTCAGCCCATTTCTGAATGGGCCTTAAGCCAATTAGGGCCACGGTTCCTGTAGACAACCTGTGGTTCTCAACTATTTTTGACAAAGAGCCTAATTAAGAACCAAGATTGCATAGAGGACTGCATCAAACCCACAAAATAGTATAAATTCATATACTCAAAAGTAGGCGATATACCCATACGATGAAGACAAAGTTTAAGGGCAGATCATATAATCAAAACTACTAAAAATTGAAGCATCCCTGCATAGTTGTATTCATTAGATACATTTCATTATGAAAAACATTTTAATGGACAAAAAACAAAAAATTTAATTAAGTCGGCAGATAGCCTAGTAGTAGATGCGTAGGGTATTGATCCAGATGGTCTGGGTTCGATTCCCAGTCATGACTATCATTAGCATCGGTCCAGCTATAGAAGATTATTAAAAAAATATATTAATTAATTAAAGTTTAAGCATTACACAACATTTTTACAAAATTCTTACAGCTTTGATATGATATTGCCAACCAAATTTTTTCTGAAACCTTGCTCTACGGAGCAAAGAAGAGGTGGAGGGCTGCATACAGCCCTCAGGATCGCGGTTAACAACCACTCCTGTAGAGGAACTGAGACGAGCTTGAATATTCCATGGAATTCCATAGGGATTAGCCAAAATCGTTTGATTGACGTAATGTGTGTCGTTTTGAAAGCGTATCGTCGAGGTTAGGGAATTAGCATTAGTGTTAGGGTTGAGTGTCATCTACATCAGTGATGACTTGCTGTGCAATGTGGTAGGCGGAGAAGCAACTGCATGCAAAGAATTAGAGGCAAAAAATGAGATCAAAACCGATTTAGCACGAATCTTCCCAAAAGGAATTCTTGTTTCAAGGAGAATTAAATGGAGATTGCTGAGAAGTCGCCTGTGTTCTCTTTGCGAACATTTGTCATAAATGGTTTTCACAATTATGGCCAACTTCTCCATGCGCATTCACAGCTTTCTTAAGAAGGATTACTAAGAATGACATACGATTTACAAGAGCTAGAGTGAGGCATACTTGTCAAAAAATTGATTAACATATGACAGCCCAACTGAAAAAATTAACTCTTTATTAAAGTAGTTATAAAAAGTTGTTTTTTTAAACATTTTTGATTAATTTGTGACTTTTTTAAAATGGTGGTATGTTTGCGGTCAGATATATTGTACTGATTTTTTAACGATTTGTTTTCATGCTATTCTCCAAAGTTTCATAGAAGCTGGGACTACTGAACATCCAATACCACTTTGCTTAAAATGTTGTAAAACACAATCAATGAGAGAAAGTAAGATGGAAAACCATCGCAATAAATGCTATCTTGAAGTGAAGAATAAGCCCTTGGGGTATTGGGAAAGAATGAAAGAGGAATTTGTCAAGCAAAAAAAACTCATCATTTTTATCAAACCAAAAAATAACTTCCTTCATGCCACATATATGATTTCGCATTTGATAGCTAAATCTAAAAAACCATTTCTGTGGGTGAAAGTTCGATTATTCCAACCGGAGAAATAATTTTGCCTTCAAATCTCTTCTAAAAAGATCATTTTTGTTTTTTTGAATCTTGATTATCAAAAAGACAAATTTTCGAACAAAGTTTTTCTCTTTTTTTTTAAACTATTTTTATAATCCTTGACAGTTTTTAATAAGAGATCATTCACTTTTTTTTTAAATACTGTCAGCAATTATTAAATAAAATAGCAAATTTTATGCAGAAAACTCATGTTGAGGTGAAAATATTTTTCATTTTAGGGAAACGATACGACAACCAAATGATTAGATATAAAAAACGATCAAATTTTTATTATAGATAAATTATGTTTCAAATTTATCATCTTCGTTCATTTGTATAATGTTTGATTATACGTATAAAACTTTCTCAAAATGGTCAAGCACGAAACGTATTTAAATTGACCGATTCAGCTTGTATCGAGATATTGTAGAGTGAATGGTATAAACGAACTGTCTTTCTCCTTCAAATAAAATGATGCGCATCAAAATATGCCTCTACAGGTTCCTTGTTTGGTATTCAATTAATTCCATTAAAAAAATCACCTCATTGAATTCGATATAAAATCCCATTTTTAGTTTTATATCATTTTGAGTTATATTTTCTTTTTTTGCAATTTTGTCATGCCTACTTATAATTCTATTTGTTCTGTGACAAAATAAATTACATATATAGCTACGTATAACTATTTAATCATGAAGTCCTTTATTTCAGTTGA
Source organism: Nectonema munidae (assembly GCA_030549495.1). Taxonomy (NCBI): domain Eukaryota; kingdom Metazoa; phylum Nematomorpha; class Nectonematoida; family Nectonematidae; genus Nectonema; species Nectonema munidae. The sequence goes on along the minus strand of JAUIRK010000952.1, from coordinate 533,944 downwards.
AGTGTCATATTTCAATTATTTTTTGACAGGTATGGTTAATTTTTATAAAAAATAATCATCACTCTTGGATTCAGTCTACTTGAAAATGGGTACATGTAAAACACCTGATTTGCAAATTTGATTCACGCTTACAAGTATTTTCAAATTCTAAATCCAAAAACAATCTATAATTTGAATTGGTATTTTTAATTTGTTATAAAAATGTGTCTATTTAATGTAAAATTTGAATGAATGTTCTCGTAGTAGGATTTTAGATGTAAACCGCAAATTTTGTTTTTGGGAAAGATTTTTAGAAGTGAACCGCAAATTTATTTTACACGTATAGGTCATTTTGAATCCAAATGCAAAAACAATCTATAAATGAAATTGGTATTGTTGATTTGACATGAAAATGTGTATATTTCATGTAAAATTTGAATGAGTGTTCTCGAAGACAGATTTTAGAAATAAACCGCAACTTTGTTACACACTTATAAGTATTTTGAAATCCAAATGCAAAAAGAATCCATGAATGAAATTATGATTGTTGATTTGTTATAATAATTTGTATATTACATGTAAAATTTGAATGAATGTTTTCAGAGACAGATTTTAGAAGCAAACCGCAAGTTTGTTACATAGTTATAGGTATTTTCAATTTCTAAATTCGAAAAATAAGTCCAAAAATGAAATCAGTATTAGATATATTTTTCACCAATCAAAATTTTGATTGACATTTCCCAAAAAGTAACCATGATTTTGAAAAAATTTAAACTATAAAGTGTTATGCGTTCAAAACTGTATATATTTATAAATTTTAAAACGAGTATATAATATCGAACCAAAGTTATAAGCTTAACTAGAGATACTGTCAGAATTTTGCTGAAAAAGTTTAACTTTTGATTTTGATGGACAGATTTAGGTGTGAAAAGGTCATTCAACTGCCATAAAAATGGTATCAAAAGATGCAGATATCAATTTTAGGAAATGTCACGAAGTATGGCAAGAAAAGATATAGCGAATTTGGTACAAGAGAAATTTTAGTTGAGGGGGAGGGGGGGGGGGCTAAAATAGCACCACCCGTCATTGATAGGGTAAAAAATACTTAATGTAGTAGAAGTTGCTAAATGCTATTTTTTTCCATCAGTTAGAAAAAGTCACATCCACTAATTTATAAAGAAAGAATTAGAGTCGGAGCAATCGTAACTTCCTTTGCTCGGTACAAATCTTTCATGACAAATTGTCTTATTAATCCTGCAATCAATCACATCACATAAGACCCAAGCTGAAAGTATGCCTCACTCAAACACAAGAACGCGATTATACAGCGTCTGCAATAAGAAAATATTTCTATTTATACAAGTTCAATAGATGGCATTTGTTATTCCTCTAAGGACTTTGATTTTTGAAAATGGTCTTCTTCTGTCAACAACGTTTTTGGAAAAAATGTATATATAATTTTTATAACAAATACTTACAATTCAGTGAAATACAAAAAAAGATTAAGGCATACACAATTGCACCGCTTGTATTGAACTATAAGAAAATAGGCTTGATGCGGGATCGAACCCAAGACCTTGAGTTATCGAATCCAGCATCTAACCAACCCTACTCACGCCCCCTAAGAAGATAGCGGGAAGAGAGGTCCCCGCTTCCGAGAGCAGAATCAATTTGCATTAATATATCATCAATAAAAATTTAAAAGATATTTTTAGCCTTAAATAAATGGCTTGTTACACTTTTTACTCCAACTTTCATCACCTATATATATACCTTTATTATCAAATTTTGTGTGTTTTAAGGTGTTATTTGAAATTTTGCAAGGCGGCAAAATTAGCATCCGTCCTGGTCGTCAAGATAGGTACGTCACCGAACATACATACTACATATACACACATATTGACAGCAGACACAAAAATTCTTAAATCTCAAAAACAGTGGTATAGCCCTTTTTTATAGTATTTATTAGATGTCTTTTTTTATAGTATTTATTAAATCTTTTTTTATAGTATTTATTAGACTTGTTTATCTTCTGAGTGGACTTTCTATATTATCGTGGAATGAATATTTAAAATATCCACATTTGTATAGCCCATGGATTTTTGACTCACCTTTGAATTTATTCAGGGCACTCAAATTTCGGTTTGAAAACCACTGAATAGAAGATTGATGCAATCAAAAATACAAACCCTTAAAATTTCTCTTAGTAAATGGGAAATTTTGAATTTTTTATAAGTTTAATAAAACATAGTTTATTTTAAAATACCAAGCTTACTTATTGAATTTTACAAGTTTGGTTGTTTAAAATCGATTTTTCAAACACCTTAAAAAAAATGTTCCCAGCCTTGTTTTTCATTTACTCATCTGCTAACAGTATCATTTTGACTTCTGAAAGTAGAGCTGAAGCACTTTTCGTCAAAGGGCATTTGGCCAAAAATATAGTAAACGTGTCCGCCAAATTGCCCACATTCTTTAAATGCTTAAGAAAGTCCATTTTACACAGTTTTATTCTTTAATTCTTAGCACAATATTTTTGTTACAGTAGTCTGAATTCATCTGCAAGAACTCTATTTTACTGTCAACATATTTATAGAGCACATATGGGCAGTTATTATTAATCCTCTCCCTCCCCCTTATAATCTGTTAATAACTTTTGAAAGTCATACGCACAAGGCAGGCGTAGTTTGAGTTACATTGCTCAGCATTTACAACTTTTGATGATATTTCAACAGGCAGTCTTTATTATAAGAGCGAAAGGGTATTCATATACGATGTCTCATATTTTCAAACAGATATCCAAAAAAGGAATATTTTTAAGAAAATACTTTGTTTGACAATGTTTGAAAAACAGTCAGTCCACACAATACTATACAATGCATGCAATGTATTTCAATGCTTAGTTCCATTTCTTTATGGAGATGTCAACGTTGTAACAAGTAAATGTTACGTTGTAAACAAGGCCAGCATTTTTGATTGAATTTTCTATCAAATTACTTGCGCGAACCGATTTTTTAGAGAAGGATTATTACACGGATTTAATCAAGATATTTTGAAGCTTTGTTGCAACTTTCTGAACATCTTGCTCTGCCTTCAAGACAGCTTTGATGGAAGAGTAGGGGTGATGTTTTCGAATGAGATGATAAACAATTATAAAAAGGAAAATCAGTTTGCGAATTCATTGGTTCCCAAACTGTGGGTCATGGCCCCCTGGGGGCCATAAAGCAAAATTTAGGGGGCCATAATCTGAGGGTATGCATAAATAAATAAAACCAGAGGAGTTTAGCGGGTAGATCATTGTTACAATGGTATCAAATTTGTAAGATTCAAAGATTAAATCACAGAGCGTAGGATTAATAAACTTTTTCCATCCAGTGGATTTTCTATGTTTCCTTGTTCTTGAAACACCCTTTAGCAAAATGCCTTTTTAATTAATTAATCTTATGATTATAATTATTAGATACTCATAGACAGTCACGGCAATCAACGGCTATGATTGTTGTGGGGGCCATAGACAAGGATCATGTTTGAAAAGTGGGCAACGATCAGAAAAAGTTTGGGAACCACTGTAAATCTATATAATGCAAGTAATCTTTAGATTTCCTCTTCTTATGCATATGCTTACAAACTCTTACTTTTGCGAAGTATAAAAAAAGAGAAAAAAGAAGTGTGGGAAAATTTTTGAATAAAAATAACGATATAATGTATTGGTATAGCAACAGAGCATCTCATAAATTAAATTCGTTCGAAGATAACTATATGTATATGTGTATATGCATTTTCACTGATAAATTCTTTGTATATATCCTAGACATAAAAATCTAAAAAGACGCGTTCTTTAAAAATGGGCGAATAAAAATTGAAATAACTTCTTATTGCTTAGGATGCCAAAGGGAATTGAGAATTGTGTTCTTCTTGACGCAGCTTTTCTCACTTTTGCTACGCGGCAAAACGGGAACCAGAGAAAAAAGCCATTTCTTGAAAACAGCATTTGCCTGGACTCCATTTCCATTGAAGTAGAAGATTTTGATGGAGTTCAACAAATCGAAATTATGCAGTTGTTGCGAAAACTCAGAAGATGACACTCCCAGCCACGTGGTGAAAGAAGACTTGAAATGAGAGAGTGCAGATGAGATGGGAAATTTGTCAAACTTTCCGGGCTGAGTGCGTTTTTTGTTGCCATTTTGTTTGTTTGGGGGCATGGAAATGAAATTGATATGAAAATTGATCAAATCAACGACGTCCAAATAAAGCGGAAATGGCGTTGGTGGCATGGGAGATATCTTCTTCACATCAACCTTCAAAGACTTCTTCTTCCTCGTCAAACTCACGCCATAATTGCTATATAAGAATGTTAAAACCTTGGAGCAGTATTTGGATAAGGCGGGGTTGTTCGCAAGAGAAAATTGCACTTCCGTTGATTGCTGCTGTGTGAAGTACTGATCACAGAAGGCCCCAGAAGTGATGAAATCGAGCATTTTTTTTATCATTTCTATTGATTCAGTTATGTAGGGTATTTGATTTAGAGTGCTGTTGCCAAGTGTTTCACTGATGTACGCCTTCACTTCTTGGAAGGAAGAAGATTTGAAATCGTTGGAGTCCTGATTCGCGGATGAAATGGAAGCGTGGATCAAAATGAGTGCGTGAAAGACGAGGGCCCAGCAGAGTAGCTTGGAGGAACTGTTTCGTGAATCGATGAGTAGGTGAGAAAATTTGAGACACGCGGCAAAGGACTCTCCAGTGAATATGCTGTGCGCAAAGGAAGCCAAAACAAAGAGGGAAACGGAGTAAGGATCATTCGGTTGATACAGGATAAGGCGTTGGGCCGTGATGTACGCCATCTTGACGTTGCCTAAAACGATGTATGCAAAGGGAATGAGGTAGAAGGCGGGCGTTGTTGTGGAGGATAAGGGATCCAGCTTTGTCATGAGGATTGGCAGGATATCTGGGTGTGATTGGATGACAGCTTTAATGAAGAAGGGAGATGATAGGCAATGGCACGTAGAACTGGCAGAGTTGCTTCTTCCATCGCTTTCAGGGTGGGCGAGGAAGCGCAACACCTTTTCAACAATGACTTCACTTGTGCCCGAATAAGAAGAGATAGTGGTGTAAATGAGGTTTTGGTGTAGCCATTTGGTTTTAGCGGTACACGTTAAAGTGTGTGAGAATTGTTGCAGTCGCTCAGATAAATGATTGACAAGGAGAGTGTTCTTTGACAAAATGCCCATCACAGCAAACGTTAAAAGGAAGTAGGGGGAAGAAATGTACATGGATTCATCTCTGGCGCGCTCAAAGAGGCAGAGAAACTGGTCATTCAGGCGATTGGTGTAAAAGCAAGAAAGAAACAAGAAGAGAATCCTTGGATCAGAAGTCGTGGTCAAGCGTTCTTGTATCAGCTCTAGGAATTCGGAAAAGCGTGAACAGCGGAAAAAAATGAAAGATTTGAAAACTAAGAATTCTTCTATATCTGAATAATCTTGTGGTTCAATGCTATTCAGAACATTCAGTAAAAGAATGTACTCTTTACGACTCAAGAGCAGAATGCTATATAAAAAGACGCACGCACGCGTGAATTGAGTGGGAAAGGGTTTCTTTGCGGATTTGAGAGAAGTGTGCACCAGATGAAAGGACTTTTGGGCGTGGCACAAGGCTATCTCTAAAGACGGTGCGTGCTCTTGTCCAGTTTGACTGAGAGGATGAGCGCTAGAATTTTTATTGATGTTATTTTGGTTCTCTTCGCTCGCTTGAAGGTAAAACGTCTTTTCGAGAAAGAGTAGGCGCGATAAATGAGATAAGAGATGGAAGGCATGTGCATCATTTGAATTGCGCTTACTAGCAACCAGCAAATAATCATACGCTTGCTCCAAAAACTTAGTGTGGTTGTACTTCAAAGACAAATTACTGACAGAAGTCCTTTCACGAGAATAATTTGTTCCCACTTCTGATTCAGAGCACGTGTAGCCGTATCTCGGAGAAAGAAGAGCTCGACAAAGAATGTAGGCAAAGCCTTTGGCACCAATCTCGTTGAATCCAAGTTGGATCGAGTGGTAGAAGAGGTCAAGTGCTTTTGCCTCCAAATCCTGCTCCAAGGCCATAAGTGATTGCCCAATCCAGACATTTCCATACTTGGGATTAATTGCTTGAGATTTTGTGAATGCCAAGCCTGCGTTTTCTTTTTCATCGTGTAAGTAATAAAAGCAGCCTAAATTGAACCAGGTAATGTGGTTGGTGTTGGATACTTCGAGAGCTTTAATGAAGGCGTGCTGTGCAAGCTTGTGATTCACAAGCGAAGAAGCATCACGACACAGAACAACGCCTAATAGATTCCAGGCTTCATGACTGGAAGGATCAATAATGATGGCTCTTTTGACAGCCTTAATGCATTCTCTAAGTTCGTCTTCGTCCCCAACTTGCTCTTCACGCGAACGTAGGTGTAAGAGCGAGTAGGAAACACAATTGTAATAAGACCTTGCTAATTTATACCACAGAGTTGATGAAAAGGGAGCAAGATTAAGAGCATTTAAATAGGACCTGTTAGCGAATGAAAGAACAGGATTCCACTTTACCTCTTCACCATCATACTTACTGACATCATCATCTGCATCATTCAAATACTCCTTCATGAGATTCAACAAATGGGGACATAGGGTGTAAACATTTGTGAGAAAAAATGGTTGAAGTAAAGAGCAGGCATCACCAGCCAATGTCCATATATATGTGGATTTGATTGGATTGAATCCCTCCTTTTCTTCAGAAGACTCAGTGCTGCACGCTTTAATACACGTGAAGAGATGCATGAGAGCTTTTTCAACACACTTTATAGCTAAGCTATCGATTGAGAGGGAAAGATGTTCACAAGCAGATTCGAAGTAAGCAGTCGAAGCTCCTAACAGCGTTTGGGTGCATGAAGGATGCACCTTGAGAAGGCGTTCGTAATCATCAATGGAGCTGGCATAGAGCTTGAGAAGGCATTTCAATTCAGCAATCTTTCTCAAATAGTAATAATGACTTCCAATGGATAATTTGTTATCCTTGCTGTGATTGATAGGTGCTATGACGAGGTCATCAATGGACTGCATTGTTGACACTTTTTGGAATGATTGAATCGCAGCTTTGAAGGACTTCTTCATAGCGTAAGCATGAGAGAGACACCGCCAAGAGATGGGAGATTGGGGATCAAGGTGAACTGCTTGTTTGATGTAGAAAATAGCTTCATCACAATCATTTTCCTTCAGGTAAAGTAGGCCCAACTTTTGGTAAGCATAATGAACGGCATGAAATGCTTCGCCTGGATTGAAATTTTTCACAAGTAATTTCAGTAATTTTTTCAAGCGTTCATAATCCTCCGTTTTGTTCAAGACTTCATACAACTTTTGATACACCCCTACATCTTCACAGTTTAGATCATCTATCGCTTTTTCGTAGCAAAGAACGGCATCTTGAAGGTTGTCTGTTTCGCAATACAAATCAGCGAGAAGAACATAGACGGGGTAAAAGTAGGAATTTGCTTGCATCGACTTTACGCAATGAGACTCAACATTTTCTGCCTCATCAGTTCCGTGCTGGAAGTACACTAGTGCTAAGTAAAAGTGTACGTCATACTCATTTTCTTCGTCTTCGGAGAGAGATTTTAGGAGAATATCCTTAGCTTCGCCAAAATTTTCGTTGTGAAACTCGATTTTTCCAAGCAAAAATGCTAATTCGTGATACTCCCCGTCTAATTCCTTCAAACGAGTATACACTTCAAAAGCTCTACTCGTTTCCTTGAGTTTTAGATAGCAGTGAAGCAGTTGAACGAGAACACTCTTTTTGTCTAACACACATTTACAATCCGCCTCCAGCGTTTCCAGAATAATCTTCGCAGCCTGGATACTTTTTTCCTGGAAAGAGTGATACAAAATGATTGCATGCATAAACTGAATAGCTGAAGTCAAATACAATCTGTGATAGGTGTGCGTAATGGATTCTGTGTAGAGGATAGCTTTCTTGATGGCAGTTCTTGCGCTACTAAAGTCAAAAACACGGACGTAGTACTTTGCCAACGAAAACCAAACCTCTAAATTATATCTTCCTTTTTCATTGGATATCAGCATCAATGAGGAAATACTTGTTTCAATTTCTTGGTCTTCAAACAACTCCACAGCTATAATCAAATCGCTCAATTCGGCAAAGGAATGGAGCGAGCTGATGCTTTCAAACATTTCAGAAAGTTGTTTATCATAGTCACATTTCAAGCGCAACCCCAAACACTTATAATTCAGGAACACTATTAGGCAATTTTCAATCACTTTAGGGTCATTTGGTAGAAATTGGTGCAGGAAAAGCAATTCATCCAAAAGACTTTCTATATCTCGCCATCCTTCCCACTGCAAAGCTGCATCAAGGTACTTGTGGATGTACTGACTGCGATCAAATATGAAGCCTGAAGAAGGAGTGGAATGCATCAAGTCTTTGAAACTATGGAAATAAGTTGACACCGACTTATCGTAAACACCCTGACTCTCCTTATCTTCATTAGCACTGAGATAGGTGTCGACGAAAGCTTTGCACCCCTTTATCTTAAGAGATTCGTTTCTTCCTTCAAAGAGGGAGATCAACTCTTCGTAGAGAGTTAGAGCAAAAGCGAAATCTTTGCGCTTGAGCGCCAATGAAGCAACTTTATCGCCAACATCATAAACTTTGCAAAAGGTATCCACTCTCTTTCCGTTTTCGATGCTGAGTGGTTGTTCATCTTCCTTCTTAATGCTCGTTGATAAGACGGAGAAATACGAATGCACTTCGGATAAAACGAAATCCAGGCCATCACTCGATTCATAAAGATTGAGTAGGGCATTGATTGCGAAGGCGTTCTCAGGCTCCAAGCCTATCGCATCCACGAAACTCTTCTTCGCTTCTCGCCCATTTCCGAGTTCTTGGTGCGAAACGCCGATGTAAACGAGCGCAAAATAACTCGGCTCACATGCACTCACTCTTTCACAAATTTCAATCACTTCAGCGTATTCTTGATTCCTCAGCTTCGCCTTGCTCTGCTTCAAGAGAGATTTACAACTGCATACTTTACTTTGCATCGCGAAATGAAAGGAACTTAAATGAAAAAAAATGGGATCAGAAAACAGTATGAACAAAAGGTAGTCATCATGAAATGACTCTACCGCGGATTCTGATTATTCAAATTTTTACTCAATTTGCATAATCGTTGACAAATGAAAAATTTTGGCGTTAGGAATTAGCATTTGTGTTGTACCAATTAGATTGACATTGGCAATTTTTTATTATTCGCCATTTTCTTGAACCGAACAGGTAGAGTGAAAATAACACTTTCATTTTGTTCAAATATTTTTGTAAATTTTAAACATGCTATTACTTTTAGAAAAATCTATTCTTTGCTTCCTTTTTGCTCTAAAATACAACAGCCCAAATGCGTCCTAGTTTAAGGCATAGGTTCTTAACCCCAGTGTCATGACCTTGATTATAGTTCACGTTACGTTTCAAAAAAACTAAGTTATAATAAATACCGGAATTCGCTACAATTTCAATTTTGTTACAATACTTCTTAATCTAACTTTTTTAAATATACATCTGCCATGTATTCATAACTCAAATGCAACTGAACACGAAACTACGCAGATTCAAACAACGAAACACAGCATTCTTCTGAAGCATTTGGTAGCTTTTTTTAATTTATGCATGCCAGTTTAAAAATTAAAATCACACATACTCATTATTACCGATTTATTCAAGGATCGGTATCGGCATCTTATAAGGTTTTTTTAATTTTCAAAATTAATGATAAAAAATTTTGTCCAATGAGCACACAGCGATTATTATCCCACATTATCACTTGCACTCTCAGCTTATTGGCTATTATTTTTACACTCAACTATTAGGATTGACAATATCCCCAATTCTTCTATTTCGTCTCAAATCACGTGAATAACGCGGTGGGATAGAACAAATTGTTTAAATGATAGTGAAAACAAGTACTTTGGAGATTGATAGCTTTACATAACTCATCATTTATTTTTCTGAAGGTAAAATTTATAGAGATTGTGAACTTGATAAATTCATCAAATTTAGCACAGTTCAATTAATTAGCAGCTTCATTATGCCAGCGATAGAATATTTTAAATTCAGGAAATTTTCAAAAAGGTTTTTGAAGAAAATAGACTGGCGGGCAGAATCTAAAATTGAATGAATAGAACAGATTGCACCAGATTTTTTGTTTGAGACTTTCCAATTGGTACATTGAGAAACAGTGATCACATTATCCTTCATTATTGCTTTTCACCAGTTATTGAAGCCGATGGTAACAAATGCCATTTGATATTTGCATGTAACAAAAAGCCTTATCGAAAGATATGCTATGCTCTAACCAAATGAAGATTTTATACCATGACTCTAAAAACAATCTCTTTTGTAAATCTTTGGGAACAGAATTTTTGGTTCAGCGGATTCAGTATTTGGTGTTCGAAGTTTCAAAAATGTCTGTCTTTTCAAGACTGTATGAAAAGGCTTGTATTACAAGACTCATTGGTAATCAGACATCAATCAAACCAAATGCTCTCACGCATGTCTGTATAATTTGTTAATCCAACAGACCAATCATACAATCGTATTTTTTATGACACACATCTAACACAGAAAGCCAGCTTTTCCGTACCTAAAAAAGGCATTGAGTTATATACGACTTTAACATAAAAGTTAGCAAGACAACAATAAAGAAAATTTAAAGTTTGCTATAAAATAGAGAAAAAACTTTATTTTGCTCTAAAATTTTAACAACAGATATTTTATGTACCATAAGCAGCACAAATCTAAAGTTATTTGTTTTACGAACTGTATCTCAGAGTATTTTCTAACACCAGGGTGGACAAAAACACACTTTTCAGCGCTCTGAAGTTCATCAAGAGCGATACTCTCTCACAAATTTACTGCACACATCATTAGTAAATTTCAACGCTCCCCCCCCCCCCCCCTGTAACACATATTCATCCTCCTTACTACTTCAACAAATTCGTGCATTTGATCAAACACTTGGTCGCTCCAATCTACGTGAAAGCGTAGATTGGCCCATAAATACCACATGCTTTACAACTTTTTCTGAAACCCCTTGAATTACGCCTAGGCAATGATGATATTGCGTTGGCATTCTTGATTGAAATCTTCACGTCTCCTTAATTCAATTTTCAATCGTATTAGCGGTGGCAAAAAAAACATTTCCAACATAATTTCTCAATTGATCTATGTTGAACATCCTCCCCCGCACATTTAACGTTTTGTAACACAATTGAATACCCCCTACATATGGTGCTACGTAAAATATGTAATATCCCCTTAGCAGATTCTAAACAAAAGTCAAAGATTTTATAAAACTATATTACTAAAATAGAAAAACCTACACATATATTTCGTTTATAGAGTGAATTGCTTCAAAATACATTTAGAACTTGGCTATAGGAATTAACAGGTATGAAGTCGTGAATTTAAATTGAGCCCTTTTAAGCCGAAAATTTTAAATAATTAAACATTTAAAACTTTTGGAAGAAAAGTTGCTACAAACTTTAAATTTATATAAATTAGCTATTCCATCCAAAAGTTATACGCTATAAATTACATAAATGAAATTATTGGTACAAAAATTTTAAAACTGCCAAATATTTATTATTAAAAGCAATCTTGATAAAAAAAAACTAAAACATTAAATAAAACAAATATCTTAGGATAAAGATGCTATATATTTGATTTCTGGAAGAAATGAATTGATTATTTAAATTATATTTAGTAAATATAATAAGGGCATTTTTCCTAACGAGTGTTACATTAATTTACCTTTTTCAGTTAGAGTAATCAATAGAGATAAAGCTCTTAAACTTTCTTTTTTCTGATCAACTATAGTTCAAATAATTTTGATTGATTATATTGGAAATTAATAAAAGAAAAATAGATATTAAATATTCATTGAAAGATTAACTCATAAATTAAAATGAAATATTCCAGTTATAATTAAAAGAAATATTGGGCCCTTCGCAGCAAAAGAGTACTTAGCATCCATATACACAAAATGTCTTTTTTTATGAAAATGTTATCTATATTCGATGGGTGTTGTTCTTTTCAACAGAAGCATTTCAGTCCTTTGTTCTTTTGCTCCATGGCGAATAAAATATCAATTAATTGCTTTGTATTATTCTTTATATTTATTTGTATGGAGAATTCGATGTGCTTTTTTATTCGATAGGCTCATTTGTTTTAAAAGTTTCTAAACAAATTTAAATAAGAAACTTTATGGAGAAATAATTTATTGAATGTGATGTGATTTCTGGCATATCTTTTTTTCAATTGATTTTAATGTTTTCATAGCAGGAAGGAAATATGGCTATGTGAGATTTTGTAGACCAAGGTTTCTCAGTGGGAGCCATATAGCCCTTTAGTGGGAGGGGGCATGAAATAATTCTAGGGGGTCACAAAACTAGATTTTAAAAAGATGGGGCCACACAAATACAAACTTGTAGGAAATTGAGAATGTCTATCAACTTTTTATTTATAAAGTGCACTTTACACTTAGAGATAAGAGAAACATGTATGTCTGTTAATTAATCAAATAAAATGATCTATTTCTTGATGCTTCAAATCCTCATAAGATGATGTCTTTCCTATGTGTATGCTACCGAAAGCTTTGTTTTCAAATGAAAGTATTTGTATCTGCATACTAAAGAAACATAAGGAGACTACTGCGCATAGGCACTAGAAAGACAGGCAATTAGATTCTTTTAAAAGGTTACCTGATGACTTTCAAAGAAGAATGAGAGTGAGTATCAAATGTTTACTCAAAAAGAGCAAAAGTGAAAGGAATCTTGGCTTCTAACAAAATTAATCTAGCTGATTTCATTTCAAAGGTAATCTTTGATTATGTCTGCAGTGGCCGTAATGCTCTTAAAAGGCATATAGATCAGAGTCCAGAAGAGGTAATAGTGTTATTCCTTTGAGCAACTAATCAGTATCACGGCACAATGATGAAATCGCAGTGATGTTGAAAGCCTATTAGACTCACGGAAAATGAGTCTCTCGCTTCAAATAGATGGATGCATCAAAAGAATGGCATTTTTTAGATTTAAAGGCGGTGTCTCAATGGCTTGTTAATCTTGAATGAAGTTCAAAACCACACAACAGCTCTTTTTGCGTTGCAATTGCAAATAAATGAATTGATTCAAATGAAATACTCATTCCTATATTTATATATACATTATACAAGTGTTTTAGATGTTTTGACGGAGAACTATTTTTGTGTATCAAGTTTAGGGGCAGAGTGAGAGAGAAGAAAGAGGTAAAAAAAACTTAAATCGGTAAGGGGGCCAGGCCACACCCAGAATTAGGTTGAGAAACCCTGGTGTAGACTAGAGCTTCTGTCTCGAGATTTCTCGATTCTCGAGAATTTTAGATTTTTTTTATTTCCTTATTCTCGAGAAATTTTTGTCGAGACTCAAGAATTAAAAAAAAATTTTATTACTGAAAAGATGTTAAATTTTGAATATTAATAAAAAATAAATAATTATGTGTAATGCACGATCAACTTTTGAATATTAAAATTTTGAAGAAATTTTAGAATGTGCAAAAAATATTTTTGATAAAATTTTTTTCTCATTATTGGGAGCATGGAACTGTTATACAAGAAAGCCAAATTCAAGACGAATCTGTTGATGAGTTTGAAGAAGAATCTCTAACTCAAAGTTTAAATAGAGAAATTAAAGAATTCATGTATGATAAAAAAGAATAAAAAGTTAGTACAATAGAAGAAGAACTACAGATGTTCAAACAAAACAAAAATTTTGATTTATCAGAATCGATGCAATTGTTAAAAAAATTCTCTTTTATACATCCAACCAACTTCTTGTCAATGCAGAAGAATTTTATCTCCAAAACGATTGAGTTTGAAAAACGAATCTTTAAATGCTCTTGTTTTTTAAAAAGTTATTTTACTAATAAAACAAAATAAATTTTTTTTTCGTAAAATATTTTTTAACTTCTCGAAACTTTTCTAGAGTCTCGAGAATCATATATTTTTTTTCTCGTTTCTCGAGAGTTAAATTTTATCGAGAAATCAGAAGTTCAAGTGTAGACGACCAAACCAGAACTAAAATTCGTCGACAACAAATCGATTACTAAATCCAATGACTTATAATCTTATAGGGAGTAATTTTAAACACTTATTAAATAGTACAATAATTTTAGGTTATAATTTATTTAAGTTTAAGTATTTTAATTTTAAGTTAATTAATTTTAACAACTAATTAACTAGTTAGCTTGATGAATTTTTGCTCTTGACGAAACTCCTTTGCCTGTGCGCAAAATTTGATTTTCTTTTAAAATAATTCCCCACACAACTATTACTATTCCACGTGTATATCACATTTTAGCTAAATCCTAGGAATGTCTCAATTTAATTAAATGGACTCAGTCAAAATCACTAAGTGTTCTCTTATATTTTATCAAAGAAAAGGCGTTTTGAATGCAAGCAAAATCTTAAAGTACTATAAAGAAGATAAGAAATTATGAATACAACATTTTTAAATTTACCAAGAAGCAATATGCAAGCAAAAAAAGTTAGAACTTCTCTCTTAACAAAAATGATAAAATATGTTATGCGCGGACATCGCTTGCATAAAGTGGATCAGTGAAGTGCTCTGGTGCATACAATTTTATAATTACCCAAAGTTATTTTGCATGCGTTTTTAAACTCCTTTTTAATTGTTTTAAAAAGTTTGAAATGAATAATTGAAAAATACTTTAATTTTAAGATAGAGGAAGGGAAACACATTGGAAATCTCTGATTTAAATACTAAAATTTTTTGGAAAAAAATGCATAATGAAGAATAATATTGATATTTAAATCAAATTTGTTTCTGAAGTGCTTTAATTGACTCATAGGAGCAAATTCGCACCCTGGGGTGAAATATCATAATAGAGAGCAGACTTGGGAATGAAATTAATGTCCTTATTGAAGAAATGAATTAATTATTGATTACTTTAGACTTCAAAAATAAAAAAGTGGTATATGTATTATAAAGAGAAAAGGAAGACTACTTTATTTTTTTACTTCCAAAAAATTATTTTGACTCCTTTAAGATAGAACCGCTGTTATAAATTTTTTTCTTCTGTCGTGTATTAAAAAGCCAATGAGGCGAAATATCACTCTAACTTACTAATTTCATCAATAAAGTTTTTCTACCATTTTGCTCTTATAAAAAATCATAAATTATTTTACTAGTTTTTAAAATTATTAAAATTCGGCTTGTCTTCCGAAAATTAGTTTTTTAGAAATGAATTTTACTTATAAATTATGCAAAAAAATTGCTTTGAAGCAAGAAAATAACCACATGAATCGGAGTAAAAATTAAAATAAAATAGCTAAAAATCAAGGAATCATTTTGATATGTGAAAAAAAAAAATTAAAGGGTGGAAAACGAGCTGTGAGAAATAAAGCTAAATTGCAACTCAATAAAAAAATATATGAACATTAAACTTGACATACATATAAATGCCGAGTTTCTAATCAGAAAAATATCATCTTGAACTGTAAAGTTATTTTAAAATTCATATTTTGATGATAAGAATGCGCAATTTTTATAATTGTGAACCATTTTCATTACCTCGATAAAGATAAAAATGTCTATGCAAAAAATATTAAAGTAAAATTTTTGAAAATTATAATTTTACGAAAATATATTCTACTTATTTTATAAAATAAGTACGCTAAAAACTCACTTTAAATACAATTAGAGTTACAAAAAATAAAATAAATACTTACAAACTTTTATTTTCATGTATAATATTTTCCAGCAAAAAATATAGAACAATACTTCTTCACTCAATACTCCAGATTCCAAATATGCTTTTAATGTTTTTTTTTAAATTTTAAATAGTAAGTCCTGGGTTTTTTATTTATTTTTTATTTCAGTTCTGATTTGTTCAAACTTTTTTACCGAATTGAGAATGAGTGTCATTAAAACACACGAGCGTGCAAGTAAACCAAAGAATAAAAATACACGCGCTAAGTGCATATATATTCAATTGATAAGAAATTCATATAAAAAGAATTAAAAAAATATATTCAACTTTTCTTATTCTTTTGGACCAAAAACTCAAGTTTAATTAATCCTGCCTTTTACAACTATGAAAAACTGGATTTGAAACATAAAGATTAATAATTTAATTAAAAAAAGTTAGATCCCTACCGTTAGTGAATGTGAAGGGCAGTCGGTAATTGTACTTTTTCACTTTAGACGGCTAACAAATTGTCTAACCAATTAGTTGATAATCGTCACTTATCCATTATCAGATGGGGCATAGGAGGATGATGTGTATTGGTGTTTCAATTTCTGTGCCAAACAAAATGGGAAAGTGGGTTGTTGTGTAGTTTGAACTTGTAAAAATAAGCATAAGTTGGGCAGTGAAAAGAGAGCCATCTAATTGAAAAATTAGATGAAAAATGAATAAAATTCATTCAACTTTCATAAAATGTTGTGAAACTAATTGAAAAGGCATATAATTACAAAAGCAAAGTTTTTATTGATAAAATTTTAAGAAAAAAAGTATTTTTAGTTAGTGGGCATCTGTGCGCATTTGGGCTTACCGATTTGTAACACCCAATTAGAAAAAATAACTCAGGCATTTAAATCTGCATATTTAATGGTTATAGTACTATACTTTTTAATATTAATTAAAATTTCTTCATTTTCTAAAATGTTAAATATAGTCAAAAATAGAGTGTATAATAGTTACCTCTCTATCCTTGATGAATAACTTATGCTCTATCTCTAATAATTATAATCTCACCCAACCTGATATTCTAAACTCCAATCTTTTTGATGATATAGATAGAGAGAATGTTTGTTTGACTGAATATATTTCCCCAGGTGAACTTAATCAATTAAACAACATAAAATCTAGCTCTAACTTAAAACTTCTACATTTGAATATTCGAAGCATGAACGCGAATTTTGATTTATTAGTTAATCTCCTCACCACACTAACGCTTGACTTTGATTTTATTATTCTAAGTGAAATATGGGAAGTTGGTTCGCAAAAGTTTGAACTTCTTGGTTACAGTTTCCACTACCAAGAAAGAATAAAAAGGAGGAGGTGTAGGAATTTTCTACAAAAAATCTTTCTTTTAATTTCGACAAAGATTTTCCAGTCATGAACTTTTTTTGACTTTCTATTTTTACACTTTCTGTAAATTGTAAATTTATCGATATATTAGCAGTTTATAGACCTCCTGCACAAATCTCTTTTAACTCTTTATCCAAGGAATTTTTCTAATAACTCCTTTCTAAGTTCACTTTCTTAGTGGTGACCTCAATATTAATCTTTTTAATATTAACAATAACCCAAATTTTTAATTTTTTATTGACTCATTTATTTTTCCACATTACTAAATGTATACCCGTAATTCTATCATTAATTGATAACATATTTATTATTTTGAGTTAGCTTTTCCTCTTATAACATCATTTCTGATTTTCTGACACTTTCCAACTGCACTTTATCAAAATTTTTTTGATAAAGTTTCCAATGACCACTACTACTAAACGAAAATCTTACCTTAAGGCCCTTCTTTTTATTTCAAATGTTCTCAAATAAATTTTTCTTATATAAATCATATTATAGATCCAAACAGCATATAATGCTTTTAGAAATAATAAAGAAATCTTTCAATGATAGTTTTCCGCATACAAATTTAAAAAAAAGTTAAAAGTCCCCTGATTAACATTTTACCTTAGAAAATCTAAAGAAAAATTATATAAATTGTACTTTTAAATAAAGTAAACATAACAAGATATAAAAATACATAAACAATTTAAAAGGAATTAAAAAAGAAGTCAACATACTTTTTAAATTCTCCACTGTAAAGTAGCAATATTTGGAAAAAATTAAATGCTTTTAAAACCCTCAAAAAACTTGAAATTTTTTTATTTCTTTTTTCTTTTCCTAAGGAAAAAATTCTACTTTTTATTAGTTATATTAATAATTCTATTCCCTTTAATCAAAATTCTTTTTTTTATCGAAGATTTATTAAATGACTTTAAAGCTACAGATCATACAAATAAGAAATCAATAGGAGAAGATGAACTTTTTTAAATATGATAATTGAATTTTACCTACGTTGCTATCCTTATTTTTATCTTTAATCTATCTCTCATTCAGGAGTATTTCCTTAAAAACTTAAAGTTTCTAGAATAATACCAATTCTGAAATCCAAAAAAGTTCTAACGTTATCGATAATTTCGATTTTATTTTGTTTTGCCAAATTTTTGAAAAAATTATATTTACTAAGATGATTACTTCATTGATAAACATAATTTAATAAACCCCAAACAATTTTCGGAAGGAAAAATCAACTGAGGATGCCGCTTTATCCCTACTCCAGTCCATATCCAAATCTTTTTACGGTAAAAGTTCCACCATGGTTCTTTTTCTAGATTTTAAGAAGGCATTTGATAGCGTTTTTCACCCCATTCTCCTCTATAAACTTTCTAGAATCGGCTTTAGAGGAAAAATAAATTCTTGGCTAAGTAATTATTTGCTAGATCGAGTTTCATACGTCTCTTTCCGAGGTGAATCCTCTAGAGGTTTAAGATCAACATGGGAGTACCTCAAGGTTCAATCTTGGGACCCTTCTCTTTTAATATTTATCAATGATTTTTTCCTGTATACAAGATCCTACTTCTCTGATTCTTTATGCTGATGATGCAGCACTCTCTCTCAACTTTAGCGACCTTTCATTAATTGCCCCTACTACTAACACTTGCCTACATAACATATCAGAATGGTGTAAGCATAACTTCCTATTTCTTAACACAAATAAATGTCTATACATGTTATTCTCTAAACGAAATATAAACATAGATTTTAATATAATTTTAAATGGTCATATTTTACACAAAGTTGATAACTTTAATTATCTTGGTTTGAATATTACAAATAATTTATCTTGGTCCCCTCACATAGCTAGCATTTTATCTAAGGTGTCTAAACTCTATGGAGCAATAAGAAAATTAAAACATTTTTGAACTTTAAGTGCAAAAAACTCTTATATAGTTCTTTTATCTTCCCACATTTAACCTATTGCAATATTGTATGGGGAAACTCTAATTTTACTTTCTTAAACAAATTAGAATCCTTTCAAAATAAATTTTTTCTTTTATAAATCATTCTTCTGATTCTCAAACTTTTGAAGGATATAATATGAATTATATCAACGTTTTGGCTCACTTAAAGTTTTACTATAAATCCTTCTTTAATTACGGCCCTTTTGGAAATCTTTTCTCTAAATTCGTCTATACACAATTATAATACCCGATCCTCTTGCCTACTACATATTCCTCATAAAATTGATAATTCTATTTTCCGTTCAACAATTATAAGAACACTTTTTATCTCAAACTCCTTCCATGGCACCTTAAATCTTGACAGTTTAAAAATTTAAACGTTCACTAAAACATTAAATATAACTTTTACATGTATTTTTAACTTATTTATCACATAATTATTATATATATATATATTAATACAAATCTCATAGCATATATATTTGTATATATATACATATATTCTTTTCTTTGTTTTCTTCTACTTTTGTTTTCTTTATACAACTTTTTCCTGACGCTTCTCCTGTTCCTGGTTCATTCGATGGGTGTGGAATCTCGATGAGTCCTTGAGACCTCCTTTTTCACCTTCTTCATAAAAGCCATCACATTCGCCTACTCAAATGTTAAACATTTCCTCAATGTGTGTGTGTTTGTAAAAATTTTAAATTTATTAAATAAACTTAAACTTAAACTTTTTAATATTATATACATTTATTTATTCTTGATCATTCCAGTTATTCAATTCGATGTCACATCTTGATGCTTTTCTAAATATTATCAACAGTATCCACTTTTTGAAAAAATATATCCTATTTGTCTACTAAGTTTGATAAACGCCTATTGTATCACTTCTATTCCATGACTAGAAATTCTGAAAAAAAATACCATACTGTTACAATTTCAGCTCAAAATACTCTTATTTAGAGCATCAACAACACATGCATCAATTTAATTCTTCTTTATCATAATTATAACTCACAATATTGCTCAATCCTATCCCTTTATTCTTATTTCTATATAAATTTGCAACAATATATTTAAAAATACAGCCAGCTCTTTTTACTTCTTTATCTGCACCAAATTTATATACAACGTATATAAGTAAAAATATAATTTTGAAGAAACAATCCATTTCATCATTTCGTTCAAACTCGGTATAAAAATGAATTTTATAGACCCTTCTAAGAATTCTCTAAACGCTTCCTCTCCACTGTTTACATTCAGATAACCTTTAAATTCTCTGCTCTCAATTTTCGATTGGTAGACAAGCAAAAAACGAATAACAGACATTCCCATCTCAACTTGACAATTTATTTCTTCATTGATTAAACAATTTCATATAGAGGGTATTCAGATGCATCACTAACCTAAACATCATACCAATTTAAATTCATTTTTAATCTAGTCAATCCCCATTTAGAACAAATATATTTAAAATTTATTTTGTGATAGCCCATATGCCACTTTGGATGCAACTTATTAGATACCCCTAAATAATTTGATCTAAATATGTCAATTTTTTTGAACCCATTGCCAAAGCTTTTGATAAAAATTTTGGATACGCAAACTTTGTCAGAAGATGGCCTGGTGTTGGAATTAATGATCGAGTAGTCTTAGGTTCAAGTATTCATCGTGACATCCTTATTATCTGGTCAGTAATATTTTTTTTATAGATTTAATTTCTTTATATTTCTACCAGTCATAAAATGTCCATGAATGAAAATCTTGTCAAAGTTTTAGTTACAGGTGCAGCTGGACAAATATCATATTCCCTACTTTTTTCCATTGGAAAAGGAGATGTATTTGGAACTAATACACCTGTTCATCTTGTTTTATTTGAAATATCTCCAATGCTGGGTGTTCTACAAGGTGTTGTCTTTGAATTAGAAGATTGTGCCCTACCACTCATACAAGGTTAAAATTAATTTTTAAATATATTTTATTTAGAAAAATTATTTAATCTTATTCTAGATTATCTAAAACACTCGAAATTTTAAATTTTTTTTATTTATTAGGAAATATCAAAAATTCTCCAATTTTTATCATTCTAGCTAAAATATATAATATTAAAACATTCTATTCACTGTTGTTATGACAGATAAAATAATCTAATTCAGTCTCACTTTAAAGTTTAAATGTATCTTTTTAAAACCTTAATAACGTAGTACGAGGTGATTTGGAAGAATCCTTCTTTTTTTTTTTATCAGTCTTGTACTTCCAAAAAGGACTTTATAGAAATTTATTTCGAAATATTATTGATTTTATTATTTTTGCCCCGATTTGATGATTTAAAAAACTTGCAACCCTACTGATAATAAAAGTAAAAACAATAATAAAGACTTGCAAAGTTAAAAAACAGATTATACTTTATTATTTATTTATAAATTTGAAATAGGTCAGATCCTATTTGAAGAAAAATGATTTTCTCAAAAGATTTTTCAGCGCATACTTGTAGTTAGGAGGGTGAGTAAAGTTGGTTAAATATTTGAGTTCGATATCACAAGCTCGCCTGTTGGATTCAACATCAAATCTTATTTGCTCATATTTCTACATAAGCAGTGCAATTCTGTTTTGTTGATGAAAATACTCCAAGTTACTTTTACTTTAGGATACCTGAAAGCTCGGTTATTCATGGTTCTAATGAGTTATTGACATCTGATTAGTTTAACTTTTTAGTACATTGTATGCTAAACAAATGATGCAAAACTCAGAAAAAAACACTTTATAAAATGAGCAATGCGTACTATCAACAATTGCCCTAACAAATAGCATTATAAGAATTCCAAGTTCCAAGTTGTATTTTAGCGCTCTTCTGATATTTCATAAAATATCGTTCTGGCGAAGTTTAAATCAATAAGTTTTGTTGCTTGAATACCAAGTCGTATCTCAAATAAAATGTATACTTGCAAAAATATAACTACTCCAAACAATGAAAAAATGCCATGTCCCAACTAGAAATACTTAAAAGCTTAATAAATTCAGCACCAACTTCTCGCTTCCGACTGTGACTAATGAACAGCCACTCCATATGTTTACACAAAAATTAAACGTAAATTTAATTAGATACTGGATCCGACTAAGACATTTAAAATTTTCGTCTCTGCTACCCTGATCATAAAATTGTATAGAGAAGATTTAGCTCTTCAAAACTTCAAAAATATGAGGATTCCCTTTAAATCATTCAGGAATTTCTTCATTTAAGGTTGTTTTATATCAAATTACTCGTAGTCTACTCCCTTCTCGTATCAGATGGGTTCACCCTTTGCCAAAGAATTTTGAAGACTATCATCTACTTTCTTTCAAATGGAATTCTATATATTTAAAGTTGGTGATTTTTATTGTTTAGGACATTGGTTCTGAAAGGGTTAAGCTAATGCTATGAATTAGAGACGGGCTTCAAATAAAATTTTAAGATTAGAAACATAGTTCTTCTCAGAACTTTTCAAAGATTCTTGAATCGTTCAAAACTACATACAGTAATCTTGGCTAAGTCTAATACCTTTGGATTGAAGAAAAATGCTCGTTGAAAGCTCATTTCCTTGTAAATGCTCGTTTTCCTTGTAAAAATACACGAATACCTCTCATGTTATAGTCTTAGAAGACGTTTATGAGGGTGCATTTTACAGGAATTACTGCTACTGACAAAGAAGAGGAGGCTTTCAAAGATATTGACGCAGCTTTTTTGATTGGAGCGATGCCGCGAAGGCAAGGAATGGAGCGAAAGGATTTGCTCAAAGCCAACGTCAGGATTTTTAAATCACAAGGAGTTGCTTTGGAGCGTTATGCCAAAAAAGATGTCAAAGTATGCTTCTACTACCCTATCTACGCCGGTATTTTTTCAAGGCATTTAAATTCCAAATTGCTCAATAAGGCCGTGTTTTGAATGAGAATTTTCATTTTTTTTTCAATTTTTATAATCCTTTTGGTGAGCAACTGTTTTACTCCATTCTTTCTCTGAAAAAGGCAAAAGATATTGAGTAATTTAAATAAAATTTTCTAGGTTTGCTTACAGTCTTTCATAAAATGTTTTTTGGAAGCAAAATTGTATACATTTTATTTATTTTTTCAAAATTTTTAATATGCACAAAATGTCATGGATTTCATCTACATCGGTGGTTCTCAACTGCATATTAAAACATATCCATATTCATAAACATATTCTCAATATCATATTAAAACAGCCAACATTTCGCAAATTTATTCATTTATGATTCATTTATTTTATGGTATGTATGCAGGAATTTGAATTTCAGATTTTGGACTGGTTCTTGATTTGGCCTTTTGTTAAAAAGGGCTGGGAGCCACTGATGTAAATCCTGCTATTTTTTGCTAAATTATGTGCTTACCCCAGGGTAGCAGGTCGGAGGGGAGATATCAAACTCGCACTCCCTCTCCAACTCATAGTACTTACAAAATTAAACCTACCTACTACTTTGACTGGGCACAGCATATTCTTACAAAAGTTAAACTATATATTTTATAGTTTTAATATATTTTTTTTGATGCTTAAAATAATCCAACTCCGACAACTCCAAAACCCTTTAAGATCTCCGACTCTGCCACCCTGGATCTTTCTTCAGAAAATTTGGAGATTTTACAATGGAGAGCGGTTTTCTATGTTGCCTGATCCACATTTGCACTGCTGTGAATCATATAGTAGAAGCTATTTTTAGAGCTTATGGGATTTCAAAAAAGTAGGTAATAGGACTGAGTAGGTGCAAAAGTCGACAATCTCAATGATCAATACGATTTAAATTTGACTACCCTCTTCCTACGTCAAAACAAAAGCTGTTTTTTTGACAAAGTTTCTTTATCTTTTATTTCAGGTTAATAAACTGAACAACAACAACAAAAAATTCTGAGTGAAATAATTTTTCGCCTCAGTGAATTTGTATTTCTTGTGCCGAGCTTTTTTCCAATTAACGTGATTTGTTCAACTTCTCATAGTTATGTAAATCTAACAAAATTTTTACCTTTAAGAGTGGCATGTATTCTTTTTTCTTATTGCCATAAAAGCACCCCGGTAAGTTGATCTAAAATTACCTTGAGATCAAAGGAGACCTAATTTTTGATTTTCAGGATTTTTTTTTAATTATATAAATATTTTTATTTGGTACCGTTTTGAAAGGATAAATTTCTAAAATTTCTTAATCTATAGGGTTTTTTCTTTATAAAGTTCTTGAAAACAATAGCAAAGGTGCAGATTTGTGGGAATGTGTTCTTAAAATCAGTTAAAATACAAATTATATTTAAAAAGTGTTCTGGATACACACAAAGTCCAAAAATATTTGCTGTTTTATAAATTTTTTTTTGTATTTAAAAAATTGTCGTATGCTGAGTTTTTTTAGTTTACTTTAATTAAATTTTAAATGTTTTAGATGAAAAGTTAACTTTTTTTTTACAAAAAATCTTTATTTGACATATCTTTTTTAAAAATTTTAATTAATAATTTTTTGTGTTGTGGCATTTTTTCCTAATTTTAAATTGGGGCATTTAAAAAAAATATAAAGTAGTCTTATAAATTTAGGACTTTTCGTATGCGCTGAATACACTCTATTTTAAAGGATTGCTTGAATATTTGGTCTCCCGTGGTATTTCCAGACCACTAATTTTGAAAATTGCAAGAAAAAAATTTCGCCCCCCCAATGATTTTGAGGATGTGCGCCCCTGATACAGTGTTCATTACTAATGTATAGTTTGATAAAAAAGAAAAATACTATGATAAGTCAAATAGAAAAGGTTCGATTTTCAATTAGGGACAATTATAAATAATAGCCACTCTTTAAATCTAGTGACGAAAATATTTTCAGAATCAAATTGCTACAATTAGATTTTTTGAAGGTTTATATATTTGGCTTTGATTGACAGGTTTGCCTGATTTTAATAAGGTTCAAGAAGTAATTATTCTTATTCTTCCTAAAGTATTCCTTATACCATATCTTTTATTCGAAGAGTGTAAGCTTGCTCTACTTTAGTTCATTTTTCAAATCTTTCCATGTTTCAGGTTTTAGTCGTAGGAAATCCTGCCAACACAAATGCCTTCATATGTTCCTACTATGCCAAGTCTATTCCACGAAAGAATTTTTCAGCAATGACCAGACTAGATCAAAATCGCGCGCAAAACATGCTTTCGCGTAAGTTGAAGGTTAATGTGTCTAACGTGCATAACGTCATCATTTGGGGAAACCATTCTTCGACACAGTTTCCATTTGTGGATTCCGCCTTCGTTAGTGCAAATGGTAGAGATGAAAAAGAAGGGAACACTTCTATAAGATCAGCTGTTAATGATGAACACTGGCTGAACAATGAATTCATCCAAGTAAACTCAATCTATACACTTCGCATTTATTCAGCGGTGCTTCCATATTTACAACTTTCCTACTTCAAACTTCGTTTTATGGACCTACTTTTTGTTGTACGAAGCTCAACACCCTCTACTTACCCAATAACCGAAATTTTACTTCGTTTGTGAGGAGATGTTTTGAACTATGCGTGCCTTTTTTTCTTTAAGATTGATTGGCTTGATACTTTTTCCTTTCCCTAGTAAATTATATTTATTTTAAAGTTTCTTCAATCTAAAAATTGAATTGAAATGATCCATCCTTTTTATCAAAAAAATCCCTTCAACCATACCTAAATATGTTATTCAATCAGAAGAATTGATTTTAATTAAGTGATTTTCTAGATTGCTTTCAAAACTCATAGATCAAAAGTACACATTTGCAAAAGAGATTAAAAAATTTTTTTCAAATGACTTTTCTGATTGAAAACCTTAAAAATGCAATAATTATATGCGAGCTTGCACGAATACACTTCTTATTGGCCTCTATAGGATAAAAACAATGAACACCAATAGTCTAAAATAGAATTAAAAAGCTAAAAAAGAAAAACAGAACTAAAAATGGTATAAAAACTAAAAATGGCTTTAACGTTTCACCATCGCCTTTTAGTTCTATTAAATTTTTTACACTTCTAGAACTTCTTTTTTATTATATAAAAATGCAGTTCTAATTATTTCTAGATTTTCTAGATTGCTTTCAAAACTCATAGATCAAAAGTACACATTTGCAAAAGAGATTAAAAAAATTTTTTCAAATGACTTTTCTGATTGAAAACCTTAAAAATGCAATAATTATATGCGAGCTTGCACGAATACACTTCTTATTGGCCTCTATAGGATAAAAACAATGAACACCAATAGTCTAAAATAGAATTAAAAAGCTAAAAAAGAAAAACAGAACTAAAAATGGTATAAAAACTAAAAATGGCTTTAACGTTTCACCATCGCCCTTTAGTTCTATTAAATTTTTTACACTTCTAGAATTTCTTTTTTATTATATAAAAATGCAGTTCTAATTATTTATTATTATTTCATTATTTTTTTTAAAGAATGTACAACAGCGTGGAGCGTTGGTGATAAAAAGTCGACAGCTTTCAAGTGCTATGTCTGCTGCTAAAGCAGCTGCTGACCACATGAAAGATTGGTGGACATCTTGTGTAAGCGTCACTAATATTCAATGCATGCAACTTCAAACTATCAGTATCCCATTTCACTTTAACCCCCGAAAGACGAAAAGCCATGGCTTAATACTCCACCCAAATTTTCATACTTATATATTTTTCTATACGGAAATATAGAATTTTTTTAGCTAAGTTTTTCTCATTTGAGTCATTCATAATGCCTAAGCATATAAAATGGAGGAATTGTATTTTAAAAATTTTGTAAAAAAAAATAGTGTATGTATGTATACCATTTTTGCTCAATAAGATTTGGGAAAAAAACTAAGAATTTAAAAGCCACTTTCAAAAAATTCCCAAATATAGTTTGTTCTTTTTATAAAATTTTTGGATTTTTTCATGCAGAAAATACAATTTCAAATTTTGAACCTCTACTTTTCGATTTTCAACTTAGCAAAGTCATCCTAGGGTAAAAAAAACTATAAAGTATTTGTATCGCAACAAATTTTTCTTATATAAACCAACAATTGGAGAAAGTAAAGTACAAAATGTTTGTATTTTAAAGACTAGTTTATTTTCAAAAATAAAAGACAAAAACTAGTATGATTTTTACATATGCATCTATTACATCTTCTTGTTCCCCTAGTTCTAGGCTTGCAGTTTTGAACGGAACAAAATCCCCGTGATGAACAAGACTGAGTTCTTTCTCTTGTTCTTTCTTTAAATCCATAAAAAGAAAAGAGTGATTTTCTTACATTACTCAAGGAACCGCAGTTTGATCTTACACGCATTCATTCTTCAATCAAGTTAAGACATAGCTCCCTGATAAAATGTTTTCTTCCACCTCTTTTGACACCTCCTTTATATTTATTATAGAGTTGTCCTAAAATTACCATGTTTCCTAAATGTTGACTAGATAAAACATAAACAACTTTAAAAAAAATTTTCTCATGCTTCCAAGGTATATATATATGCATTCGATGAAGCCTAAGATGTATCCAACAATTTACTCTCACATTCATTTAAGTTTACCCTTTTTAAATGCCTAGGCCCTATAATAATATAAGGCATAAAAGTTCTATTAGATCTAACTGACCCTAACATAGTAATATTTTTTGTGGTAGCCCAAAACACAAAGATCACATAGCACTTTAGATGCAGCATAAATTTTAAATGGGCACTCAACCCAAAATGTCATGTGGAAGTGGAATAGGAGAAATTTTGTCGCTTACATTTCTGTCTCTTCTCTGATCAAAACGAATAAAAATCTTTATCAAATCAAAGATATCTCTTGTCATTTTGGAACGACTAAAAAAAGGTTCTCCAAATTTATCTGAAAACAGATACTTAAAATCAATACGCTGACTTCTTGCTTGTCCCATAAAAGCTATGCATCCCAAGTAAGCAAGAAGATCACTTATCTCAGATCCTTCATAGCAGTAATTTAAGTCATTGTATCTTGGGGTAGAACTTCTATAAAAATCATAGTTAGTACACAGTAGAGGAAAAACATCAAAAAAAAAACGTACACATATAAGTATTATCATTTAATTTGGCAAAAGTACATTCAAAAATGTCGTGAATAATTTCTTTAGTAAAAAACAGCTGAAAAATTTGAATTGATGTTCTCAGAGCTTCAGCATCATTTTTAAGACCTGTAGGGTGTATGATATCATCTCTAATATTCCAGACCGACCTTGATTCAGTCTTTTAGGTGTACAAAAGTATTCTTTTCCATCTGGAGCTACAAGTGAATCAGAAATGAAAGGCAAACGTCTCCACAAAAATGTTTATTGATGTTTGGAAAAATGAAACCTACATTATTTCCTAACCATGATTATTTACATCTTTTGTGTGGCATGGCAGGTTGGTTGAGAAGATGGACTCAGCACGGAAGCCTTTGGGTTCGATTCCTCATCGATACCAATTTGTTCATAGTTTGACATAAGCGGTACATCAATGCCTTGTCAGTGAAAACACACCCAGGTTACCTTTACCTTTTATGCCAGCATGCAGCTTGCGTTTCACATTTTATTTTCTTCACATTTACTCCACATATGAGGACGAATGATGAAAATGCGCATACCAAAGAATCAATACACACATAAAAACAGATAATGCACATATTCCTTATCATCGATACAATAGAATTATTTTTCATAAAATTTTGACATGTTTTTCGCCAAAAAAACTGAATCTTAACGCCATCATCTATACAATTTATAATGTTATAACCAGATAAAAGCCAGAAATTTGATAACTCAAAGTATTCCTTCGTATAAAATATGTTTTGAATGGATTATACATAAAATAAAGTTAGAATAATATGTATTGAGTTTTTTTTTTACCAATAGCTCTCAATCAACTCTCGTCTTGCGAGGGTTGGTTGTGAAAATGATTTTCATTGTTTTTTTGCTTTCGACCATCAGAGTTTATAATCTTCTTTTCTATATACTTATTATTTTTTTCTAAATTCAAACTTTTCTAAAAATGGACTCCGAATGTCTATATCTTTTGAAGTTCAAATTGGCAATAAGCAAATTTAAATTGGCACTAAGAATAATAAAAGATTTTGCTTGTTAAAATCTAAAATATTTTAGGATTTACTTCATTTATTAAAGAAAAAAAAATAGAGTTTTCTTTTATTTTGATCAAGATATAAACATTTTCGAGTCTTGTATTTAATGAAAATTTTATTTAACTATTTAAAAAAACACATCTTCTATGTTTAAAACTTTTGGAATCAATCCTTGAATTTTTACTATAGATTTATTGCAATGAACCAGACTAATAACTTTAATAGATTCAGATAAATTTTTTTCCAATTCTGAATTCATATCTTGGTAATTCAGAAACTGTTTCGTGTTCTAAAAGAAACGCTATTTTTCAGCAAATTTTTGTTTCATTTCATTTTTAATAATTGCCCATATGTTTTCTACAGGATTCAATATTGGACTATACGGTCCGAATCTCAAAATTTGAAAATCTTTGAACAGAGAGCCAAGGTAAAATTCATCACTCACTAAAAACGCGGTTCATTCAAGAATGACCTGATTCTATTAAAGTTGCAATAAATTAATATTTCTTATATTTCATTAAAAATAAGGTTATTTACTTTATTTCAAATTTAAAGTTTTTTTTTAAATTTTAAGTAATTTGAATTTGAAAAGGTATAGAACTTATATGACATCTATTAAAAAATATTGATTTGACACTATTCGACAAATATACGTTTATTGCAAGTTGAGCATTTATATATATAGGTTTGGGGCTCGACAGAGGGCGGGGCTTGTGTCTGGCTTTCTCGAAAAATAGAGCAGATGTCGTACCAACGATGCTAAGGCCTCTACATTTGGATTTAAGGCAGTCCGTGGGAAGCAAAGAACAGCATAACCTCATTCTCTACTCAATAATACTATGATTTCCTATTGCATTGTTCTTTTATTTCTAGTCAAATAGATGGAGCTCTATGGCAGTAAATTCTGATGGCTCATACGGTGTTCCTAACGATATCTTCTTCAGTTTCCCCATCACCATTCACGATAAAGAGTGGAGGATTGTGCCTGATATACCGTTAAGCGATTTCGCAAAGTCTAAAATTCAGCTGTCAGCCAATGAACTTTTGGAAGAGAGAGCTGAGGCGCTCAAATTCTGTGAGGAAGAAACTTAATTAACCTATCCTACTATTATTATTATTAACATTTTATTAATATTTGATGAATTTTTTTACTTTAAATCGTTTTTAGTATCCGCAACATGTGGTTACAGTTTCTTATTCAATAAACCCAAAATTTATATTCATTACTTTCCTTATAATTTTTACATTTATAAATGTAAGCCAAACTTACGCTCGTTGTGGCCTGATTAAAATATCATACTTAGACTTTTCCTCGCCTCATTAAATTCAGTCTCACAATAGCTTTATTCTTAATCTAACGGAATACTATACTGATATACTGGGAGCATATAACATGCAAAATGTGATAAAGAAAGAGAAAATATCCTTTATTTTCATGAGAAAAGTTTAAAGAATTTGATCAAGGTCTGCATAATCAATCATGGTATCTTTTTTTTATTTTCTCTGAGAGGAAATCAATTTGCTTTGTTCAAATTCAAAGCCCGAACGTGGCAAAACATTTTTGAATTGTTGAACTGTCAACTTCATCCCACTACTTACTTAACCCGTTATCCACCAGAATAATCAGACGATGATATCTAAAAGCAGAAGAGTTGTATTAAAAAGCATTAATAAACGCAGACGATTATATTTTTGTAAAGTCGACATATGTCGACTGTGGTCGATAACCGAACCAGTATATAACCTGAAGAAGAGTCATTTTACGAAGGACTTCTTCGGACCCAGTTATAGTGCCATTCATTTCTAATTGATTTAAAATGTAGGTGAGTTGTTTTTTCTATATTTTACCTTCACTGTTTGAATAATTCGTTGATCCATGGATGACAAATATCAGTCGTTTTTGCTGGAAGATAAATTAATTTTACTTTTCAAACTTTTTAGTTAAAGTTAGAGGTAGCAAGCATGTCTATAAAAAAGGAATATTTTACGTTTCTGAGCTTGCATACTTCTATTAAGTTTTTCAAGACAAGTTGTAAAAAAGTCAGCAGTCATTGAATTATTCTTCAAATATGTAACAGATAAATCATCGACTTTTATGGCTTTGAAACAACGTGGTTTTTTATTCTTTCCAAGTATGCCTTGGTTCAGTTTATTCTCCAGTTATTGAAGCACACAATAAAACTGTTATTCCTTCTTTGGAATTCTTAATCCCCGAACATTCGGTATTTTTAACAGGATATGTTTTCTTTGGGCACTGCTTCGAAAAAGCAATTCTGTTTCATCCATGTAAAAAATCTTTACAAATTGTATGCAACTTTTCTTTCCAATCATAAACAATACTTAGATCTATTTCACTGTGTTCTCCACTAGCTCTACGAAGAACAATATTATTCCCTTTCAAAAAAGTTTGCAGCCATCCTTTTTTGAAGCTTGAAACGTGTCAATCTTTAAGTCATTAATCAAAACGTGAAGCTTGCGTTTGAATCAACGGGACATTTACTAAAAGTCTTCTGGATGTCACATCTTTAAATCATTTAAATGTTAAATCGTTAACTTCCTCATCACCAGTTTTTCTACTCTTCCGTTTACGATTAAAAGATGCGTTACCTTCGTATTCTTCCAAAATGTCACTTTTCTTTAAAATGATTCTCTGTCCTGATCTTTGAACACTCTAAAAACTACTTCCTACATGTTGCAAGAACTTTTCATTTTTTCATAAAGTTCATTGACCTTTATTTTATCAGATATCATTAGTGTCTTCATTTTTATTTCAAATTTATGCAAAACTTATGATTATACGCCTTCAAACAAAAACGGAAAAAAAATTGAAAAATGAGAAGCATCCTAGTTGCTCGATTATTTTTAAATAAAATAGTTTTGCAGTTTTGAAATGTTTATTTTATTTCATTATCAAATGCTATGTGTAAATATAAAATACTTGAGGGAAAAAAGTTGAGACTAATCTTTATTTTTTTCTAAAACTGTTTCTATATAACGTAATTTTACTAAACAAAATGACTTGTTAAAGCTGAAGAAAAGTATAAATTTCATTACTAAATATTATTTTAATATGGTAAAAATTGCTATGGTGTAAACAAAATTGATAACTAGTGCTTTAGGACATTACCTAGTTTAACAAAGTAATTTTCGCAGACAAAGAACCTTACTTTGGGGGCGCGAGTAAGGTTGGTTAGATACTAGGCTTCCATAACTCAAGGTCTTGGGTTCGATCCCGCATCAAGCCTAATTTCTTATAGTTCAATACAAGCGGTGCAATTGTGCCTTCTCGATGAAAACACCCCACTGTACCTTTCTTTACCTTTACTTGAAAATGAGTGAATGACCAATCTATAATAAAACAAAATGACCCAATAATGCAAAATAAGTAAACAAGGGGCGAACTAAGACAGTTGACATTTCATTTTGTTTTGCTTTCAGACATGAAAGGGTTTTGTGATTGGCTCTTCTCTGCTGCTATGATTATTATTATTATATAACCACGGGCAAGCTTGCTACAAGCTCTTGTTAAAACTGCTTCTTCATGTTTTTAAAGCTTGGGAATAATAAAATTATATAGGTTATAAGTAGTAATTTCGTATTTTAACTGGTACTGCCCTTAAACTGAAACTAACTGATGTCTGACTATGATTGGCTTTTATTATATGTGATTGGCGTTAGACAGGTGTCACTCTTATACAATCAAAGTCAATAAACGGGTTATATAAAATTCATTAAGGTTTAAACATATTTGACTGTCAGTGTCAATCAAATTTTCGGTTTACGTGTCTGAAAACTATCTTTTTAAATTAAAAATTTCCAGAAAAGTAATTTATATCAAATATAA
The DNA here is from genome assembly GCA_030549495.1 of Nectonema munidae. NCBI lineage: Eukaryota > Metazoa > Nematomorpha > Nectonematoida > Nectonematidae > Nectonema > Nectonema munidae. Next base: position 500,943 of record JAUIRK010000952.1, on the reverse strand, counting down.
CTAAAAAATATAGACGGCTCAGCCACGCTACCTAATCAATCAATTAAGAACATAATAAAATCCAAGCATGATTTAGAATTTTTTTGGTGGAAATTGATATCATTGATTACACTGTAAAATATTTTAAAATTTATAAAATAAATGAAGGAGTTTTTCATAATCGTAATTTGACCATTTTAAACGTAAATTCCTTCAGACAAACTTTGTGATATATGCAAACTTGTAGTAAAATAACACTCAGGCTACTGTTTAGATGTATTCAATAACCAGAGATCTTAAATTGATTGGGGTTTTCAGTATATATACCAATTTTAGTTCTCTTTTTCTTTTTTCGATGCCATTTTTAGCTTTTTAATTCTATTTTAGACTCTTGGTGTTCATTGTTTTTATCATATAGAGGCGAATAATAAGTATATTCTTGCAAGCTCGCATATAATTATTGCATTTTTAAGGTTTTCAATCAGAAAAGTCATTTAAACCTTTTTCTATTTTCTTTAAGCTTTATGATTTTTCTAAAGTTGAAGGAAAACTGATGAATCAAAAAAATAATGAAAAAAGTTTAATCGAAAAATTAATTTTTATTTAAATAATATTTCAGAATCGACGTAGAAATTCTTGATATAATATTATTATTATTATTATTGATTATTGATAAATATGATTGCTATAATTTTAATCGATTTCTGTATGTTTAAAGTAGAGGCCTTTCATTTCAACTCTGCCACAAAATGCAATTTTCGTTTCCTTTTTTTCAGTGTTTTCCTTATAGCTTAAATAAAAAATATAAGTTAAAATCATTATATAGAACACTGCAAGGGCATGAAATTTTTTTTTCAATCTGATTATTCAAAAACGTGGAAAAAGATGTACAGTTAAAATTGTCTAAATGAATGTTAGATGGAACAGGTGGTGTTCGGGTATTTTAAAATTTTTTGAATATGGGATAAATAAGTAATATTTTTATGTCATTTGAGTAGCTAATGTGGCAACATAGTAATATTTAGAGGCAAGACAATAAGAAAACTGCTAAAGTAGTTATCAATCATCTTCTTCATTCCGGATGGGCCACGATTTCCGAAAGGATGGGTGCGAACATCACAAAGAACTTAACTAACTAACTAGCCCACTACTTGGTTGGTTTTTGATATCAAAGCACTTTCAGCCATAAGGCTAAATGCTCGCATTATGCTTGAAGATGGTTAATCACAGTTTTTGTGAATTTGTTTTTAAGAGTCGGGAGCCTTGGGGATCGAACCCTTTACCTTCAACTGCTAAGATGAGAGGTACACCCTAACAACCATTGAGGACTATTTATAAAATATATTTCTTTCAGAATAAAAAATACATCGATTTAAATGTATGACGATTAAGTTTGCTGTTTATTAAAAAAAATCATTTTTTATTTATAACCCTCTCTGATGATAATGGTTGTTAGGCACTGAGCTTAACAGATGAAGGTCAGAGGTTCGAATCCCAATGCTCCCCACTCTTAAAAACTTCTTCTTCATCTTATCCCCTTATTGGGGGTCTATGTCTTTGATTCGTTCTCTCCAAAGCTTTCTGTCTGTAGCATCGCTTCCCCTCCCCCTCCCCCCCCCCCCCCTCTTTTTTTTTTTTTTTTTTTTTTCCCCCCCCCCCACCCCCACCAAACAGTCCCATCCCATCTTTTTATTTTTTTTTTTTCTCTTTCTCACCTCTCCTCTCTTCTCTTTTTCTTCTTTTTTTTTTTTTAACCTTCCTTAAACCCACCTTCCTCACATCCTTTTTTTTTTTTCTTTTGGAAAAAAAAAAACAAATATAACAATTTGTGGTGTGAAAAAACCTCCAAGGAATAGAATTTTTTAAATATTTTTTTTTTTTTTTTTAAACAAAAAGGAGTTTGGTTTTTTCCCCCACTGCAATATGTTATAAAAGATATCCTTCTTTTAAAAATTGTGTTAATATGGAAAGTTTTTTGAAAACAAAATCCTTTCCCCCTCTTCCCTTCTATTACCAAAACCGTGCCCACCAAGAACGCCACGTACCCATCACTATCCCTGCCGATTTGACCCTTAAATCCTGCCAAAATAACTGTTTCACTGTCAGGAATTTCTGATAGTAAATTATCTAGTTTTTTTGCAAACTAATTTTTTTCCTCTCTACTACAACCAACTTGAGGCGCATATATTGACAAAACTGTTATAATTTCAGCAATGCCTTTCAGCTTCAATCCAATTATTCTGTCACCTCCTCTTCTTACTTCAATTACTCTTTTATTCCATTTTTCACACCTACACCGTTCCTTCTGTTGGTCAATCCGCTATATACAATTTTGAAACCTTGAATGAGCTTCCCTAGAGGTATTTCCGCTCCATTTTGTCTCCTGTACGCAAGCTATTTCAATCTTTCGTTTTATCATTTCCTCCACAATTTCGTTTGCTTTTCCTGTGAGTGTACCTACATTCCATGAGGCTGTTCTAAGCTTATCGTAACCGACAGGCATTAGTTTTTTCCAGTATTCTTTTTGACGTAGGTTACTGGAAACACCCACGGAGTACTTTGGGCTGTACCCCGCCCAACTTTTTGGATCATCGCATGAAATTTGAAACATTTTTTTTACAAGCCCGATGCCCTTCCTGACGCTAACCAGTATTTGTATTTAGGCCTGGGACCTTTAGCCTTTGTAAAACCAATTACACAATCCACAATGCAGTGGTAAATTGAAGTCAGAGTTTTTTTCTCCTAGAACAACTGCCATCCAGAGCTAACGAGTTTGTTCTACCCCATTTGTTCTTAAAAACTAAAATCCAAAATAACTGTGATTAACCATCTCTGCCCTAGACTAGGCTTTAGGACTTTTTTTTTTATATAAATTTGTAATTTCAACATTCCATAATAATTTTTTTGTAGGAAAGCGGCTTTATACAAACAATATTTTAAATAATAATATCTTACTTCGAAAATGTTACATTTTTGTTCTCTCCAAGAATGCCAATAAGTAAATCTAGTTAAATGGAAATAGAAAATTTATATAAAGTAGCGGAAAAACACTAACTGCTAAAAGACTTGTATCTTTTTTTTTTATAATATGAAGACCATCTATTTTTGCTTTCTTTTGCTTCCAACTTAAACAACATTTGCTCTTATATTTTTATTATCAGTGTCTAATTCAAAAACTGGAAAAATGCAAGCCCATCATGTTGTTAACACATTACTGTCTGAAAAAGCTTGCTATCTAAAGAAAACTTTGAATCAAACTAAAAATTAAAGAGTAATCAAGGAAATACAATTGACAAATATGGCAAAACATACGTTCATTATAAAAATTTCTTTGACTGTTTTTATTGCGAGAAGTTATCCAATATTTTATTTGATAATGGAATATTCTCAATAAATATAAAAGAAAATCTTTTTTTTTTTAAATTTTTTTTATTGAAAATAAGGAATTTTTAAAAAATACTTTTGAATCTTATTTGGGTGATTATTTATTTTATTAATTCTTTTAACCCATTTAAGGCAAGCAAAGCAGACGATATCTAAAAAAACGCAGACGATTTATATTCAGTCATTGAAAAAATCAGACGAAGATGAAATTACTTATGTTCCAAAATAGGAACATTGGCCGTAAATGGGTTAATTCAAATTTATTTAGGAAAATATTCCAAGGCTTACTCTAGAGTCTAGAGAATGATTTATGTTTTACATAGGCTTCATCCGCTGCATTGGGTTGTGAAATATACTAATTTCGATTCACAGAGCATCGCCATTGGATAATACAGTTATCAATCAATTTTCAAACACAATATAATTTGTTTACTAGGTGTCAATTAATAGAGTGAGGGAAAAAGTAATTAAAATCTTATAATATTATAAATAATACAGACATAGTAAGTATACACAAAGCAAAGGGAATGTCAATGAAGAAAATAGCTTACAATAACTCGCTTTGATGTCTTGGGCTTTAATTTTTGCAATGTTCTTAGCTAGTAAGGAAAATCCTTTGCTTCTCCTTCGCAACGAGAAACTTCCTTCAAGGATCGAGCTTGAACCTTTGAAATTGAGAGTTTATTTGATTTGGTGGTGAATGTGAGACGTATAAGCGCTTACCTCGATTGCCAGGACTGACTCTATGGATAATAAATCTTACATTTGTGTAGTCTTTTTTCGCTCTCCTCAATAATGAAATGTATATAGGAACAAAATTTCCCCTTCTAAGTCTTTTGAATTTTTCTTTAAGCTAAGGTGTAAACATATGCTCACAAATATTTGTAGATAGAGAGATTTATAAACACATAATCTATCATATCACTTGTAGTTGGAGAAATTTATAAACACATAATCTATCATATCACTTGTAGATAGAGAAATTTATAAACACATAATCTATCATATCACTTGTAGATAGAGAAATTTAGCTAGACACTATGAAAGGAAAAATTTAGTTTCTTTCTTTAGAATTAGTTATCATTTAAAATGGATAAAATTTGGATTTTACTAAATTTTTGATTGAAATCATTATTCGCTATCTCATAGATGAATTCTCCGAATTGAACGCATTCCTTGCAATATCTTTATTATTCGTCTCAATCTTTCTCAAGTTGTTTAAAATCTTTTTAATAGTGATCAAAATCACTTATAAAAAAAATAAATAAATTTTTAAAATTTTTTTCTTTATAAAATAAAAAAGTCCGTTTTTAAAAGAAAGCACACGACTACCCTTCAAAATTTTGATCCTCAAAGGGTTGAAGGATTTGGATTTAAATATGAACAAATGGTATCGCAAAATACTTTGAAAAAGTCTGGCAAAGTAGTTTTGTAAAAAATCCACATTTTCTTTACAATGTTGAATATGTGATATCCTGAAAGAAGAAGGCTTTGCAAATTTTATTGCAATTTCAAATAGCATGGTGTTCAGAATGATGATTATTACTTCTTGTTGTCACACTACTCCTCAAATGATTAATCAATTATATAGGTCCAAGCTTCCCGTTCTTATCTCTTTATTTAATTGTCTTCCATAGCTGGAGAGATAGATGGTAAGGATAGTCACGATCGGGAATCGAACCCAGACCATCTGGATCAACACCCTACGCTCCTACCACTAGGCCATCTGCCGAGTTTTGCTTATGAAAAGAGAATTGAAAATATATTTTAAGCGCCTAAATAACGCTAAAAGGATATCTGAGATAGGTAGAAGGATATTTTGAAAGCTAGAGTTGTTCTTTCTAAAAAAACTTGTCTTCAAAAGTTGCATAAAAAATTTACAAACACTCTTTTTCTCTTTTTTATGCCACCCTATTTCTTCTTGGACACTAGAGGTGATGTAGTCTGATTTTTTTGCCAAGATGCCAAAACATTTCTTCAGAAAGGATAAAAATCGCTCCAGAAAAAATCACACCCTCTCAAAAAGAGTTGAAAATTTGAAAATATCAATATTGTTTTTCTTCTACAATAAGGGAAAGCATACTTTACAAATAGAAATCAGTGTTTTATCCAAAAGTCTTCAATACCTCCGATTTAAAGCGATTATGATTATATAATCCAGATGTCAAATTAGATGAATCTTTTAGAGATGTTGAAGTTGCCATTTGAAATTTATGGAATAAAAGAGAGAAAAAATTTAAAATCTCATACTTTCACGGTGTTATTTTTTTTATTTATAATGACACTTCGATAACCAGATAACAAAAATCATTGACATGTTGAAGAAAGGGCAATCGGTGAATGGGATAGACATCCTCCAAGCCCCAAGGAGGCAATCCACCTTCAGCACAAAGGCCTCTATATGTTGATTGAATTTCGCCACTGTGAATGATTACCCAAATCGAGAAAGAGCGTTCTAAGCGGGCATGGTTGTGATTTGATTTTGTCCTGATATCACACGGTACGTGTAACATTTGAATTTAGAGTGTTGTTAGTTTGGAGGGGAGGAGGGCGGGGGTGGATTTTTTTGAGGGCAAATTTTTGGGGGATATTTTGATGACACCAGAGTGAATATATGCATCCTTCACCATAAAAATTTAGATGGATTGCAAAGACAATGGTAATGGATTGCAAAGACAATGGTATTAATAATTAAATTAATTTGAAATTGAAAATGAACTGACTTTGATTGAAGTACATTCCAATTGATTTATAATAATTGATCAAGCAAATTGAAAAAGATTTGAAAAAGAAGTGAAAAATATCTATAAAATCACGATTTAAAAGCTAAAAATATAAAATATTCTTGAATCAAATTAGATATATAGGATTCAGTCGCGTTTTGAAATCAAGAAACAGTAATTTTCTGAACTAGGAAATCCAATTCCCCTTTAAACCATTCAAAACTGGGATTAGCATCTTCATTCCGTAATTTTTAAATGTCATGATCCTTCAGTTTTAAGTGATATAGTCAAACTTCTGGGTTCGAGGAAACATTTTTGCAACAGTTGAAACGCAGTCAAAGCAGTTATTACTTTTCTTAAATTGCAAAAGTGTTTATGAGACTTTCTATAAGAAGTCTTAGCTCTACGATGAGAGCTGTCAATTCTATTAAAAGCAGTAATGGCACACGCTTACTGAAGTAATAATTAAAAATATTTTGGGCCAACTTTTCGTGAAGTAGACAGGGACCGACTTTTGCCGGCCTCTGGCTATATTTGTGGACGCTAGGCTAAAGCTGGTGCAGGGGTGTTTCGATAGCTATCACACTGAACAACAACTATATATTGAATGCATAAGAACGAGGTAAATGAAATCTTACCCTGCCAGGATTCATATTCTTCATGCTTTCATGAGCAATCCATATCTTTAAGTACAATGATTTGTATCGAAAAATGAAAAAGATACAGGAAAGCTTAAAACTTGTTGTAATCATTATTTCCCAGCAAACAATCTTTGACCTACAAATCCTCTTTTTTTTTGTGACATTATGATCAAAAAATTATGCTTTATTGCTTGAAATTTTATGACCTAAAGAAAAATTTGAACTTTTTTCGACTAAAAAGACTTTCCTAGATTATATTAGTAAAAAATTAAAAAAAAATTTGATTAAAATAACTATATTTTAAAATGAATAATGAAAAATCAAAGTTTTAAACTCATTTTTAACGCACTGAAGAAGACAGATTGAGTCTGTTGAAATATTTGCTACAATACTACTCCTTTTAGTACCAAATAAAAGTTAAAACTTTGATTTTTACATTATTCACTATATAATGGAGTTTTCCTTATCCTACATATATTTTAAAATGTTATTTTATATTTTTTTTTATTTTTTTTTCAAACTAAAAAACTTATTTTTGAAATTTTTCACCTAAAAAATTTCATAAAAATGGAAGAAAAAATAGTTCAAAATAGGTTTAAAATTGGTTCACAATGATTTTTTGTTTTTATAAATATTTTTTTGACTTTATTTATCTTTTTACTTTTTACCTTTTGATTCCTTCGGGGGTGAAGTTGTTAATTCTCTTACAGTCAACAATTTTAAAAACAAACTTGATTCATTTTGGCAGTCTAGAAGCAAATTTTACAGACATCGACCTCTTTTTGCTTAAATAAATATGTTACATTCTGATTTTATTTGTCCTGGAGTCTATCTTTAAAGTTTTTTAAGGGTTATTTTATTCAAAATTTTTATTTAACATTTTCCTAAATTTATTTTAGCTTTTTATTCAACTTAATAATAGTAATTAAAGAAGCAATCTTCATTGAAAATATTTTAACTTTTGGTTTTCTAAAAACAGTTTAACACAAAGTAAATTGTTGATTCTTTATTGACTTATAAAAAAATATTTTTATTGACATAAAAAAAAACTTTTAACTTTATTGACATTTGTTTCTCTGGCTTATAACTATGGAATACGAAGGCAAAGTCTAAGCTATTATCTGCGCTTGTTAGAATATGTCGTGGTATCTGCGATATAGACTGGAATCTAAAAGTTTTTAGCAGACAGGTCAAGACTTTGATATGAACACAAAAATTATTTATTTCGTCTTTATTATGTGGGGGAAATCCATCAAAACCGAACAAAAATCCAAAAAAGTCTAGAAAAATTTGAATGTAAAAGAAGAGTTTTTATACTATAAATGAAGGAAAAATGAATCATGTTTGTAGTTAAATCGGATTATTTTAAATCATCTGGGATTAGGAGAGAAGGGAAAAGGCAGAAAAAGCAGGGGCATTTGGGAATGTTCATATTTATGAAATTTTTTGATTAAAATTCATCCTTTCAACTTTAATATATCCAAGCTAAAAAATAATAAGCAGAGAGCATAAATCAAAATTTACTTCATCAAAATTAAGAAAGTGAACTTACATTTTACCCTTTTTTTGCAATTGATATATCAAATCTCGTAAAAGTAAGTTTCTCTCGAAATCAAATTTGCCATTTTTCAAAAAAAAATGGTATTATTGAGAATAAAGGAGACCGTTATTTTATATGAGGATCTTCCTAAAAAAACGCTTAAAAAATTGATTTTTAAACTCAAGTATATAATAGCGCCAAAAATCTTCTTAAACGTTTTATGATTGAACTTGAAGATCTATTAGTATCACTTTATTCCTATAGGAAGCAGTGCGAATATCTTTGCTTCTCATTTCTTACTTTGCTGAGTGGAGTAACAAGTACACCAGAGCGGCTGTGTTCAATTCTTTGTTACAATAGTGAAATTCCAATAAGTGAAAATTCCAACGGAATGTCTTGACGGTATTTTTTGTTTTATTTGCTATATTGATATATATATATTATATTTTCTTTACACTTGTAAAAGCAAAAATTTTTCACATTTTCTTGAAAACAAAGGGATATAATGCGTTGGAAAATATTTAGCTTTGAATAAACTTTGATTCAAACTTTCCATTTGACTAAACATTCTTTCGCTTTACAAGTGTAGTATTGATTAAAATAAACTGTCACTACTTTTTTTTACTTTTATCGTTTTGCTTACTATTTTTTTTTATTTTTTATTTTTTTTTGTGTCTTTTATATTTGGACAATCTCCTCGCTTACTATACAAAATTTGTAAAATTAAATGCAAAACGATGTTTTTATAGGTGTTCACTTGTTCATTATGATACCTATTTGTTGATATGCTTGTTTAAATTCTTCACATATGGTGAAAAAAAGTTGAAAAATTTGTTCAAATTTAACAAAGCAAATGAAAAAAAATGAAAAAATTTACGTACACCCTAAAAAGGTTTAAGAAAGTGTATTTTAGACAAGCTTTTTCAAAAAAAAGAGAGAGAGAGAGAGAAAACCTGGAAAATATTTTCACATATTTTTCCTGTAGCTTGTATCCCATGATTTCGCAAATCTTCAATTGGATAAAGAAAAAATAGAAAATGCAAGAACTATAATTGCTTCTTTTCTTGCCCCTCTGCAATTTCTGAGGTCAAGCAAAGCTTTATCAAAGTTAAGAGAGAAAATAAAAGGGTCTGCCTGCACTCTTTCCAACTATTGGAGATATTCTTCTCATTTTACTTTTTCTTTTTCAATTTGAATTAGCGTATTTTACATTCATTTCAAAATGTTATCAACGTTAGTATACAATTATTTGAACTGCGTGAACGCATTGTGCTACATAAGTGTAAAAAGGGATTTTGGAAATTTTGATCTGTTCAAATGCATTTTTATTAAAAGAGTTATTCTTATTCTTTGCATCAAATTTTAATATTAAAAGACCTATTTTAGTTGGAAAATGTAATTTCACTTTATTTTTCCGCTTTTATGTCCGGTTTACCAAATACCCTGATTTTTTTCTCAATAAATTTTAAAGGTAAATATGTACAAATACTTTTCTTTACAAATATTATTTTTCAAATTTTAAGTTTAAGACAAAGTTAAGCTGTTTCAGCTTTTAAGGCTTGAAAGCATCTTCATCATCATACTCAAAATCAAATTAAAATATAAAAGTTCTATATTTTGATTTTCGATGCCTTATTTTGTTCTACGAGAATGATATAACTTCCAAGCTTTTTTTACCAAAATATTTTATTTGCAAAAATATATTGATTTCTCTTATTTTGATGTCGATGACTCTCATTTCAAACGGTTTTCACCTGAAATAATCATAATCATACCCAGCATCAAATTTTAATGTGAAAAACATGTTTTAAGTGTTTTTTTTGAAGAAAAAATTTGGCCAAAGACTTTCTTTTTAAAATTATAAAGTCAATGACCTCAATTTTAACTTTTTTTCAATTTGAAAATATCACCATCGTATTCAGTATTTATGATTTTTGACATGTTATAATTTTGGTACTTTTTTCGGTATTGCATATCGAGAAATAATCTTCCTTAGCTGATGGTAAGGATAATCACGATCGGGAATCGAACCCAGACCTTCTGGATGAAGACCCTACGCGCCTACCACTAGGCCATCTGTCGATAAAACATTTGAGATATTTCAGTTCCTTATATTTTATGAGATACTGTCGATGCGTTAGCTATCACTAGAAATAAATACCATGTACTCAATTTTAATTAGTGCATATCATGTAAATCACAAACTTTGCTTCTCTTTATTGCCTTGTGATCGTGTCTTTTGATCTTGAAGTCAAAGAAGTGACACTTCAAAGCAAAGCGAGGAATTAACGCCAAGTACACTTCGATGGGACAGCAGATTTACTTCGACACAACCGAATGCCCGACTGATCGCTATTCAACATTTCACAGTAATCCTATGATTACTCTGGTAGACTATTATACAAAGTTGTTTATTAACTCATAAATAGGTTAGTGTAGTGATATTTTTGGTGGCACCCTTCAATTAGTCTTATGGCACCCTTATGTGCCGCGACACATCGGTTCGGCACGACTACTCTACGCGATTGAAAGTATTCCTATTATCTCCCCACTTGTGGAAGAAGATATTTTTTTCTATTATAAGCAAAGGTCCACTTAGACAAGTTCCAATGTATACATAGGCCGAAACATTTTTATTACATGAAATAAAGAAAATAAACCAACCGTCCAGTGCCCGCGCTAAAGCTAAATTTCAAGGGGGGGGGGGGCTGAAATGGGGCAAAGAAACACATTTGCAAAAAATTTATTTCCTATATTACTTTATATCCTATATTACTTTGCTGAAAAGCATGAAGTACTTCTGTATAAAAACCTATAGAAATCTCATATTATACATACACATACACCAGCATTTGTATAAGATTATTGTGTACAATTTTTGCTTATTTATTTTTCCTTTAAAAAGTGCATGGGGCAAAACCAAAAATTTTAGGGGGGGAGGGGGGGGGCAAAGATTAATACGGGGGCACGTGCCCCAAAATTATATAGGTAGCGCGGGCACTGCAACACTCTTAGAAAAGATTATTAAAATTATAATTTCATTAACAAATCAATGTTCCATTTTATTAATAAATAGTGCTTGACATTCTTAATAATAATAATAATGTTCGTCTGGGGTCCAACTACAATACTCAAAAGGTCCGAATTCGGACCGCGGGCCGCCAATTGGGTACCTCTGATATACCGGATAGCACATTAAAATAGAAAACTAATTCATACGTCTCGTTGTAAATTTTTTCAAATGCATCTTTCCTTTCTTTCCTTAAAAAGCAGAGTCGCGTTGAATGGACCAAAAAACGGGAAAAAGATGATTATTATGAGAGCGTACTACACCTCTCGTGAAAGTCTTGAAAGTCTTGACGTGGGAAATGGTGGAATTCGACACGTGGCCATGGAAATTTTGTATCTTTGCCGTATATTGCATATTTCTTTGTAGATTGAAAAGCGTAAAATCTGTCTCGTCATCTTCAAGAGGATACGTGCTACTCGAACCTACAGTACAATTTGTTAGGTCAAGAATGTTTTGCTTTTCAAAAGTCCGTGTACAAGTTAGAGCTTCTGATTTCTCGATAAAATTTAATTCTCGAGAAACGAGAAAAAAAATATATGATTCTCGAGACTCGAGAAAAGTTTCAAGAAGTTAAAAAATATTAAAAATATTTTACGAAAAAAATATTTTGTTTTATTAGTAAAATAACTTTTTAAAAAAACAGGAGTATTTAAAGTTTCGTTTTTCAAACTCAATCGTTTTGGAGATAAAATTCTTCCGCATTGACGAGAAGTTTGTTGGATGCATAAAAGACAATTTTTTAACAATTGCATCGATTCTGATAAACCAAAATTTTTCTTTTGTTTGAACATCTGTAGTTCTTCTTCTATTGTACTAACTTTTTCTTCTTTTTTTTATCATACATGAATTCTTTAATTTCTCTATTTAAACTTAGAGTTAGAGATTCTTCTTCAAACTCATCAACAGATTCGTCTTGAATTTGGCTTTCTTGTATAACAGTTCCATGCTCCCAATAATGAGAAAAATTTTAGCAAAAATATTTTTGCACATTCTAAAATTTCTTCAAAATTTGAATATTCAAATGTTGATAGTGCATTACACATAATTATTAAATTTTTATTAATATTTATTCAAAATTTAACAATGTTTTCAGTAATAAAAAATTTTTTTTTAATTCTTGAGTCTCGACAAAAATTTCTCGAGAATCAAGAAATAAAAAAATTCTAAAATTCTTGAGAATCGAGAAATCTCGAGACAGAAGCTCTAGTACACGTTTATACCGTTGAAGAGAAGGAAGACTCTCATCAATTTAATTGGCTCCTTGTCAAAACTGCTCAAGTTCCAATACAGCACAACAGTTGAATGCGTCACTAGTATAGCGTTCATCGCATCTTAAAATGTCAAAAAATAATGAATGTAATTCCTTCTAAGTTAGTTTATAAGATAAACAGCATTTAATTAAAGCCAAAAAATTTTCCTTGGTTTCTAGCAGTATGACAAGTTACCAAAAAATTACATTTGAATCCTAGAACTGCGTTCGTCTCTTAAAAACATACAGATGGAGATGAAGTTGAATCCAATAAGAGTTGAGGACACCAAAAATCTTGTATAAACTGATTCATTCACTCTTTCTCAAATTAAAGGTTTGTGTATACCTGTGTTTATACTCAATACCCGATGATACATAAATCAAAATATAATAATAAAATAATAAACTTTTAGCAAAATTAAAGAGAAGTCTGTTGATACATAAGTAAGTTTGAAAATATTGAAGATGAAAAAATCAACAATTATTATTCGTTTAGATGGCTTTAAAATAGTTTTTTGCTTATACAAAAATACATATTTTTAGAATTAGATTCATGTTTTATTTAAATTGAAATAGTAATAATTAAAAAAAATCGATTGAATAATGTTAATTTGATATATGGGAGTTTAATGGCATATATCCGTCTTTGGTGTTTTGAAAAAAAAATTTCAAAAATGTTAACTGGAAGCGAATGTTTAATTTCAACGAATATGCTATCATTTTTTTTTTATATATTTGATTATTTTTACATAATATATTCAATGAAAGTATAACAATATCAAAAAATAAAAAAATAAAAATTATTTCTGAAATTTTATCATCTCTTTCATTATTTTTTGCTTAAAAAGTATTGATTATTATTGATGAATATCGACTTACAGAGGTGATAACAGTGATGCCACTATATCCAAATAAAGACGCTTTTATTAGGTAACTCGGCATTTAAAGGAGAAGGTATATCAAAGCAAATTTTGAAAACCCAAGAAAGATCACTGAGATTAAAAACAAAATATCCAGCTAAAATGATAGATCAAATAAATAAGGTATATAATTTTATCGTTATAATTCAAATTAATTTATATAAAGTTATTTTAGTATTTATAGTTACCTATCAAATAAATTAACATTTATAAATTATGAAAAAGCTGCTCAAGTTCTAACTAGATTTCATAATTGGATTTAAAAGATTTTTACATTTTTAATAAATTTAGAATATCAAACTACTTTCAAAATTGAAAAAAAACTATACAAAGACACTTACTTGGCTATCGAAACCGAGTATCTAACGGACCTTACTCATACCCCCAAGGTTTGAAAAGTATTTTTACAATCTTTAAAATAGTTTCTTTGAACAAATGAATATTGATTTTAGCTACTTTCAAAGGATCTGTTGATAAAAATTTTAAGATGTGAATTTATAGATAAAGAATCATTGAGCACTAAAGTACTATCTTTTATTAAAGAAAGCTTTAAGACAAAAAAAATTTTTTTTTTTTTTAAATTCCAATTTTTTAGTTTTTTGATTGAATAAACAACTTTAATTATACTTTAATCAATAAATTATAGGTAGTTTAATCAATAGTTTAATCAGTTATTAATAAGCTATCTAAGCAAAATAATTTAAAATTAATTCATAATATTTTTTTAATACTAAACTTTAATAATTTTTTAATAGATAAACTAAATTGATCAAGGTATTTGATATCTGGTAAAGGTTTAGAGGAAGAAAAATGATAACTTTTTTCAAGATTTTTTCAAAATACTCTTCCAAAATTTCATTTACAAATTACATAGTAGTACTTTTGTAGTAATATTGATCATATAGATGGTAAATCAATACTTTTTTTTATAATAAAAATTTTTTTTTATTGGTATCATAATAATATCGTTTTTTTGTTAGTAATGAAACTTTTGCTCCAGTAAGAATTAACTTTTCTATTTTCTACTCATCAACTACTTATTTTTCAGTGAAGTGGAATTTTTCAGATACATGGGAAAAATAGCAGATATCTGTCGCTTCTTAAGCTTTCCACTTTCTTGACTTAGTGTTGAATTGGAATTTTAGTTTAAATGCGAACATTTGGATTGAGTCCGTAGATATATCATTATTCAAGTCTTTTTCCACAAACTAAAAATGCTCTTCTCTCTTTCGCTTCAGATTCAGATTAGATTGAGCTTGAGATTTGGTTTGTGAAAAAATATTGCCTTTCTATAATTGCTGAAAAAGAGTTTGATTAAATCCATGAAACCTACAGAAGCTTTGTAATGAATAAGACTATAATTTAAAAGCTTTTATCAAAAGTTTAAATTGGATTTTTATAAACTTTACTTTCAACCCATTTAGCACGAAATTAAGAAGCCCACTTCTATACCTCCTATTCCATTCCTTTGATAACACGAGGAGAGACGAAGACTTTTTGAATACTAATCACATTAGCTTTCTTGTTCAATGGAATTTTTTGAATTTAGAGAAGGCGATTTTCATTTCTTAGAACACTCTGGTTATGCCCAGGTCTTCAAAGTTTTATTGGAAGTTCAATTTCTCAAAAAATATTTCAAAACTTATCTTATTATTAAATTATTTCAAAAAATGAGGCCATTTAAAACATTAAAAAATTTCTCGATTGAATTCTAATAACTTTTTTTTTCTTTTTCTTTTTTTTAGATTATTTTTTGATTTATGTATTATAGTTTTATTTTACAAAATAAAAGATTATTTGCACAGATAAGTATGATTTTATGAAAAGTTAAGTTAGAATATTTTTAGAATAATAATGGACAAATTTTTGATTGGTTAAAAAATGAGGCACATGATGAAGGCTCTAAAGTAAAACTTAAGTCTAAAAAGGAATTATTTGGTATAAAAGATTTCTAAAGCACTTCGAGATAAAGATAGGAGATCAATAAATTCCGAAAATTCGATTTCAAACAAAGCAGACGATGTTAGGACTTCCTCTGATTTAGTTCCATTGAAAGTACGATTTCTCCTGCCTTCCCTTTGCGAACTTTGCTCTTAACACATATGCGTTGCGGATTCATCATAAACTTAATGGAAAAGGGGGGGGGGGGGGGGGGGCCAGGAAAGACATATGCAATAATGCTGAAAGCATTTATACTTGAAAATATACTTAATTTGAAGTTATACCTTCTTTCGCTAAAGCGCTGAAGCCAAGAGCAAGAGTGTAAAGAAGTTCAACAATCATTTTGCAGGCACTAAATAAACTTTGTGATTCCTTGGCTTAAATCTGCCTTTTCAAGGAAAGGAAGTGGATGCGCAAGGGCTGAACAAACTGCTTCTTATTTCTTTAAGAGCAGTAAACTTTGCTTTAAAATCTTTTTCCTTAACTTCCTCATTGCTGAATTGTTTGAATAACGCATTTTTCGAGTTGCTCTGATCAAGGAGATGCTGTTTACCTTTGTGATGAGTAACAGGAAATTGAGCAGGTCTCTTCAGGCCTCACTCTTTATCAAAGGTTGGTGAGTGCTTTGACAAAAGATATGTGTATCATTCAGCTATTATTATTATTATTGAAAATAATAAATACAAACTAAAATAAATAGCTACTAAAATACAAATTCTTATAATTATAATATTAGTATCCTTCAAGATCAATAACACGCACCCTTCCCTCCCAAAAGATGGAAGATCAAACTTCGAAAAAGTATAGTGGATGGAACTGCAGCAAAACTTTTTTCACACTAAAGATTTACTTTGGAAAAGCTCAAATATTTACATATTTTTTAACAAACATAATTTTATTTTTTAATACTCATATACGGAGTCTCGTCTAACATAGCAAGGCTCTCCAGGGCGGCTTGGTCCCTGGGGGGGGGGGGGGGGGGGGGGGGGTGGATGTTGCGTCTGACGCTGAGGCCTGTGGAAGTTGTGACATTGGTTTTGATTTAGAGGGAAAGAAACATTTTTTTCTAAGTACCACCCCTTGTCTCACGCTTCCTAGCGCTTTCAATGGGCGTGGGTAGTGTTGGCTAGATGCGTGGACTTGAAGCTGAGAGGCTTGGGTTCGAATCTCGCTTGAACCGTCAATACTGATAGTTCGGTATACAAGCGTTGCTAATTGTGCCTTCTTGAACAAAAAAACTTCAAGGCAGCTACTGACAACGGCAAAACTGACGGAACCATTGGAATTTTTAATTAAATAGCAAAAATTTATTTGGGAAAGTTAAAGTTATTTATTTTATAAAAAGATTTTCTGCACTTTTTGTTGGGGATTGAAAAAAGTCAAGAACAAGATTTTGGATTCCTTACAAAAATAAAAATTATTATAACAGGAAAAATACTTTGAAAGTAAAATATTAATTTTTATAAAAAAAAAAAGAGAGACAAAAATCACATCAGGAGCTAAATTTTTTCAAACTTCTATTTTAACATATATTGGATTAGTGAATGAAAACGGAGAATCCTACTGGATCATCTGGGATTCCGTTCTTAATCGGTATCTCAGAATTTTTTTTATCATTCGTCTATTGTTTTTATTTCAGATTGAGTAAAATGAGCATTCCCTTTGGTTCAAATATTTTAGTAAAAATTCGCTATTACCTTGAGAAAAGCGGATTATTTTCTTCCTTTCTTCAATAAAATTAGTTAAATTGATTGGTTAATTTTTAGTTGATAATAATGATAATTAATTGATTTAAGTAAGCAAACTATTCTATTAGTATAGATCAGTGTTGTCCAAACTGTGTGCCGCGGCACACTGGTGTGCCGTATAGATTTCATCTGTGTGCTGTATAAAAAAAAAGCCCCACTTAGACGCTGAATCAATTATTCTTCCAGCGTTATCAATAGCTACTGATACAATGTTTGGTTCAGATGCAACTGAAAAATTAAAGAAAATTCCGCTATCTTTTATTTGGAAAATTTACTCATTATGAAATGGAAACCAAATTCAGATAAGCATTAGAAATAAGTCTGTAAGACCAGATGGTCCTAAAAACGAAGCTTTGAACAAAACTAGTGTGTGGGAAAAAATTTTTTAACTTTTTTTTATTATAATCTCATTGTTATGCTTTTCTTTGACAAAAAAAAGAATGGATGTTTTTTTTATACTTAATATACATTTTAGTTTTCCAATATCATTTCATACAGTGATAAAGATAACAAAAATTTTCACTTACCAAAAACACTTTAACCCTCGGGCGGCAAACATATTTTCTTTACGACTTAGATAAACATGGGTCCAACGGGTTCAGCCTTTTTGTTTTCACAAATACTCTTTTGTTTATGATAATTTTTATATTTTGTACATTTAGCGTATCTATAACCTTAAAATTAATGATTTCTTGTGCATATATGTAACTATAAATATTTTTATATAGCCAGAAATATTAAAGTTCAGCAATTTACTACAACGCGTCTTTTCACCCAAAAACATATTCAAAAAACAACATCATAGGTAGCAACAGAAACTATTTAAATTTTTTGAATGATTTAGATACAAGTAGAATGAGGTATTTTAAAAGTTCCAAAACTATATGTATAATTTATGACAAAAAAATCTTCATTTTTAAAGTTTCTCGGGTCTGATAGACCCATGATTGCCTGATGAGAATTAAAACCGCACACATTTTATTCTATACATTTTCTTGAAATCTACATATTTTTATATATTATATATACTAATGAAAATTGATTGTGAAAGAGAGAGAAATTTTTTTTGAAAATTTTCTAAAATTAATCAGCTAAATAGAAAGGGTAATAAAAATAATAATATAAATTTTACCTTTTGGAAGATAACTTGTTCCTCTTTCCTAGGATTCAGTTTACTTGTTTTTCCACTAATCTTAAAAAGCTTTTGAAATAGTGGACCCTTTCATTTACCTAGGAAGATAACTTTTACATTTTTTATATTATCTTCCTTATTTGCACTCATTCCCCAATATTTTTTCACCTCATTCTACTTAACTTTACTTCTGTTCTCACTATTTAGATAAAACATATAAAACTTTCAAGTACATTTTTTCACTAACAGATTTTAGCAATACGGTGAAAAAATTTGAAATTTTTTTTTGTAAAAATTGCCCCCTTCCAAATTTTCGAAAAATTTCAATTTACCCAATTTTCAATTTTAATATCTCATTTTAAAGGAAATTTTATACTGAATACGGAAATGTAAAAATATTTTAAGTTTGATTTTTTAAATACCTTTTTTCTTTAATTAATTAATTAATTAAGTTGTTTGTGGCGTTCGCACCCATCCTTTCGGATATCGAGGCCCGCCCGGAATGCTGAGTCCAAGCCTACCTGGACTTTCCATCCCACTAAACGCCTACCGGCCCTTGTTACTGCATAGCTTGTTATATATATTATTTTACAAGAATTTATGTTACAATATATAATATAATTATATATGAGCTGAGTGATAGATACTATACTAAAGCGAACGCTCCCAATTTGGGAAACAAACTTATTGTCTAGTGATAGCTTGATTACTAACCACGTAGAATCGCGTCGCTAGAGCACTACCTAACCGTAAAAACCTTTGAATTCTTCAGAGAAAGAAAACCAGGGTAGAAAACCGGCACGACCTTTTTTCGCATTTGAATTTGATAAAATGACAAAAATTCCAAATTATCACCACAAAAAAATTAGCAAGTCTTTCGATTCATTTCAAATGGATTACATATTTGGAATCAGCGTATCAAACTCTATCAGAATAAGTTTTAAAATTTTTAACAAAATCCAGTCTCAAAAACCAATGATCTTTATAGGCGGCACTAATAATAATAATAATCTTTGCAGATGATTTAATGATTTTATTAGGGAGAGCAATGACTTTTTCGGAATTGCAATGATCTTTACGCGAGTACCAATGATATTTAAGGTAGTACCTATGATCTTTATGGGTTCTATACTATATATTATAATATATATTCAGGGAATCTATAATCCCGGTACCTTTGATGGGACCTAGAATCACAGTACCAATGATCTTTGAGGGGACCTAGATTAAATGTACCAATTATCTTTGAGGGAACCCAGAATCACGGGGGCACCAATGATATTTTACATGACGTGTAATTGCGAGAGACGAACGGTCTCACCCTAGTATTATATAAAGATAATTTGTTAATATTTTTGTTCCAAGGGTTTTTAAAAAATAGCAAAATATATTTCCACATTACTTAGAATTTTGAAAGCAAACAACTGGTCAAACGTGCGCAGCAGTCTCATCTAAGTTATGGATGTTGGCGATGGAGTAACGAGCTCTGTATAAAATGCTTAAAGTTGTCCCAGCCAACCTTCCGAAGCTTTAGAATTTTCGATGTTTTATCTTTACAAACTTTTAAGCTTGCTCTTATAAGAGAGGCTCGTTTATTCGGATATTTTTAGGACCTCGTTTTTATTGAACCAATTCCAAGCTTTATTTTCAATTTTTTCAAACGGTCTTGCACAAATTCGTTTACGATTAGTTTTCTCTTTTTTTTTCATATAAATCTGACATTTTATCTTCATCATTTTATATCTCACTTACTCAAATTCTTTCATAAATTGCGTCTCAACTTTTATTATCTGTCCCTAGAACATTTACTGACGTTGTCCTACTACTCAAAGTTCAATATTAAAACAAAAAGCGATGCACTTATCCTATCCCTATAGCCAAAGTTGTGCTTTGAATCGAGGTATCTTCATGCCAAGCTTTCACAGTATTCATATATCGTGTATAATTTATTGAAAAAAGCAAGGACAATGTTTATATATTATGTAGATGGCGTTAGTCCTATACTTGCAATAATATACTTTACCTAATTTGTTGTTTTTAAAAGGAAAATTATTTAAGCACTCCTTCAATTTTATAGTTTGTTAGTGAAATTGTTATTATTTTTTGTTTTATAGACACAGCAACCACCACTCTAGCCTTTCACGGTAAGTCTCAGAGAAGCGACACGTGTCACGTTTTGCGAGTATATATGCTGGAGTCATAGCTTTTGGCCCACACGATTCAACGCTGCAAAATGATGCTTTGTTTGCTTTGTTACACGGTTGCGCAGTCTAGACAGAATCTTCCTACGCCTAAAACATGCAAACTTTTTAACACTTTTGATAGCCCTGCCTAATATAATAGCGTGAATCGTGAAAATGGAAAATAGGAGCTAGGTGTTTACTTTGGAAACACTGCGCCTGGCGTGTTTCCGTGTATATAAAAGAAAGGACGAAAATTGCTTCCTTCATCATTCAAAGTCTTCACGCCAGACATTCCTGCTGCTGCAATACTTCCTCCAAAATGCTACTAAGCTCAAAAGTAAGCCCTTCTCTTAGCATTTCTTTCAAACTAATCTAAATCGTGCTTCATTTTTGAATTCCTTTTTGAAAATTTCTTTCCATCTCTGATTCACAAACCATCAGCGCTTTCCTTCTCGTTTGAAGTATACATTTTTTGTTTGTGACAAGTAAGACGAAAACTTTACGCATTTGGATTGAATCAATCTTGTTATATTTTAAAAACTTTAAATGGGTCAGCTCTTTTAACGGGAGATAACGGCAGCCACCAAAAGATGCTAAAGTGAGACAAAATTTCAAACAAATAAACACGATACACGTTCAAATGACATCTAGAGTTTACATATGTGTACTTTTTAGGAATGAAAAACAGAGAATCAAAATTTTATCAGTAAAAAACTTGCTAAAAAATACTGGATGATAATAAAATAAATTATCTAAAAAGATTCTTATAATTTTTATGAAGTTTCAAAAAAGTCACACATTGTTTGATAAAAAAAGGTCAATTAGCGCGTAAAAATATCGGTCAACCATGCTTTGCTTAATTGAGCTGTTTCTAGTCAAAATAATTTTTATATTATTCTATAATGTAAACAAATCTTTCAAGTCCCAAATAAGATAAATGCATTTTTATTTTTGAATATTGATAAACTGTATAGAGTTTTCTCATCAGTGTTTATACTAGAAGCCATTACATTGGTAAAAAAAAATTTCTAGAGTTTTTGGACTTTTACGTCCATATTTTCACTTCAATTTTCAAAACAAGGGCGTTATTACTCGTCATTAAATCAAATAATGAAGGTATAGAAACAGGTAGAAATAAAGTGTAAATAGCTCACCTAAATCGCTCATCAATAAGGGAAAGCTTTTTATAAAATATGGAGAATTTAAATTTACGTTAGCGTCATAGAATAAATATGCCTAGTAGTGTAGAAAGGTTTGATATTTTTAATAGAAAAATTTTTCGAGCTTGGAAGTAGAAGTCGCACTTTTTGAGGTGGAGTTGGAGTCGTAAAAAATCTTGCTACTCTGATACCAGTTGGAAAAAGTTTTACTTCTATATTGTTCAAAGATTGAATTTGTCTATGAATTTTGTCATCATCATCATCATTCGAAAACTAGCATTATTTTTTGGAATTTGTTTTAATAATTTCAAACATCTCGTTCATCTTCAATAATTTTTTTTTGTAATACAGGACCATGCATGTGTCTTACATACGGAAAACAGAAAATATGATAAACAACCGGATTTTCATACCATATGTCAAATGATACTTTTTAGCGAATTAAATGATAAGAAGTGTTAAATTCTCCGTATCATAAAGTATATATAGATAAGAAAAACATAGAAAAATTATAGATAAATTTCATACTAAAAAGTAATGTTAAAAAAAAATTTTTTTTTAATTATAAAAGTTAAGTCATGCTATAATGGAATTATGTTAATAAATAAATCAAAAAATAAGAAAAACTGACAAAATTAATGTTTGCTGAAATTTTGTTTTATTCAAATGCATTTTAAACTAAAACAGTAATATATTTGAAGAAATATTTTTTCAGTATAAAGAGTTTAGAAAACTCTTCTCTAATATGTAATGATATATTCTCATAACCTGTACGGTTGAACGCGGGTAGACAACTTGCGTGTTATCTCCAACCCGTATATTACGATGATTCTTCTCCAACCTGTATTCTACGATGATTCACGTCCAAACTATATACTACAATGATTCATCTCCAACCTGTATACTACGATGATTCATATCCAACCTGTTTACTAGGATGATTCATCTTCAACCTGTATACTACGATGGTTTCTATTCCATGTACAAATAACTAGGGAGACAATGTTCAACTTTCTGTTCACATTCTGCTAGATGTAAGATTTGATATACCTCATTCGGGGAGACAATGCTACATAAGTTATTACCTATATACATTATACCTGTATACTACGTTGGTTCATCTCCAACCTGTATACCGCGATAATTCATCTCCAACCTATATAATATATTTTATCAAATAATCAAAATAAAATTCTGTAATCAAATAATCGAAAAATATTCTTTAAAAAATCAAAAAATATCAAACTTTCTGTTCATATTTTGCTACCTCATACGATGTTACAAAACTTATTACCTATACTTTGCAATTTGCACGATTTTAAATATTAAATCAAAGAATCGAAAAATGTTCAAATCAAAAAATATTTATTCTTTTTAAATATATCGTTGGCTCCCCTTACTTTTACAGAGTTGGAATACTGAAGTAGAAGTCAAATTATCATGTGTATCCATAATCTTCAAGTTAAGACATTTTCTAATAATAAAGTCAATGATTTTTCGTATGCAGGAGTCGGATCCGGAATCAGAGTCAAAACTCCTTATGTACGTCAGAGTCGGAGACGAAGTCGGAAAACTATTTTCGACTTAACAACCCTGGTATTAATCACAAAGTGAAACTTTTAAATAATTATACCTTTCATTTCTGTATTCGCCAAAAAAAACTCTTGGATAATATTATTTTAACCGATAATCGGCTACAGTCGACATATGTCGACTTTACAAAAATATGAATCGTCTGCTTTTATCAATGCTTTTTAATACAAATCTTCTGCTTTACATTAGATATCGTCTGATTATAAGCCACTAGAGTCTTTTATAAAAACTATAAAGAAAAAATGATGAAGAGTCTGAAAAACCGTGTATTTTAATATAGATAATAAACTAAAAACTTAGTTGTTATTTTGTTGGCTTGGAACGGTTTTGGTTTTTGGCCTTTTTTGTTTTGGACCGTTTTGACCAAGCACCTTTTTGATAATGATGATGATGAGATGAGATGATGATGAGAGGATGATGATGATGATGATGATGATGATGATGATGATGATGATGATGATGATGATGATGATGATGATGATGATGATGATGATGATGATGATGATGATGATGATGATGATGATGATGATGATGATGATGATGATGATGATGATGATGATGATGATGATGATGATGATGAAGATGATGATGATGATGATGATGATGATGATGATCATGGTGATGATGATGATGATGATGATGATGATGATGATGATGATGATGATGATGATGATGATGATGATGATGATGATGATGATCATAAAAAAAACATTTCCTGGGTACCATATGGCAAAGGCTATGAGGCAAAACGCCTAAGCCAAATGAAGTGAAAGACTTTTCAAAGTTTTAGGAGATGTTGTAAACAATTATTATTAGCTAGAGAGTCGGTCAACGCTTAGACTTGAGTCGGTTTCCTTCTTAAGTTTAGCGCGTAAAGCACATTAAAATCGACAATTGTTATAACAGTTATTTATTTTTTTTTTGAATTACTGCTAATTGATTTTTTTTTAATTCAAAAGAAACTTTATGCAAATTCAAAATTAAAAAAACTCAAATCATTTTTTTAAAGTATAAAATTATATTACTATAGTCAGTCTCAACTTCTTTTTAGATAAGATAAAGATTTATGTAGATTACGGCTGGCTTGTTTTGAATGTTGAGCAGAATGAGACAATTGAAAATGTGTGGAACAAAATTGAAGCTCAGCTTTTTAATAAAAAAAAGGAAGGTGGCTTGTTTTTTAAAAATAAACAACTTCATAATGAATATACCCTTAAAGACTATAAAGTTAAAAATGAATCAAAAATACTAGTGCTTCCTGTATTGTCCCTTCACACTTCAACGCAAATGAAAAGACACAATGCAAACGTTTAATGATACTTGCCTTCTTTATTTTTATGCTCGATTTATTCCAAAAATAAATTTTTTTCTGGCTATTATCATTCTTCAATTTTTTTCGTCTTAAAATGACGAAGATGAAAGTCATCTCAGGTAAATTTCATGGTTTATACATTCTACTATTATTTATGTCAGTTCAAATATATTTTGATTTATCTCCATTTCCAAGTGCACCAATGTTCATAATTTTAAGGTTGGCAAATGACGAGAGAAATGCTAAATATGCGTATTTAACAAAGCGACACAAAAATTAGATAAAAACTTCATATAGGGTTTAGTCAATCACTTTTCAACCTGGAAAGTTATGCGCGCAAACATTCTCTTGGTGGAGAGATTTAAGGAACAGTTTTTCTTGGCTGTAGCAGTGTAGCACCATCAAAGTTTTTCTACGTATTTCCAATCTTCTCTTCTTTGTCAAATCTCTTTCGATATTTGAACAATTTTCTTTTTAATTAATGAAACTAGAAGGCTTTAAACATTTTACTGAACAATATGAAGATGAGGAGACGCAAGCTGAAACACACGTGAGGAAAGTCAGTAAAGAAGGTTGAACAGGATAAAATCTTGATCTAATTATGATCGTCCTTTGGAAATGCTTGCATTTTTTTTTTAATTTTTGCCAAAGTTTGCCCTTTTTATCAAAATATTAACTTATAGTTGTATGAAATTTGCTCCATCGAGTGAGTACCATGGCAAAGACGAGACCATGGCTCCTTGCCTTGGCAAAACAACTTTTTAATGGCAAACCAATTCGTTTTATTACTAAAATTTGTCTCATTGTACCTGACTAGGCTATTACAAAGAATGAGGTGTTGGAGAAGCTTGCGAAGTTATTAGATACATCTAAATGACATCTCTCCATTATTTCTCAAAAAATTGGCCAATGTTATCAAAGAT
Organism: Nectonema munidae; assembly: GCA_030549495.1. Taxonomy (NCBI): domain Eukaryota; kingdom Metazoa; phylum Nematomorpha; class Nectonematoida; family Nectonematidae; genus Nectonema; species Nectonema munidae. The sequence goes on along the minus strand of JAUIRK010000952.1, from coordinate 475,445 downwards.
CCTTTGATAATCTTGTTAAATCTTTGAAAGAATGAAAACTTCTTGATGATTGCAAATTAAGTTGCATAACTCCGGTTTTTAAAAAAGGATACAAGAAACAATTATCCAACTATAGAAGAGCTATCTCTGTGAATTCTGTGGTGTTCAAAATTTTTGAATCCATTATTAAAGATAAAATTCTTCATCATATTAAAATAATAAACTCATATCACCCCATCAACATGACTTCCTTCCAAAAAGTCAACTGTATCCAACCTTATCGAATTTTCCAATGAAGTAACTTTTGCAATGAATGAAAGTAGAACAACTAATGTACTAAACTTAGACTTCCAAAAAGCCTTTGGTAGGATTCTTCATAAAAGACCTATTCTAAAGCTGGAATCTTTTGGAATTGTTGGATCAAGTAGTGCTGAAACTGTTAGTGGAATACCACAAGGTTCCGTATTAGGACCATTGTTTTTCACAATTTTTTATCAATAACGTTTCATGTGACATAACTTCTTACGTAAAATTTTTTGCGAATGACATCAACTTATTTTTCCGATAAAAGCTCAAATGTATCGTTACAGAATGATTTATATTGCTTGTATGAATGGTGTTTTGAGTGGAATCTGAGTTTTGATTTAAGCAAGTTTTAGCAAGTTTCTTCAAATTGGAAAACGTAATAGCGATGCGTTCTTTTTAGGTGAGGTGTGGCTCTGTCTAAACTTCAAAAACAGAATGATGACCTATAGGATTGATAATAATTGACTCAAAGATTAATTTTAATCTACATGTTTCGACTGTTGTGAAAAAAGTATATTCTACGACACATATGTTGAAAAACACCTTCATAATATCAAGTAATGGAGTTGCTATCTATACCTTTTCAAGTACTTAGTCGATCACGCAAACGTGATTAATGGCAGTTATTTTGCTTGTAATGTTAGGAAGATGTTAAAAAAAACTTTACTAAAAGTATGAGAAACATTTCATACTATGAAAGAATGAAAATTTTAAACTTACCTTCACTACAGAATCAAAAAAGAAATGAAATGATCACCATTTTCAACATTATAAAGATTATTAATATGATAATAAGAGAAGATGTTTTGCCTGAGTTTTCTGCAAGAATCTCTCGAATTATATTTTATTATTTAACAGTATCAAGCGCACCGGCGGATTTAACGCCCCACCCCCTAAAATTGCATTGCCAATTTTAAAAAATTTTTCTTGATCCAATTCTTTTCGTAGAACTCAAATATTATGATGATTTCTGCAACTCATTTTTTAGATTCAATCTTTCTCTAAAGTCTAAAGAGTCCTAAAAAGTTTTTTATGCTTCAATCGTAGTAAGTGTGACACTTATTAATTTTATATTATCCAATTTTTTTTTGTAAATTTACACATCAAGTTTTACCACATCAATTCACTTCGCAGTTCAATGAATGAGGATCGTTTAATGCTCTCATTCTTCTTTTTGTTTTAAAAATTTTGATAAAGTTTATTATATGCTTGGAATTTGAGTTCTAGTTTAGTAAAATCCGCCCCCTGCCCTAATGCCAATTTCTAGATCCGCCCCTGAAGAGGAAAATTTTACAGGCATTGACATCTATTTTACTTAAATAAATATGTTATAGAAAAATGCAATGCCTCTCAATGTTGTTTGAAACATGACATTTTTGAAGAAAAAAAATAGATTTTTGAGGATGTGCAAAAAAATACATATTGATACCTGAAAATAATAATTCAAGTGAAATAAAGTAAATATTTTTTAAATAACTTTTTTTATAATTTATCCTTTGTTAGGCGTGAGTGGATTCGCTTAACTCAAATTCTTAGATTCGATCCCTGCCTTTAGAATTTTTCAAACTTTTTTCCATTTTCAATTAGAGTGAAGTTATTTTTTCTACAGCTCTTACAGATTTTTTTTTAGTTTTTAGAAAGTAAATTTCGATTAAATTGTTGAATCTAATGAATATAACTTTATAGTGATACTTCGATTTTTAATAAAAAAGTATTGATTTTTTATTTTATATTAGAAAAGTTGAACTGATCATATTAGCAAGACATAATCAAAAAGTATCAATTCTTTCATGGAAACGAATTGAAGTGTATGCGTATAAACTTCTTTTCTAAACATTTAAAAGTCTTTGTTCATATTGTAATAATAGTTTACGCATTAATTTTCATAAAAGTGAACATATAGTTTTTACGAGGAAAAAAAAATCAGTGTTTCTTCCACTACAGATCTGTGGTAACTTATTAACTCAATCTTCATGTTATAAATATTTAGGTGTATTTCTTGATTCCAAATTGAATTTCAACTTACAGTATGACAATGTAATTAAGAATGTATCTATCGCTTTAGGTCTTATGTTTAAAATTCGTTATTTTTTGAACCTTCAAACTAGGATTATTTTGTATTATTCTCTATTTCATTCTAAAATTTTATATTGTAACTTTATTTGGTGTTTATGTAGTATTTCAAAATTTAACATTTTACAAAATAAACAAAGACGTGCCTTTAAATTTATTGATTATAAAAACCATAATAGTGTTGTGTTTAATCATAACATACTTACTCTAGGAGAAATTAGTAAGTTTCAATTAGGTATTTTTGTTTATAAAGTAATTAATAGTAAAAATATTTTCAATATTTATTATATAAAAAATAATCATTTTTATCAATATAATTTACGCTCAAAGAATAATTTACGTAATAGACGTTATAAATATACTTCTTTTAACAAACATTTTTTTAAAAAATCTATTGCCGTATGGAACTCCATTCCTTTACATATTAGGTATTTAAGAAATATTAAAAGCTTCAAAAAAAAATATAAACTACATATGTTTCGTTAGTTCTTTTCCTTATGCTGATTTCATTTGAAACATTTTTTTTTAAAATATTTTTGGATTTTCTTTTGTTTCCTCTTCTTTGTATTTTTTTTTTAGAATCTCGCCGCTTTTTTTTTTCTTCATATATCCACTCATCAACTCTTCTACATCCAGATATGCTTCCTTTGCTTGAAGAATGGAATTAAACTATCAAATGATGTTTTATGACTGTGTGTATCTAACTTGAAATTATTCTGTTTTTATTTTATTTTTCATTTTGTTTATTATGGGTTTTTTTGAGTCTATCATCCTTTCATGCTTCTTATTTCAACTCATTTATACTTCTCCGCTGAACGGATGAGGGATTTTTTTCCCATGTGAACACATAAACGAAAGTTTAGTTCACTTCATTTTTTCAAACATGAATAAAGTCTTATCTTATCATATCTAAATTCTTTTTCTGCGTCGGATGAAATGTACCTAGGGAATACAACTATTTGAGAATACTTTTAAAAGAAAATAAATGTTTCGTCTACTTTGTACATTGAGTGAAGCAGTTTTGCGTTAAACTAGTTTAATCTAAAATTTAAAAATTGGGGCGTGAGTATGGTTGGTTAGATGCTGGATTCGATAACTCAAGGTCTTGGGTTCGATCCCGCATCAAGCCTGCTTTCCTCATAGTTCGATACAAGCGGCGCAATTGTGCCTTCTCGATGAAAACACCCGAGGTTACCTCTACCTTTAGTTTAATCTTTCAAAAAAAAACAGTATTGTTCAAAAATAGCATGTTTTAAACAACATAAAGGTATTATAACATTTTAATTAGTTCAAATTTACTTCTTATATTTAATATCAACTCTTCAAAGCACACAAATTCTAACTAACTTTAGTGTATGCCTCCTTACAATTAACATCATCTCCTTTATTAAACACACAAATGCTAAAAAAAAATTAATAAATAATTTTTGTCCATAACTTTGTGTGAATTATTAATTTTTATAAATGTAGCATCCATAAAATTGCCTCCCCACAGTTCTACCCACTATGTGGTTATGCGTATAAATATCATAACCGATAGAGAAAAAGAAGATGAAAAAACTTTTATGGAAAATACTCTCTCAGTTTAAAACCAAGTTTCGGCAAAGTGGTCGATATCGACCCCTGGGGGTGCATAACAGATCTTTAGGGGTCGATAAGATAGAAAAACTTACCAAATTGTTCTATGCTTTTTTTTTACTTTATAGTAGTAATAAATCTCCATTTTCTTTTAAAACATAGCTTAGGACATTGTATAGTATAGATAGGATATATGAAAAATTTTTGGTTTGTATTTTTTTCTCCTTTTGTTGGACATTGATCAATGTCTTTATGAAACATTTCTATGTGGGGTGGGGGTCGATGTGAAGAAAAATGTTCAATGATTATTGCACTCAGGAAATTATTATGTTGCGACTCTCTCTACTTAATGAGAAATCATGAATCCACAAAGGCAACTGAGAGTATAGATAAGTTTCCTAGGAAAACCATGTATTTACACTACCTGTAATTGAGAAGTAAATTATTCATTTTAGCTCAGTTGGAGACCAAGAATCAATCCTTGAGGAAATCTCTGAGAAGTAGACTGAACGGAAGAAGTTGAGGTATTAAAGGATACGAAATATTTTCGATTTGTCAACTAGCTTAAAAGCCATGAATGAAGTTTCGAGAGAAAGTCATGTCTTTAAAGTTTATACATTGGAAGGGTGTAGTTAAGGGAGTCAAAACTCTAGAGTAGTCAAGGAACACAGCTAAAGATGAGTCGTCTTTATAAAAAGATTCACAAATATCGAAACAAAATATAAAGAAGAGAACAAGGTTTTACTCTCAAATTAATCCTATCGAATCCGCTTGATTTAAATATCTTAAGTGAGGAGATTGCTAAACGTATGTCATCAATGCTCAAGCATCAAGCCATAAATAAATAAAAAAAGATGAAGTATTGAGGGGTATGATCTTTTCACGGAAACCAAGATAAGAAGGGGCTATGGCTCTTTCGACTTGTGATATATGTGGAACAAATTCTTCAGGTTGAAAAGAATTAGCAGCCCCAAACTTAATATCCAAAATTTCATTAATTGTTTTCCATACTCATTTTTTTAATGCATAATAAGAAGAATATGCATTTTTAATTTGTTGTTTATAAAAATTTAAGTATATCCGATAATTAATTATATTTCCTTAAATTTCTTGTAGAGGAATTCCCTAATTATTTTATACTTCATACGGGTGGCAGAAAAGCAAGCAGTTTTTCAAAGATTTCGTGGAAAAAAGTTTGAAAGGAAAAGAAGCATTGAAAGTTTCAAGTAAAAATCCATAAAATTCAAAAAGTCACAATCTTCCTTTTTTATAAGAAAAACAGAAGAAGAAGAAGAAGAAGAAGAAGAAGAAGAAGAAGAAGAAGAAGAAGAAGAAGAAGAAGAAGAAGAAGAAGAAGAAGAAGAAGAAGAAGAAGAAGAAGAAGAAGAAGAAGAAGAAGAAGAAGAAGAAGAAGAAGAAGAAGAAGAAGAAGAAGAAGAAGAAGAAGAAGAAGAAGAAGAAGAAGAAGAAGAAGAAGAAGAAGAAGAAGAAGAAGAAGAAGAAGAAGAAGAAGAAGAAGAAGAAGAAGAAGAAGAAGAAGAAGAAGAAGAAGAAGAAGAAGAAGAAGAAGAAGAAGAAGAAGAAGAAGAAGAAGAAGAAGAAGAAGAAGAAGAAGAAGAAGAAGAAGAAGAAGAAGAAGAAGAAGAAGAAGAAGAAGAAGAAGAAGAAGAAGAAGAAGAAGAAGAAGAAGAAGAAGAAGAAGAAGAAGAAGAAGAAGAAGAAGAAGAAGAAGAAGAAGAAGAAGAAGAAGAAGAAGAAGAAGAAGAAGAAGAAGAAGAAGAAGAAGAAGAAGAAGAAGAAGAAGAAGAAGAAGAAGAAGAAGAAGAAGAAGAAGAAGAAGAAGAAGAAGAAGAAGAAGAAGAAGAAGAAGAAGAAGAAGAAGAAGAAGAAGAAGAAGAAGAAGAAGAAGAAGAAGAAGAAGAAGAAGAAGAAGAAGAAGAAGAAGAAGAAGAAGAAGAAGAAGAAGAAGAAGAAGAAGAAGAAGAAGAAGAAGAAGAAGAAGAAGAAGAAGAAGAAGAAGAAGAAGAAGAAGAAGAAGAAGAAGAAGAAGAAGAAGAAGAAGAAGAAGAAGAAGAAGAAGAAGAAGAAGAAGAAGAAGAAGAAGAAGAAGAAGAAGAAGAAGAAGAAGAAGAAGAAGAAGAAGAAGAAGAAGAAGAAGAAGAAGAAGAAGAAGAAGAAGAAGAAGAAGAAGAAGAAGAAGAAGAAGAAGAAGAAGAAGAAGAAGAAGAAGAAGAAGAAGAAGAAGAAGAAGAAGAAGAAGAAGAAGAAGAAGAAGAAGAAGAAGAAGAAGAAGAAGAAGAAGAAGAAGAAGAAGAAGAAGAAGAAGAAGAAGAAGAAGAAGAAGAAGAAGAAGAAGAAGAAGAAGAAGAAGAAGAAGAAGAAGAAGAAGAAGAAGAAGAAGAAGAAGAAGAAGAAGAAGAAGAAGAAGAAGAAGAAGAAGAAGAAGAAGAAGAAGAAGAAGAAGAAGAAGAAGAAGAAGAAGAAGAAGAAGAAGAAGAAGAAGAAGAAGAAGAAGAAGAAGAAGAAGAAGAAGAAGAAGAAGAAGAAGAAGAAGAAGAAGAAGAAGAAGAAGAAGAAGAAGAAGAAGAAGAAGAAGAAGAAGAAGAAGAAGAAGAAGAAGAAGAAGAAGAAGAAGAAGAAGAAGAAGAAGAAGAAGAAGAAGAAGAAGAAGAAGAAGAAGAAGAAGAAGAAGAAGAAGAAGAAGAAGAAGAAGAAGAAGAAGAAGAAGAAGAAGAAGAAGAAGAAGAAGAAGAAGAAGAAGAAGAAGAAGAAGAAGAAGAAGAAGAAGAAGAAGAAGAAGAAGAAGAAGAAGAAGAAGAAGAAGAAGAAGAAGAAGAAGAAGAAGAAGAAGAAGAAGAAGAAGAAGAAGAAGAAGAAGAAGAAGAAGAAGAAGAAGAAGAAGAAGAAGAAGAAGAAGAAGAAGAAGAAGAAGAAGAAGAAGAAGAAGAAGAAGAAGAAGAAGAAGAAGAAGAAGAAGAAGAAGAAGAAGAAGAAGAAGAAGAAGAAGAAGAAGAAGAAGAAGAAGAAGAAGAAGAAGAAGAAGAAGAAGAAGAAGAAGAAGAAGAAGAAGAAGAAGAAGAAGAAGAAGAAGAAGAAGAAGAAGAAGAAGAAGAAGAAGAAGAAGAAGAAGAAGAAGAAGAAGAAGAAGAAGAAGAAGAAGAAGAAGAAGAAGAAGAAGAAGAAGAAGAAGAAGAAGAAGAAGAAGAAGAAGAAGAAGAAGAAGAAGAAGAAGAAGAAGAAGAAGAAGAAGAAGAAGAAGAAGAAGAAGAAGAAGAAGAAGAAGAAGAAGAAGAAGAAGAAGAAGAAGAAGAAGAAGAAGAAGAAGAAGAAGAAGAAGAAGAAGAAGAAGAAGAAGAAGAAGAAGAAGAAGAAGAAGAAGAAGAAGAAGAAGAAGAAGAAGAAGAAGAAGAAGAAGAAGAAGAAGAAGAAGAAGAAGAAGAAGAAGAAGAAGAAGAAGAAGAAGAAGAAGAAGAAGAAGAAGAAGAAGAAGAAGAAGAAGAAGAAGAAGAAGAAGAAGAAGAAGAAGAAGAAGAAGAAGAAGAAGAAGAAGAAGAAGAAGAAGAAGAAGAAGAAGAAGAAGAAGAAGAAGAAGAAGAAGAAGAAGAAGAAGAAGAAGAAGAAGAAGAAGAAGAAGAAGAAGAAGAAGAAGAAGAAGAAGAAGAAGAAGAAGAAGAAGAAGAAGAAGAAGAAGAAGAAGAAGAAGAAGAAGAAGAAGAAGAAGAAGAAGAAGAAGAAGAAGAAGAAGAAGAAGAAGAAGAAGAAGAAGAAGAAGAAGAAGAAGAAGAAGAAGAAGAAGAAGAAGAAGAAGAAGAAGAAGAAGAAGAAGAAGAAGAAGAAGAAGAAGAAGAAGAAGAAGAAGAAGAAGAAGAAGAAGAAGAAGAAGAAGAAGAAGAAGAAGAAGAAGAAGAAGAAGAAGAAGAAGAAGAAGAAGAAGAAGAAGAAGAAGAAGAAGAAGAAGAAGAAGAAGAAGAAGAAGAAGAAGAAGAAGAAGAAGAAGAAGAAGAAGAAGAAGAAGAAGAAGAAGAAGAAGAAGAAGAAGAAGAAGAAGAAGAAGAAGAAGAAGAAGAAGAAGAAGAAGAAGAAGAAGAAGAAGAAGAAGAAGAAGAAGAAGAAGAAGAAGAAGAAGAAGAAGAAGAAGAAGAAGAAGAAGAAGAAGAAGAAGAAGAAGAAGAAGAAGAAGAAGAAGAAGAAGAAGAAGAAGAAGAAGAAGAAGAAGAAGAAGAAGAAGAAGAAGAAGAAGAAGAAGAAGAAGAAGAAGAAGAAGAAGAAGAAGAAGAAGAAGAAGAAGAAGAAGAAGAAGAAGAAGAAGAAGAAGAAGAAGAAGAAGAAGAAGAAGAAGAAGAAGAAGAAGAAGAAGAAGAAGAAGAAGAAGAAGAAGAAGAAGAAGAAGAAGAAGAAGAAGAAGAAGAAGAAGAAGAAGAAGAAGAAGAAGAAGAAGAAGAAGAAGAAGAAGAAGAAGAAGAAGAAGAAGAAGAAGAAGAAGAAGAAGAAGAAGAAGAAGAAGAAGAAGAAGAAGAAGAAGAAGAAGAAGAAGAAGAAGAAGAAGAAGAAGAAGAAGAAGAAGAAGAAGAAGAAGAAGAAGAAGAAGAAGAAGAAGAAGAAGAAGAAGAAGAAGAAGAAGAAGAAGAAGAAGAAGAAGAAGAAGAAGAAGAAGAAGAAGAAGAAGAAGAAGAAGAAGAAGAAGAAGAAGAAGAAGAAGAAGAAGAAGAAGAAGAAGAAGAAGAAGAAGAAGAAGAAGAAGAAGAAGAAGAAGAAGAAGAAGAAGAAGAAGAAGAAGAAGAAGAAGAAGAAGAAGAAGAAGAAGAAGAAGAAGAAGAAGAAGAAGAAGAAGAAGAAGAAGAAGAAGAAGAAGAAGAAGAAGAAGAAGAAGAAGAAGAAGAAGAAGAAGAAGAAGAAGAAGAAGAAGAAGAAGAAGAAGAAGAAGAAGAAGAAGAAGAAGAAGAAGAAGAAGAAGAAGAAGAAGAAGAAGAAGAAGAAGAAGAAGAAGAAGAAGAAGAAGAAGAAGAAGAAGAAGAAGAAGAAGAAGAAGAAGAAGAAGAAGAAGAAGAAGAAGAAGAAGAAGAAGAAGAAGAAGAAGAAGAAGAAGAAGAAGAAGAAGAAGAAGAAGAAGAAGAAGAAGAAGAAGAAGAAGAAGAAGAAGAAGAAGAAGAAGAAGAAGAAGAAGAAGAAGAAGAAGAAGAAGAAGAAGAAGAAGAAGAAGAAGAAGAAGAAGAAGAAGAAGAAGAAGAAGAAGAAGAAGAAGAAGAAGAAGAAGAAGAAGAAGAAGAAGAAGAAGAAGAAGAAGAAGAAGAAGAAGAAGAAGAAGAAGAAGAAGAAGAAGAAGAAGAAGAAGAAGAAGAAGAAGAAGAAGAAGAAGAAGAAGAAGAAGAAGAAGAAGAAGAAGAAGAAGAAGAAGAAGAAGAAGAAGAAGAAGAAGAAGAAGAAGAAGAAGAAGAAGAAGAAGAAGAAGAAGAAGAAGAAGAAGAAGAAGAAGAAGAAGAAGAAGAAGAAGAAGAAGAAGAAGAAGAAGAAGAAGAAGAAGAAGAAGAAGAAGAAGAAGAAGAAGAAGAAGAAGAAGAAGAAGAAGAAGAAGAAGAAGAAGAAGAAGAAGAAGAAGAAGAAGAAGAAGAAGAAGAAGAAGAAGAAGAAGAAGAAGAAGAAGAAGAAGAAGAAGAAGAAGAAGAAGAAGAAGAAGAAGAAGAAGAAGAAGAAGAAGAAGAAGAAGAAGAAGAAGAAGAAGAAGAAGAAGAAGAAGAAGAAGAAGAAGAAGAAGAAGAAGAAGAAGAAGAAGAAGAAGAAGAAGAAGAAGAAGAAGAAGAAGAAGAAGAAGAAGAAGAAGAAGAAGAAGAAGAAGAAGAAGAAGAAGAAGAAGAAGAAGAAGAAGAAGAAGAAGAAGAAGAAGAAGAAGAAGAAGAAGAAGAAGAAGAAGAAGAAGAAGAAGAAGAAGAAGAAGAAGAAGAAGAAGAAGAAGAAGAAGAAGAAGAAGAAGAAGAAGAAGAAGAAGAAAGAAACACTTTATCATCTTTTGTTCTCTTTTCCTTTTGATTATATTATTGATAAAGAAAACTTTTAGATTTGTGCTGAAATTCTGCTCAACTTCAGCTCCCAAAAAAAAGCTCTCTCTCAATCATATTTGCACTTATTTTCAATAAAGTTTTCCCTAAAGAAAGAGTTTGCCTGATTTGGTGATAAAACACGACTTGATACTTTTAATTCAGTGGATTAAATGACTCAGGACTTTGCCGCAACTGGAAATTTAAGAATTTTAGTTCCTGAAAACGAATGTACACTCTTTATAGTGAACCACTCTTATATAATGAAGTTTTATTGAGTCTCAGAGGTATTCGCTATGAAGAGGTTTCTCCGTATTTCAATCCATTGCAATCTTGAGAGAATGCTTTCACAAACTTCTTCTTAAGAGCGTTTTTGGTGTGTAAAGAAAGAAGTTATACTTCATTTACAACATCCAAACTTCGTTAAACTAAGTCGCGAAATGAATGGAGCATTGTAATAAAAAAATTAAGAATAAAAAATATATTATATTTAAAATATGGAAGTATGTTTATGAGATAATTTTCAGGCTTACATCACTAATTCTATTTGCACTTTGACACATTTTTTCACAGTAATGGTAAAAACTTGGCCAAAAAATGGTATCAGCATGGTCAATCTAGTTTAAAAAATATTTAACTTAAAATGGGAATGAATGTTTTTAAAAAAAATCAAAACTGAATCCAAAATTGAAATCAGCATGGAGATCTAGTACAAAAAATGTATTTTATTGAGAATATAAATAATGTTCTAGCAAATAATTTTTACCGTGAACCACAAAATGAGTGAAATTTTCACACTCTAATTGCAAAAAATGAGTCGAGAATAAAATCCGCATGTTCGATTTATTTAAAAAAAATATTTATTTAAAATGTGTATAAATGTTTTTGTAGACACTTTCTCAGACGCCCACTGCAAATACTTTTAGGCATTTCCAAATCATAGTTGCTAACACTCAGCTGAGAAATGAAATTGGCATGGAAGATTTTGATATAAAAAATATACTTAGTTTAAAATTTAATTAATATTCTTGGAGTTTCAGATGTAAACGAAAAAAATTGATTAACACTTTTAGACATTTGGAAAACCAAATTACGAAAATTGTGTATGGAAATGAAATCAGCAAATTTTTGATTGACATTTACTACAAAGTTGAAATGTTTATTGGAAAAATATGTATATATAAGTGCTATGAGTTCCAATATAATATAGGATTAAAAATTTTCAAGAGTGTATCTAATATAAACACTAAGTTATAAGTTATAGACATTATAATATAAAAATTTTGTTGAAAAAATGTACATTTGATTTTGATTGACAGTTTTTCACATGGGAGGGTCATTCAACTACACCGAAAATTGTATCAAAAGATGCAGCTAACGATTTTAGGAAAAGTCAAAAAGATAAGCAAATCCTAGTTAGTTTTCCTACGGCGGCATAACCGAGCTTCTAAACAAGATGGGATTGTTGATGAAGTAGATCTCATTGAAGCACATCCATCTTATGCCAGAATTAGAAATGGTCATGGAAACGAAACTCCTGTTTCCTTGCGTGATCTTGCTCCAACAATATGTAGCAGAAAATAATTCATAGGAAGGCAAAACATTTTTTTTTTTAAATCATGAAAAATGGTATGGTGATATTGATATATATATATATATACAACGTAAGTAATATGACAGGTGATGTAATACAATTTTATATTTTTATTCCTTTCCCATCCCAGTACCATATCTACTTATTTTTTCTTTGCATTAACACTGTTTTCCATAAGTTACCAGTTTGTTCTTTTGTTTGCTTGATATTCAACATTTTCGGTAAGCATAAAAACATGGAAAAATGCTGAAAATGTTGAGGACAAAGCACGTTCATCTGAAATTCAATTAAAAGAAGCTGAATTGAAGACTTTCATCCTATGGACATAGGCTTTTGTTTTAACAGCATTCAAACTCTTAGAGATGAGGAAAAATATCAGGTTTTATTAAACACATACACTCCTTCGGACATAAATTACAATTATAAAAAAGATTCTAAGAGTTCCCGCAGTTTCCGTCATCAATGGATTAGTCAATATACTCCATGGCTGGCTTATTCAAGTTACTTAAAAGGAGCTTTTTGTAAATTTTGCGTATTATTTTCTCAGCCATTTCAGAGAGGATTGATGGGTGCTTTCATTCTAAAACCCTTCTCCAAATATAAGGACAGTGCTAAGAATCATTCTAAATCACATTGGCATAGAGGCTCAGTTCAAGATGCAAATAATTTCATTAAAATAATGGAAAAACCAGAGCTCAATATAATGAGTAAAATAGATAAATCAGTTGGCCTTGCTGTGACAAAAAATCGTGAAAAACTTTCATCAATCTTATCCAGTATTTTGTTTTGCTGTTGCCATGATATTGCGCTGAGAGGAAAAGATAACACAGTCAGCAACTTTCGTGACCTTCTAAACTTCAGAATAGAGGCCGGTGATACTGTTTTAAAAAATCGCATGGACACATGCAGCAAGAACTCTAAATATATTTCCGTTCGTATACAAAATGAGCTCATTAAATTGAGTGAAGAAGTCGTCAGAGAAAACATCGTAAAGGATGCCAATAGCTCTGTTGGATTTTCTATTTTAGCAGGTGAAACAGTTGACATATCAGGGACTGAACAACTTTCGATTGGTGTACGATTTGTTCAATTTGACAAGAAAAAGTTGTATTCAGCTCTTATACGTGAGGAATTTCTAGGATTTGTTCCTTTAGAGAAGATGAACACAGAAACAATCGCGGACACCATAATTCATCAAGCAAACAAATTCGGACTGAATCTGGATAAGCTCCTAGGTCAAGATTATGACGGGTGCTGAACACTAGCAGGGAAAATTAATGGGGTTCAAACTAGAATCAGAAATACTTACCCGAAAGCTGTTTTTGTACATTGTTCATCACATAGACTTAATTTGGTAGTCCATGACCTCAACTCAATTCAAGAAATTCGTAATACAATAGGAACAGTAAAATCAATCATTCGATTTTTTCGTGAGAGTTCAGAACGAAATTGGCTCCAAATATGCCTTTACTGAGTGAAACCAGATGGACTTTTAAGTATAAAAGTATACGTTTGTTCTCACAAAATTTTTCAAATATATATTAAATTTTAGAGGAACTAGAGTCAAATATGAATGAATCACAAAACACCCGTCAAGCAGCTCATCAGCTCAGATGTGCAGCAGGGACTTGCGAGTTTTTCGTTTGTTTAGTGATTATCTCGAAGTATTCAGCCATGTTGGAACCAGTTACCCAGAAGTTACAGCCTGTAAACATGAACCTGTTGGACGTGCAAGACCACATTTGTAATTTGATAAAGATCTTGCAAAGCCACCGAGATTCAGCTGAAAGCGTTTTTGAAGAAGATATACTCAGTGATGTCAAAACCATGATAGAAAGACATGACATACAGTTCAAAACGCCTAAAATTTGTTCACATCAAAAACACAGATCAAATGTAGGAGGTTCAAAAGAAGAATATTATCGCCGTAACATTTACATTCCGTAGATGATGGACTCATTAATTCAATCACTTCAACTTCGATTCGATGACAATAACAAACCATATTTTAGAATCTTCGTTATGCACCCTACCGAAATGAAAGAGGCAGAAAGGGAAGATTTCAAAGATGTACTTGCTTCAATACAAAAAGTTTACCAAATTGACAACCTCATTGAAGAAGCTCTATCATGATTGTATGATTGTTACAAAGATGACATACTTGATGACAAACATCAATCTTTGATTGATTTCTTAGCAAAAACAAATCTGTTCCCGGCTGTTCAAAAGTCTTTTCTTATCGCATTAACACTGCCTGCAACAACTTGTGGTATTGAAAGATCATTTAGTACTAAGCGCAAAATCAAAACTTGGCTTAGATCAACAATGAGCGATGAACGTCTTTCTGGTCTTTGTATGCTAAGCGTTCATATGGCTAAAATAAATGAACAAATAGAAGATATCAAAAAAAAAGTGATTGATTTTGGCGAAAATCCTAGGCGGCTCCAATTTTTGTTTCAGCAATAGTATGCAACTGTGATTTGTTACGTTACTTTTGGTGGCAGTGCAATTAGAAAATTATTTTTCCATAATAAGTCTTTTTGATGTTTTTTTAATAAAAAACTTCGCTTATTTTATTTACTGTTTTATTCTTTATACATTCTATGTATTTCATAATTTTTTGCTAATTTTCCGCGGACACCCATGCCTTGAAGAAAAAAAATCATCTTCAAGAGAACCTAAACAGAGCAAATGATATTGTGGATAACATAAGAAGATCCAATCGTGTTCGACACCCTCCTGAGGATACTGGCTTTTTTGCATGGGGAGAATGATATTCTAACGCGTTAGTACATCCAAATAACCTTGATGCAATCATGCATCTCTGCACTGCACCTAAACATGCTGTCACCTCCACACAAATCTTTACTCGCCTTATAACTCCCTGAAGACTTCTATTGTGAATGGAAGAAACAATTCGTAACTACCTGAAGACTTTTTATTATTTTTAGTAGTATATAAGCACCTCCACTCTTGCTTGACTGTTGTTTTTATTCATCGTAAAGGCTATTAAAGCGTAATAAATGTTGTGTCTCTCTTTCTCCTATTTCCTTTTCATTGCAGCCAGAAACTAAACTTTCTTTATTTTCGAATAAGATCAGAAATCTAACTCAAATTTAAACGGCAAAAAAAAGGTAGAAATCATAGTTAGAGCAAGTTAAGACTTAGAACAGGAAACGCAAACAAGTGGGATATTTTTTTCGGTAGCTTCCAATAAAAAGTTTGACCGATTTATCAGCGCTAAAAATATTTGACAGTAGAAATGAAAAAAATGCGAATTGGAAAGATCATCTGCCTTATAAAGAAAAAATAGTTGTCGATGTCAAGATTCGATAATGGAACAAGATAGGAAAATAAAAAATTTATTACAATAATAATAATTGTAGAAATAAAAAAGGACGGAATTTGGGATGAAAAAGGCGCGTTATTGAATGCGAGTCGGAGAATAAACGGTGTTTACGCCGTGAAGAAGGAAGGATGGCACGAAGATGTTGAAGGAAACAAGCATGCTTAGGAGATCAAATGTGGAGTGGATGAGGCACTGGTTGCGAAAAAAGGAAGCATCTGTGTATAGAAAGCCGATCGTTGGTGTAGAGGATATGAGTCTGAACCAGTGATGAATCATTTTATCGCGAATCGATATACACACGAAGACTTGGAACTTGGACTCTTTGACAGAACTACATGATGACGTTGACAGCTTGTCATCGATCTTGCAAGCTAAATCGACGAAATTAGAAATGGATTCGGACGTGACTTCATCCCAACCTTCGCTGTGATGCATAATCAAGTTTTTGTAATACTTCTTCAACTTATCGATCACGTCCCATGGAGAAAAGGTTACATTTTCATTACTTTGAGCAAACAAAAATATGTCTTCCATGCAGTCTAAAAAGTGATTTTCACCACAAAAAAGAAAATTGATCTTAGTGATGCATTCACTGTCTTTGAAAGGTTGATTCTTGACAAAGTACTTTACCAAAAGATTGACCGAAAAGGCTAAATTTTCCTCAAGGGAGTAAAAAGGAGGAAATTTTTGATTTGGAGAAGGATAATGAGAATCAGAAAGAATACTCTCTACAAGTTCCTTACAATTCGTTCCATAAGGCAATAATTCAGAGTATAATGACAGATGTTTTCGGTTTTTTTTTCTTACGCGATCGTTCATAAACTGATAAACATGACCTGTAAAATCGTTCTTCACGAAAACAAAGCGAATTTTAACGAGAGTTTCTAAGAACATCGTATTTTCTTGATACGTCCAATCAAACTTCAATGATACAATATTTCCCAAATTTTTATGGGAGAAAATGTGTTCGAGCGAATTTTTAGTAAACGAGAGAAGAGGTGTACACGCGTTTGTGCCAAAAACGGACACTCTGGGTATGCTTAATGACGACAAAAAATTAGGTTTTTTGTGAGGAAATACTAAAATGCGGTATGGAATCAAGGTGTTGATGTAGGACTTTGTGAAGGAAAAATAATCAACGGCATTAAGGGAAAGGATGTAATAGAAAAACTTTTCCATCTCTTCTTCATTTCGAACAAAGGCATACCTCTTGTAAAACTTTTTGATGAAAGGAGTGCGCAGAAGCTGTCTCAAATGAGAGGGAAGAAGCTTTTTTTCCAAACAAAATTTTAGCCAAGCTCTTGCAAATCCCTTCTCAGTGTAGATATCCTTCATGTTTTTAATGATGTAGATGTCCTTTAATAAAGAAGAACTCGATTTACTAAGGACTAAAGACTTCATTGGATCCTTAAGATTCTTCGTAGTGGCACAACTTTTAGAAGCACGTGATAACTGCAAAGTTTTAGAAAAGTCGTTAGGCAAATTATGTTGTAAGGTCTTTTCCATTACTCTATAATTACTGAAGACAGTTGTATACGGATTTTCATTTAAATATATTAAGAGCAGGGACCATAAGCACGATTTGCCGAGCTTTGTATGACAGCCATGACAAACAAGACGTTCAATCAAATCACAAAATGTTGTGATGGACACATTCTCATTCACTCCACTCACCTCTTCATGGCCCAAATCAGTCATGTTAATTTCTATTTTTTCCAGCAGCATTCGCTTTGTTTTCATTTTAATTTCGGAAAGGAGAGAATTAACGAAGCTCCAGTTCGCTTCTGCTAAAACAGCAGGTGTGATCTGCGCATTTGCCACATTACAAGCATGATGCTTATACGCAAGAGTAACATTTGAATGCAGGGAATTATTCCATTCCAGGAACTCCGTCTTCACATTTCTTTTATTCGGTAAAAACTCGTTCGTATCATGGTTAGCAATTCCTCTTAGTTCTTCACAGGGCTTGCATGCATCAACATGATCACTTGTAATTGAATTTATGTTAATGTAATTATTATCGTTGTTTTCAAAGACGAAACTATCAAGTCTCTTTATGAGAATGTCTTCATTCAGAAGAATAAACGCTTGGTTAAAAGCGCCCTGATTGTTTTGCATTTTAGATTCCTTGTACTTTGAAATTCTTTCATCAAAAAAACCTATCTTGGAATACTGCACATTTTGACTAGAAGAAATCTTTACGTCAATAAAAGAAGTGAACATCTGTGTATCTAAAAAGGCTGCAAAAAAGACCAAATTAGCGAATGACTGCTCTGCTAAAAACGCAGATTTATCGAAAATTCGAACAATATCACTATGAGAGCTGTTCAAGTCAGAGAGATTGGTGGCACAAGGCCAAATCACAAATTCAGTATATGTCGAAAAAATACCTACAAAATAATTCAACACTACTTCTCGGATAGCATTGTTGAATACGTGCAACTTACTATAATACTCCTTTTGCAGATTAAAGGATTCTTCTTCTACAATAGATTTGGAGGAAGAATCTTCATGCATCACTTCATTCTCAATATGCACGAGTTTGTATATATCGGAAGAATTCTGCTTGTGATCCATGAAATTAGTTACATCATTAAAATTGTATCCAGGAAAACACTTATCCATGTAAGATTTATACGTTATGGATAAATGATTGAACAAAGTATCAACAGAAGGAAGCCCGGGCACCTCTTCGGGAATTTGAATTTCTGCGATGTCAACATTTAAAATACATATATTGGCTTGTGAGAGATAAACATGGCTCACTTCCAAGTCGGTAGTTGACTGAATCCCCATAATGTAAGGAAAGGGCGCTTCAAGAAAGTAGGTAAAAGAGGAGGGCACAATGGGAACATAAACGTGACACCAGTCAAAAGGAAAAATCAAAGCAAGAATGCTTTCACTAATCAAAGTTAGTTTGTGGTATTCAGAGGAGATGAGCAAAATTTGTTGCTCCAGCAAAACACAAGCAATCAACTGCAACAAAACTTCTATGCCTAGAAGTTGTAAGACATCCAATAGAGGAAAATCAAAGAGGGGTTTTTCACTCACTTGTGGAAGGGAATAAATGGATTTAATCGAAGTGAAAATAACAGTTTCTCCAGCTTTAGGCGCCTTTAACTCCTGCAACAACGTTAACAACGTTCTATCGCGTTGTTGAAAAATGGACGTTTTATCATGGAACTCGTAAAGCGAGTGAATATGAGTTAGAGCACTTCGCATGAAAAAGTAGAATGGAAAAGAAGTGATGAAACAAAAAGCAGTCGAAACGTAAAGTTCCTTGTCATTGAAAACAAAATGTGGAGAAACTCTTTTCTTTGACGAGTGGGATGAAAGATTGCCATCAACAGTATCATCATGTGGTATGAAGGCGGCGCTTAAATCTTGCATTTCTGTCACAAGTGCTTCGTCTTCAATTAATTGCCAAAAAGTGAAAACAAAGCCAAAAACGTGTGACCCATCTTCCCTTATGTTGACAAAGGAGTGGAAAAAGGATGAGAGATCATCTCTACGACATTTAAAGGAAACACCTTTAGGCATAGCGAGAGTGCAGAAGGCGTGCTCATCAAATGCCAAGTGAGGATTATGTTCAGGAAACTTATCCAGCGCTCGTGGTTTGTATTTGCGGTTCAAAGGACTGCTCGCACCACTCTCATCTAAAGTACTCTCACTCAGTCCTTTTTCATTGTTGTATCCAATTATGAGAAAGTATTCAAGCAGTCTTTTATCGTGACAAGCATTTAAGCTAACACTGGATAACACCATGAAAATAAATTCATAAGCGCGCGAATAAAGAAAAAGACGAGGAATAACTTCACTTAATTAACTAATTAAAACAAATTTTAGTGTATAAATGTAAAAATATCATAATAAACGACGGAAAATATGGATTCGTATCCAATATCACCTTTAGTAAGAAAACCAGAAGAAAATTAAAAATTATAAGTAGATAGGAACCAATTCTTCTTAAAAATCTTTTCAAACAGCGTTTATCTTCAACAAATTAACCACTTAATTTTTAAAACACCTAATAGAGACAAATAAGGTCTTGATTAAAAAAAAATTTTTACTTACAAAAATACATTAAAAAATGAAAACACTTTTATACTAAAAGAAATAACCAATTAAATTTGAGCCTAGATTTTTTAAAAATGAAATAGGTTATTAAAAAGTCAGAAATCTTATCCAGATTCCGATATTAATCGTTCAACAAAATCCGGGCATCTCTCTTCCCTAACCCATTATTTTGAAGAAAAATACGATTACATTAATTGAAGATTTACTTTGAAAGAAAGTGAAATATTCAAATTCTGAAACCTTTTTAGAGTTTATTTAAAATATATATTTATCGAAAAAAAAAGTTGCCATCACTTTATTAGATGGAAAACAGTTAATAACACTTTTTTTGTTTTTGGTTCACTATCAAGAATTTTATTTCAAAAACTCATCATTTCAAGAATTAGTTTCAAGTTCTATAATATATAAATATATATTTATATTAATTAATTAGCTTATACATATATATATTCAGTTTTATAAATCAAACGCTTTTTTATTATTTTTGATATTATACAATATCCTTGCCAACCAAAGATGTTCCAACAAGCCTTTTTTTCCTTTTGTTGTTGTTGTTTTATTTGACACAGCTTGTAAAATGCAAGGATTTCGAAAGCTGGCATGAGGCTTTTACAAATTTAAGATGATTAATCACAGTTTTTGTGAATTTGTTTTTTTTAGCATTGGGAGCCTTGGGGATCGAACCCCTGACCTTCAACTGTTAAGCTGAGAGGTACACCCTAACAACCATGAGGCTCTTTTTTTTCCTTTTATTCTCAACCGCTTCTTACCAAAAAGATTGCTCATGGAAGTGATTACACAACGGCTGACGCTTTCAAATCGTCCATGATGTCTCTCCAATCCTTAAGAAAAAAAATATATATATATATCATTTTAAACATAAGGCATCTTTTTTTTCTATATCCATAGCAGAAAATGATTTGCATGTTCACCTATCATCTAGTTGTATATATATATTTTTTTTTCCTGTCCATTATTTTATGATATAATAAATTTCTTCTTCTTCTTCTTCTTCTATATTAATTAATATATATATAGTGCTGGAATAAATATTGATGAATTACTGCATTCTTTGTATGAGTTTTATAGTGGGATGATCATTTATCAGCCTCTTCTGGCCTTTTAGAGATCCTATGAAACCACAAAATAAGTTATTATAAATCAATGTTAGTATGTATATATTAGATCATTTTTTTCTATCATATTCAGTGCAAATAATCTTGTATGTTTTTTCGAAATAAATTTTATCTATCCGTATATTTAATTGCTTTATTATCCCTAAATAATTATTCAGGGGTATTTAGGGTTGCCAGACGTCCCGATTTTTCGGGACTTGTCCTGATTTATGTTATTTTGTCCCGCGTCCCGAATGCACAACTAGGGGACACCATTTGTCCCGATTTTAGCCTCCATTAAAAAAAACTAGAATTATGAAATTTTTAGTTTTAAACTTAATTTTCTTATCATATCATTTTTTTTATAGAAAAAAAGGATATTTATTAAAAAAAATCGAAATTACATATGTGAAATATTAAATATAAGCACGTAAGTCTAGTAACTACATTTTGATATGGTTTCAAACTTCATTTTTTTTATAATAACTATAGAAGATATCGCATTTCAAACTTTCGGTATGTGTTTTTTGAGAGTTTCATAATTTTTTGATATTTTCTCGATAAAAAAGTAGCTGAGTTCTGCTTTGCTTGTACCTACTGACAAAAAAAATTTATCACATGTTTTAGTAGCAAGTCGAGTATGTGGTGCTGACAGCCAATATACTGTGGCTTTTCAAATCTTTTTTTTACTATGTCATCTTGAATTCGCTTTACAATACCCTCCAAACAACCAGAATTTACACCAGTTGTGTGGCAAATGATCATCGAAATATTTTTCTAAGCGTTATACTCATCAATCAGCTTGTGCAATTCTTCATGTATAGCCCTAGCCGTGCCATTTAAGACATTTTAAAGCGAAGCCGGTACATTATATCCTTGTTGAAAAATTGTTGCAAGAACCTTTTGTGCTTTGTGTGTTGAAATGTTGTTTTTACATATTAGTAAACTCGCTGTTTCAGAACTCGCTCTTTTGTACGTAGATTTATCTTCAGAAAAAACAAAGGAAGCTCATGAAAAGAAGATTCAGAGCTGGATTCACAGACATCAAGCTTTTGTGAATCTTTATTATGATTTGATACTACCTGAACACAAATTCGTTTCCTTGGATCTATTGTTATGGAGCTTCTTTTACCGTCGAATAGCCGATTTTACCTCCGCTTTCAATTTGCTTTTTGTAAAATTCCTTGTCTTCAGTGCATTTCCATTCTCCTTTTGGATTTGTCACAGAATAATGTGTAAAAAACTATAAAAAAATTTTGATAGATTCTATAGAAGCTATCCTGCAATGTAAATGGAACTTTAATTTCAGTTGTAAAGAATTTTATTGGTATGGAAACAAAGCCTTATTAAAAAGTGCAAAATCTTCAAAAAAAATATAATTGAAGCATAAATAATAAGTAATATTCAAGTAAATAATTCATTGTAATTTTTTTGTTATTTTAAGTTACTTTCAAATAAAATATGCATTTTTTTATTCATGTTGTAGAAATTTTTTTCAAAATGAAATTACGCCTATACAATAAGATTTTATAAATATTTAACGTTACAATTTGTCAAGATTAAACCTAATTTTATCAAAACAACTTTGTGTGTCACCAAAAAATTCATTTGTTTAAAATTATTTATATTAATAATTAGTTTTTATTAGTAATAAACTTAACATTATTCTGTCATACAAGTGTCCCGATTTTTTATTTTTGAAATCTGGCAACCCTAGGAGTATTACAAATTAGTGGGCAGAAGTGAGCAGACCTGGATAGAGGTAAAAAAAATAATTAAGTTTAAATATTTCGAAATCTAAATACAGTAGAAAACTGCTAAACAATTTGCAGGGTAATGTGCGATTGTCTGTAAACCAGCATATGTGGCTTATGTATGTTGGTGCATCAAACCAACTTACCCTAAACAATTTTAATTTAAAAAAAATTTGACAGCATAATGCTTTTTATTTTTAAATTTTTTATATTTTAATTTTATGCTGAGAATAATTCTTTAATGTATATTTAACTTATTCTGTGTATATTTAAATTTGTTTTGTTCTGTTTGGGTGTATTTGGGTAAAAAGTCTCATCCGACAAAACACTCGACTTTGCGAACGATAAAACATTTATTTTCAAAATGGGGAATCCTTCTGATTGTGATGACCTGAATAATAAATTGGCTATAACAAACAGGATTTTGTTAAGGAATCTGTTATTTATAAATGATAATTCAAGAGCGATGTTATTCTCTTGCTCTACAAACTCATTTGTTCTTAACCCTATTAGTATGTGGTAACGCCCTCCCTCCCCTTCACTAAAAAATGAATTGTAGAAAATTGGCCAAATCACATCCCTTTAAATTTTGTGACTTTTCCTAAAATCGCTAGCTGCATCTTATGAAACTATTTTAATGGTGGTTGAATGACTCCTTCATGTCCAAAACTGTCAATCAAAATCAAAAATTAAAAATTTTCATATAAAATTTTGACATTATATGTACTTAACCTTATAACTTAGGATCTATATTATATAATACCCTGAAAATTTATAATTATATACAGTTTGGAACGCATAACACTTTATATAGTTTATTTATTCAATAATCTGGCTACTTTTTAGAAAATTTCAATCAAAATTTTGATTGATCAAAAATATATCTAAGAAAATATACCTTCAAATTTTACATAAAATATGTGTTTTTATAATAAATCGACCAAGCTCTTTTCATTTCTCGACTCATTTTTTACATTTAGGATTTGAAAATACCTATGAGTGTTAATCAAATTTGCGATTTACTTCTCAAAATTGTCTACAAAAACATTCCTTCACATTTTACATTAAATTTATGTGTTATACTAAATCGGCCATGCTGGTTTCATTTCTCAACTAATTTTTTACGTTTAGGATCTGGAAATACCTATAAGTGTTCATCAAATTTCCGGTTTACTTCTAAAAATTATCTAGAAAAACATTCATTCAAATTTTCCAATGAAATATATGTGTTATACTAAATTGGTAATGCTGGTTTCATTTCTGGACTCATTTTTTACGTTTAGGATGTGAAACAAATTAAGTTATCTTTTCTTGAATTTTAAAAGTTTGAACAATCTTCCAATGGATGTAAAAATAATAGCTTATATATATTTTATCCTCTTCAGTTCGGTTTTCGTAAGAATTACAACATCCAGTCACTACTTACACATTATATACGTAACATTGTGAATACTCTTGAGTCCAATGAAGGAATGCTTTCACTGTTGTTAGATTTTAGTAAAGCTTTTGATAATCTCTCACACCAAATTTTATTTGATAAACTGTTTCTCTATGGAGTGCAAGGAAATTCCTTGCTTCTAATCAAATCTTATTTGCTTAATCGTCAGCAGTATGTAACTTTGAATAAATTTAAGTCTAACGTTTCCAACATTAATATGGGGGTTCCTCAGGGTTCTATACTGAGCCCTCTATTATTCCTGATTTTTAAAAATGATATACATGTATCTAATTGCTCGCTGAAGTTTTATTGTTTTGCTGATGATGTGACAATAAACATCCTGTTTTCTATGGCAAATCCACCCAAAAGTATGGACTTTTTCAACGATTATCTTGGGCCATTCTTTGAATGGTGTACTCAAAATTACATGCATATAAATGTATCAAAGTCTAAAGCCATGCTCTTTGAAAGTATGAATAGAAAAATTTCAACTGAGAATTTCAAGTTCGAAGTTGTTGAATATTATAAATTACTTGGTGTCATCATCGACTGCAAATTGAAGTGGAAACAACATATCTCTTATGTCAATTCTATTCTGTGTAGTAATTTAGGCATTCTAAAACACAATAAGTTTTTGTTCCGAACCAAAATCAAATTATTATTTACAACTCCTTTTTTCTCCCTTATCTTAATTACTGCATAGTTCTATGGGGTCATCAAAACCTTGAGCTATTGATAAAAACACAAAAACGAATTATACGATATATAACTGGATGTTTAATCCAAACTAAATAATTGTTAAATTTAGTTAAAGAGAAGTTTGTAGATTCATTCAGTTCTCCCTGTTTTAAGCTAATTATCTTTGAATTTGAGGAAGTCATTACTTATCTCATACTACCCCCTTATTTTTTAGAGAGAACTTACTAAAGGTTAATGACTTGTATGTGTATAATCTATCGATGGTTACCTATAAACTTTGAAATGGATTTCTTCCTAACATATTTAATGAGTTTATTGTATTTAACTACATGAACCATAAATATAATCTATGAAATAAATCGAATTTATCACTTCCATCTTATTGTAAAAAATTATCTAAACACTCTATAAAATTTCTCATAACTTTAACTTTTTTATGTTTAACTCTCAATGTATTCTTTCTAAAATAAGCACTTGTAAAAATATAATAAAAAAACTTTTTTAGATAAATATAGTTTAACTTGTCATTCTATTAATTGCTTTGTTGTTTTATTCCAGCTAATGTGATTATTTTTATTTCATATTTATTTTATGAATATTCTATATGATTTCATTGATGTAATATGGGTTTTATTTATATCAGCGGCTTGCATGCCTTTTGAATTTTTTCCCAACTATAAATATGCAATGTCTTTCTTTTTAAATTCTTTATTAAATTCTTTTTTTATATGTTTAGTAATGTATTCCAATTTTATTTTATCAATTAATAAATCTTCTTCTTCTTCTTATAAAGCACTAGTTTTGCCAATAATAAACTGAGGACATAAGAATCTTGAAATAATATTTATTTTACAAAAGAAGAATTACATTAAACCTAAAATAGAATAAGCATAAAAGTAGTAAATTTTATATACGATATTTATACATATAAGCTCTTACTCAATTTACATGATTTTTTAATGGTTTATTTCCTTTAAATTATGCACATATGTTCAAATTCAATTACAAATTGTATTAACATGATACAAGGACATAATCCAATTTATTTATTCCAAGATTTAAATCGAACAAATGCAAACCTAAATATGGATGTGAAGTTGTCGAAAGGGAGAGAGAGGGGTTGAAAGTTGACAAAAATGGGTAGACATCAATTATGAACGAACCCACATAAAGCAAAATATAATCTTTGTCAATTTGAAGAAGAAAAAATGGAACTGTTATGGTAATGATGTTATTCAAAGCTTTTGGTATGTAGGTGGAGTAATTACCTACTTTGTTTGACTATTTGTATCGAATAGACGTATGTATTTGTTAAATTGTGAATATGAACCGAATTAGGTGCAAACAGTTTAAATTGATTAGCATGCTCTAAGATTTTGATTTTAAGTTTGCAAAATAAAAAAGTTTCTCATCCAAGAATGTATGTTTAGCAATAATAGAGAGACGGAGAGAGGCAAAGATAGATCATATAACACATCTACTTTTCAGAGAGTTTATAAGGTAGGTAGATGTAGAAGCACTTTCGGAAAATGATTGAAATGGCTGCAATGCTTGAGAAGGATTGCGAAAAAGGGAAGATCTTTAGCAATGAAAGGGTTTATGACTGAGGAAAAATATATTTTAACAATTTCATTTATAAATCTAAAAAAGGATGTATAATTTTATATTGACAAAATAGTTAAATTGCATTTGAGTTTTAATAACTATATTTTATTCTATTAGCAGTGTTAGATGAGATATAAGGTCCCCACAAAAGAGGAGGGAATACGCCTAAATAGGGAGACAATGACTATGAAGATTTTGATGTAAAAAGAAAAGGCAGAGAAAAGTAAGAATAAGATGCAAGGGGGTTTTAGTTTGAATAAGCAAAATCTACATAAAAGAATTGACGAGTTTAGTTTGGCTGAGTAAAAAATAATTTCATTATAATATTGAATTAGTATATACATATTAGTATATTTTGACCAATTGATAATATCATACATTACAAACTTTTGAAAAATTTTTTAATGATGGTGATTAGGTTCAAAGAAAATAAAACATATATTGCAAAATTAAATATTAAAACACACATAATGAAAATCAATAAATAAATGACTCTTTTTGGGGAGATGCGTCACATTTGCTTAGAGCGAGTCCCGGGTATAGATAGAAATGGTTATATGATATATCTTCCTGCATGTGGGGGTTAGGGGGCTTTCCCTAGGAATTTTTTTTAAATATTAACATAATATAACATAATTTTATTAGCGAAAAAGGAGGCAAGAAGCCTATAAAAATATTCGCATCATTTTTTATAGAAAAGAAAATAAATTTAACCGTGATCAAACATTTACTCTTTCCAAAAATTATGGAACCTGTTCTTTAAAATAGTTAAAGAAGGAGAATTAATAACGTAATCAGGCAAAGAATTACAATCATTTATTATACGTTGTGAAAAAAATCTTTTCAAAAATGACTTTTTACAATGACTCTTTCTAAACTTGTAAGAGTGAAATCTGGTAAAACATGTGAAATTGTTTTCAAATTATCATTTGCAATATTGAATACAGTAACTATATCATTTCTTTTAAATCTGTACATCATCGATGGCAAATTCAATCTCTTTAGTTTTTCTTTATTTTTAAGATGTTTCATTACAAGAATCTTTTTGGTGATTATTCTTTGGACTCTTTCAATGTTTGGGAATATTATAGCAAAACAATGTAATTTATGATCCTCTTGGATGCAAATGCACCATTATTAAGTTCATTATAAACCATACTTTTTTGCCAGAATATATTTCTACAAGAATACACATGATTGGAAGGATCTCTTTTAATAACGTTTAATCTAGACGGGCTGTTGTAGTGCTTGAAATTATAAAAAAATTACTTATAAATATTGACAGAGCTAGTAGATTTGTAGAGAATTTTAATAATAATTTAGTGCTATAGTTGGGGAAAGAACGGTGAAATCCTTTGTTTTTGGTGCTTTGTGTGCACCTAACCCGCATGTCTGGTTATAATAATGATTTAATATATGATAGGTGGAACATTTTACCCTTCTGACTAACATTTTTTACCATTGTGTGTACTAGTGTAGCTTTTACTTTGAGAATGATAAAGATTGTAATATTTTTTTTGTATTAGTATTTTTTACATTTTTGATTTTGATTTATATTTTGTTCTAGCATCTTAGAAATTTCTAATTTATTTCTTTTTTTTGTAAGTTTTACAATAAGTTATATTCGAACTCAAATTTTAAAAAGTTTAGTTATGATTAATTTAGGGATTAAAATTTTCTATTTTCTTATTATTGGTTTTTATTTAAAAGTATTGTATTATCAGTTTTAATGTTTTAGAATGAATGCAAGGATTTATTATATTTTATATAAATTAGATTTATATATTATTCAGTAGTGTAGCAAAGAATTTAAGCGACAGGGTAGGTAAAAATTTTTATTGCAAATAAAATTTTTTCCTTCTGCCTTCATTTGGCTATGCCACATTAAAGAACCTTAGTTCAAGTTCTATTAAGTCTTTAATTTACAAATCATGTCTTGAATTTTTCTATTTTCTCATTCTTTTATCTTTAGGGGTAACGAAAACTCCATACTCATTCAGCAGTAACTATAACATAAAAAGTAAAATTACTCAAAGATTATTGAAAAACATTTATTTTTTATCCATGGTTCTGGAGTCGGAAAAATTTTTGGCTACTTCGACTCCACTTATAATTTTTCTACTTCGATTCCATTTATTTATAATATTTTGACTTCATCTATTATTAATTTTTAAGACTGCAACTCCATTTATGTTTAATTTTTTAACATTAAATTTATGTTTCAAATATTACAAATCTCCAAAAAGTGTCATGACGTGTTCTATATCTCAAGGTCGTTTGTGAATATCAATTATAGATAATCATTGAAAGATTTACTGAAATTTAGACATTTCTACTTTGTGAGTCAAGCAAATATATTTTTTTCAACAATTTATTAAAATGTTCTATTAGTTTTTATTTGTAGTTTACTGTCTTTCTTGCATTGTCTTCAAAAAGATTTTCAATTTATTGTCTATAACCTTTTTACCTAAGACAAAACAATACGATTCATAACCGAATTTATGCAATAACATTTTTATGTAGCGTAATTTGAATTTATAAAAATTCAATAATTCGTAATCTATGAATATATTTCTTAATCTAACATATATGAATATAACTCTTTATGAAGCCGTAGTCACAATAATTGTTACGACTCAGACTCCGGCTCCTTCTCAAAAGGTGCGACTCCAACTCCACAATCCTTGTTTTAGCATTCCTAATTAAAATATTTCTAAAAATATATTTTTATGTTTTTACAGCCTCTGAAATGGTAAATTTTTCTACTGAATCTAACTAGTACAAATGTATTTTAAATAATCGCATGTTTAAAATGAAAATGTATTATAAGCAATAATAATCAAAAACATTCTGTCCAGTATTGAATTTTGTATCTAATTGTTTTCTAATTTCTACTTTAAATTTGAAAATCACTTAAAACCTTAACATGACATAGTTGTTGATTGATTGATAATTCATTTAAATGTAAAACGTTTGTTGAACGCGCAACTTTTAATCGTTTTCAAAAGATTCTCCTGGCTAGCCACGGAATTGTAATCGACACAATTTGTTCGTGCAAACTAAAGTTGTACTTCTGTTGCATAAACATTAGCATGAAATTTAAATAATATTAAAATTTGTACAGTATTATTTACTGATGTATTTTTATATGAAATTATTTGAGTGTTTCATAAAAACCACAAGTGAATACGGTAGATATATATGAGAGTATTTGAGTAGGAAATATTACAACGCGAAAGCAGAGTAAAACCCATACCTGTCAATTCTCCCTCCAATACCGCGGGAGATTAGCGATTTTGGTTGTTTTCTCCCGGTCTTCAGTTTTTCAGTTATTTTCTCCGAGTTTTTAAAAATTTTATAATTTACATTAAAAAAATTGATATCAATTATATATTATATGATATCATTATTGATGATATTGATGTAAGGGAAACAACATTGTTGATTATTGACTAGATGTTTTGTGGTATTATATTTCCAAACTAAAAGTTCCTGGAACATCAACAGACAGATTCAAAATCCTTCCTTGTATAGCTACCTTAATTCTTCTACTTCCACATAGCAATGCAAGTCTTGAAGGATTATTCAGCATTGTTCGAAAAAATAAAGCCGATATACGGTCATCTTTAAAGTTAGATGGTACATTGGCAAGCATTTTAGCTATGAAGACACATAATCCCGAAAGCAGAAATATTTGTTATATTTGGAGACCAGATGAAGAAAACGAAATCTGTCAAAGAAAGCAACCAAAACATATAACAATGATAAAGAAGGATTCATTTGGTTTATATCCCTGTTTTTGTTTAGTTAAATAGTGTGTTATTAACTAGTATATCTGTATTTTGCATTATTCTAATAAATTTTCAATTATATTTAACAAAATGCTTTTTGTTAAAGAGAAGTTTGTAGATTCATTCAGTTCTCCCTGTTTTAGGCAAAATCTCCCTTTTTTTTCAACAAAAAATCAAGAATCT
The DNA here is from genome assembly GCA_030549495.1 of Nectonema munidae. Taxonomy (NCBI): domain Eukaryota; kingdom Metazoa; phylum Nematomorpha; class Nectonematoida; family Nectonematidae; genus Nectonema; species Nectonema munidae. The sequence continues at coordinate 445,872 of JAUIRK010000952.1, read as the reverse complement.
CCAGGTTTCAATAATTTCAGTTTGACACGTAAGAAAAACCGAATCTGAGAAATTATTTGTCGTATCTGCGTCTGATTGAATTGCACTGACACTACTTGAAATGCTTTGCCAATAAACTTTGCTAAGTCACACTTAAAATATCAAAATTTTTGGATTAAGAAACTCATCAGATCACTAACGCGGTGCATTGAATGGCTGCTTTACTCTAATCCTAATCCCTCCCATGCCACATTCACCAATTTATATGTCGTAGTCTTGTTTAATCTTTTCATGTACAATGGGACACCAGATAATCGCCTCCTGTATATAAAAACTCATTGAAAAAGAAAGAAGATAAATTTTGGGAAACTAAACTACTTTTGGTAATTTTTTAGTATGCTTCATTTTATGACATATAAATAAATAGATTTTTGCAATTTAGAGTATTTTTGAATTTCTACCCCGTTTTTTCCTCAAGAATTAAAATATGGCAAAACATTTACGTTATGCCAATGTTGGGTTGATTAAAATCCTTCAACGTGTGGTGCTAGAAGACGCCATATGTTAGTTAAACTCATTAGATACGCAGTAGAGATGTATCGGATGTCCGAAATTTTTTTTACATCCTCTTAACCCCTTAACGCCCAGAGTAGACTCTAATCGACTTTACAAACATAAAGTCGTCTGCGTTTATCAAAGCTCTTTAATACAAATCTTCTGCTTTACATTAGATATCGTCTGATTATTCTGGTCGTTAACGGGTTAACTCCGCAATTTACAGCTTTTCCTTTTTTCGATATACTGCAAAGTTTTTTTTTCAGAATTTTGAATTTTTACTCGATACAAAATTTTTATGATACGATCAGGGGCGCACATCCTCAGAATTATTGGGGGCGAAATTTTTTTGTTGCAATTTTCAAAATTAGTGGTCTGGAAATACCACGGGAGACCAAATATTCAAGCAATCGTTTAAAATAGAGTGTATTCAGTGCATACCTAAAGTCCTAAATTTATAAGACTACTTTATATTTTTTTTACAAAATTGGTGAATTTAAATACTATACTTCCAGCGAAAATATTTCAATTAAATTTGCATATCGAATATACACTAGTTTAAAAAAATCCAAAATTGTTAGGGGGTGGAATAGGCTTTTCATTTGAAAGATGAAGTAGTCTACCAGGCACATTACAGGAATTGAAAGGATATCTGATTCATAGAGAAAACAAATAACTGAAGGTTGATCGTTTTATATGAGTGAGTGTAGTCTAAAGGCAAAGAGTCTACTAGACACCCTGCGATGTTTATATGAAAAAATGTGATTGATTCAGGGGCAAGGCTATAAAATGAAGTTCTAATTGTGCAAACAAAAAATTAAGATCGCATTATTTCATTTTACTCAGCATCATTCAAAAATAGTTTAAAAGCTAAATTGATACAAGCTACAAAAATCTACAAAAAGTAAAATATCTGTTAACATTTTGCAATGATTTGCCTTTTATAACTTTTAAGGAAAAATAGTCTATCAGAAAAAGTTATAGATCTTCAACAAAAACTAAAATTTTTAGAGCATAATAGGTTTTTTGAAAATTAATTTGACGTATCCCTCCCCTAGAGCATTCTCTATGGGTGGCATGACAGGTTGGTTGAGATGATGGACTCAGCAGGGAAGCCTCTGGATTCGATTCCTCATCGATACGAATTTGTTCATAGTTTGACATAAGCGGTACATCAGTACCTTGTCAATGAAAATACACTCGCTGCACCTTACCTTTTACTCAAAATTGAAAAAGTTGCTACATAATTAACATAAGAGAGAAAGAAAACAAAATATTTTCACTATTTTAAAATGGAACCGTCTGTTTTCAGAATAATTTAAAAATAATTGGAGGCATAAAGAGTGAGGGTTTATTTGATATTTTCAAGTTTTTATAAGCAGCAAAAGCCAACGTTTAAGTAAAGTTAAGTCTAGCCCTTATAATTAAAAAATGATTTAAACTAACGGTCGACACATTTCGCTCCATAGACAATTTGCCGCCTTGACAAATTGTCTCATAGACTATTTGTTTCATCCATCTTTGCTTATTATATGTGTAAAATTATTAAAAAAATTTATATTCTTGTTTATTTTATCTCTATTAAATTATTTCAAATTAATCATTTTATCTCTTAATTTTTTAGAATTGTTCATGAGACAAAATGTCTTATGAAAATAACGGGGCAAATTGTCGATGAAACAAAATGTCTTATGAAAATAATGGGGCGAATTGTCCATTGGACGAACTGTCTTATGAAAATAGTGGGGCGAATTGTCCATGCGAAGAACTGTTTTATGAAAATAATGGGGCAAAATGTCCGAGGACCAAACTAACATTAATCAATGTATACGAGAAAAGAAAATCATTGCGTTTTTTTTTGAATATTTCTGTCTAGAAATAAAATTCTGACAGCTGTCATAAATAGATCAAGTACATTTTTAACAACCGAAACATTTTGTTTCGATATTATATTTTTATTATAATAATCAACAAATTTTCTTAAAAAAAATGATTTAATTAATTATGTAGTGTTACTTATAAAATTTAACAATCGAAAATTATAAAAAATATCTCTGCTCAATTAAGCAAATAGAGTATTCTTGCTTTTAAACTGAATAGATAGTCAAAATATTAATTCCCAAATAACTATTGAAAAAAATTTTATGACTTGAAAAAATTAAAGTTTTCAAATGTTACAAAAGATAACAAACGTAGTGACTTTGTGATTAAGTGACTTTTGTTGAAAGAAAATTCTTAGCGCGAGTCTAACAATATTCATTGATATAAAATTGTAGCGATCGAAAACTATTTTAATTTAACTCTAAATGCAAATTAGACAGAAGCAGTGGTGTAGCCAAAAAAAAGTTGATAGAAGGAGCACAATTTAAAAACAAAAAACTTGCGCAACATTATTTATACTTTCTTGATCCTTTCATTGGAGAAATTTTCAAAAACTGATATCGCATAAGATGCATGGGGCAACATGCGGTTCATAGGAGTGTGGGCACGGCCCCTCATGCCCCAGTCTAGCTACGTCACTGGAGAGAAGAGAACTGAATGAGATAAGAGAGCTTAACAAGAGGACTTGAATGAGCTTGAGTGAATGATTGAGTTTTAGCAGAGAAAGCGGAAGAGAAAAACAGAGGAGAGAGAAAGAGAAATAGAATCACTGTGACAGAAGATGAGAAAATCTAGTGGATCATCAACATGTGTTTGCTCTGTGACCTGTGTGCATATTGAAGCAATGGATTATTATTATATAGCTCTCACGCATTGTCTGTAAAATATGTTCGATAGGAATTTCAGAGCAGCTTGGCATGATGTTTGATTGATTCGAAAATCTGCATTCCTTCTATGCGATCATCATACATGTTTTATAAACAAGCAGCAACTCTTACTTATAGAAAATTCGCCCTCCCGGATGTGCGCCCCTGGATAAGATATATATACATGACATCTTATTAACCCATTTACGGCCAATGTTCCTATTTTGGAACATAAGTAATTTCATCTTCGTCTGCTTTTTTCAATGACTTTGAATATAAATCGTCTGCGTTTTTTTAGATATCGTCTGCTTTGCTTGGCCTTAAATGGGTTAACGAAAAAAACATTATTTATAGCAGCTAAAATAATATTTAAAGAGCAATCAATCAATTTATCTAACACTGGAAGGAGCTTTTTTTTTGTAATCGGACCCTTGAAAACTAATCATTGTGCCTGTGCATTACGTTTGCTTTGGGCTGAATACAATATAATTATTGTGTTTTATTGCTAAATGTTTATTAACCTTTTCGTGACCAGAAAAATCAGACGATATTTATTAAAAAGCAGAATATTCATATACAAAATATTTGAAAAAGCAGACGAAGGTAAAATTGTTTATGTATCATATATGATGATACACTGGTCACCAAAGGGTTATTAATCAAGTGTCCTTTGAGTAGCATAAGTTCCCTAATTTTAAGGATGGGTGAGTGTTTGTTTCTGATTTCGTATATAAAGTGTATATTGTTACTTGTTCTATTTAGATAAATATCCTCCTCTCATGTTATTTTCTATTGATGGATGCAACTAAGCTTTTTTTAAAACGAATCCACTTGAAAAAGGAGCCTTTGGCGATCAAAGACAAAGAAAGAAAGTGTCATGTAAAGCTGCTCAATGATAAATCAATCGTCTGTGAGTATCCAGAACATGCTAAGGGTGAATTCGTTTTAAATTATATATGTCAGCAACTATCTCTTCTCCAAGCAAACTTTTTTGGTCTGAGGTATAATGACGGAAATAAGCTTAGGCTTTGGATTCAATTGGATAAATCGCTTGTCACTCAGCTTTCATCAAATTCTTCAAATGTTCTGTGTTTTCGCTTCAAATTCTATCCGGTTGACCCGCTCAACACGTGCCACGATCTGACAAAGAATCTGCTATGCGTTCAACTGCGCCGTGATTTCTTTCGCGGCCGCTTATTTGCTTCTAGAGAAATTCAGTTTGAGGTAGCAGCTTTGTTTCTGCAATACGACCTTGGCGATTACGTACCCGACAAAAATTACGTTGCTCCCCTCTCCTCCATTCTTCCATCATCTTTTTCTGAAAGCGAGTATGGAAGCATTATCTGCATGTACGAAAAATTGAGGTCTGTGAGCTCGGGAGCTGCAAGCCATCGTATAATCACTATAGCGTATGCGTTGGATGCGTACGGCATCGATCCATTCTGTGTGAATGATTCACAAATGCGTTCCGTGGTTGTTGGTTCTAATCATTACGGCTTTGCTGCATTTTCTTCTTCTAGTCTCTTTCTCAGGCTGCCTTGGTCGAGTTTGCGCCATATCAAGAGACGCAAAGCGACGCTTACGATTTCTTTTCAGTCGCCACCCTCTCTTTCCTTCACTTGCTCTTCAGTTTTTGGCGCTAAAATCCTTGAATCTAATTTGAACTCGTCCCGAGCTTTTTTTACTCCTCACCACCACTCCAATTTATTTTCTGATAGATTTCCTACCTTGTTCAAACGCAAGAGGAAATCCTATTTGCGCAGTAACTCTCTCATTCTTCCACAACGTAGGACTATAATCAACGAAAATCGTCCTAATTCAATTGAAGAAAGTCTTCCTACGGATGTACCAGACCTTTTTTACTCTGCAAAAAGTGAGAATTTCGTTAATAATGATGAATACGGTCAACTAAGCGCTTCTGCTCACTGTTCACTGGATAAAATTCCAGAAGTTGTACCTGTGAAGAAAGAATCACTGCTCGCTTCAAATACACCTCAAGATAACATGACCAAAAGAGATTCGGAAACCGTTCTTACTCTTTTACCAGATTTTATTGCTGCGCCAAGAAAGCCAAATAAGTTATTGGGAGATAACGCAATGCAAGATTTACTTAAGGAAGCCAGCAAGGAAATGAAATGGGTTAAAAAAGCTTGCATTGAAGCTAGCAGCACTCATAATCCCCATGCCACTGTCAATGCATGCACAGCTCACACTTTACAAAGTGAAAATACTTTTTTGTCAAAGCTTCAGAGCAAAACCCATCTTTTTACAGGTAACACCTTCCCTAAGATTCAACAAACTTTACACGCTATTTTTAATGCTTAGACCCGTATCTAGAAAATTGATCTAATTAGGGACTAAGACAGGTATCGGGACTCACTCTTAATCGATTACCCATAAAAACTTTTCTCGATCAAGCTTTTACCCCGTGCATTAAAAGCTTTCAAGCTGTCCAATAACTTCTTAATCTCATCATTTCTCTTCCGCTTTTAAAGTTGCTTCCAAATTTTCAGCAACATTTCACATTTATAGAGTCATAAGGATACTTAAGTCGCGCATCCACTTTGGATGAAAGCTTGTCTAAAGCTTTTTAAAATTCCTATGACTAAAAAAATCTTAAAAGTATACTTAATTCTAATTTGGACTAGGAATTTACAAAACAATCAAGAAAACAAGAAAAAAAAATTCCATTTTCAAGTTATCATAAATTTATTGTATTTTTATTTTACATCCTGACTCTGTTTCTTATCTTTTACTCAAACTAAATCGGACACTGTTTCTTGTTTTTTTTTCAAATCCCTCAACGAATCTCAAATCATAAGTGATGGGAAAATTTCTAGTTTAAAAATTCTCCAATCTTATTTAAATAAAAACTAAAAATATCAAAGATATAAAACCAAATCTTTTATTTAAAAAAAACATTTTATGTTTTGAAAAACTATTCTTGCTTTGTTTTTGTAAGAATTGCATCAAAGTTAGTTGAATTTGAAGTCACACCAATTGGAAGACTGTCTTCAGGGTTTAATCGCTTTCTTTGCTCTTCCTTCCTTGATTTTTGAGCTTTCCTTGCTCACATGAGTAAGTTGTTGCAAAAGTCAGAACTTTTTCGATGGCTTGTGTTCATGCAATTGCAAATGACTTTTCAGAAAGATGACATAAAAAAACATAATTTAATTTGATATTCTTTGATCTGAGTTCAAGAAGTGACTCAACAAAAGCATCAGGTTCTTCTAGCACATCACATTTAAAGGGATCTATGATCCACATAACAGTACACTGATTTTATTGAAGAAAATAATCTGCAAAAAATAGTTGTGGTTTCGTGAGATGTTCTATAATGGTATCCATGATGTCGCAAAAAGTCACAAGACAAAAATCTATGAACAAAGACAATCTTGAGAAGCTAGCGCTATTGAAAGGCTGAAATTATGTAGACATTTTTTGCTTGCAATTCGTCGTTTAGTATATTGACATACTCAAAAATATCAGCTAAATACGTTAGATTTGTTAAGATTTTTAAATTCATCAGCTAAAAGACTATTTTGTTCTACAAGAAAACTGTGAAGTTCAATTTTGAGTGCCCATATTCTATTCGAAACGTTTCCACAATGGAAGCCACCTTATTTCCTTATGATTCAGTAGTTCCGTGTATTCAGCTTGAAAATCCTTACACAATTCTCGAAATATTCGAGAAACTCTCAATGGACTTCCTCTAACAAAATTGACACTTTTAACTGCATCATGCAATAATGATTTCTGAAACTATTTACATTTTTTAAACCTTAAACTTTCACTTCGATTTAAAAAGAAATTTTTTCTTTCGCCCAAAGTAGCAAAACGACTGACATGACCCAACGTCTATGGCGCTCCCTCAAGAGACACTGCAATACAATTTTCGCACTTTACGTCAGCATTGATAAAAAATTCGTTAACTTTATTCAATATATCAATTCCACGACATCGCAACTCCTCTAGTGGAGAACGCATCAATGAATCTTCTTGAAAAGTGCGTAAACCTCTGAATCAAGCATTTACCATCAGCTGTGAAGTATTATACACATCTGTAGTTTCGTCATGTTGAATAGCAAAATATTTTCTTTCCTTTATTGATGAAATGATTTGTTCTCTCACATCATCTGCTAAAAAGGAAATTATTTCTTTCACTACTTTCCCAGACAACGGTGTAAGTTTTAGCTTCATAACTTCTTTTTGACCACACATTATCTTTACCATTTTTAAAGTTCTAGGCTTGACTAATTGGTCTCCGATTGTATATGGTTTTTTGCTTTTAGCGATCAACCAAGACACTTCAACGTTGTCCCTTAACATTTTGATAATCAAATTGAGTATGTTCGATTTGCTGTGTATGGATAAGTTTATATTTTAAAATAATGAGAGAACGTGTTTGGTGTCAAGTAGTGATGGGACGATACCAAAATTAATAACGATTACGATTCTACTTAATATACCTGTTCCCGATACGATTCCCGATACAATTCCGATTCTAAAATATTACAACTTGAAATAACTTTTCAATATTATTTTGAACTTCAATTAATTTCTATCACTTTTTGCGAATAAATATCCTCAATATGAAAGCAAAATTATATAAATAATCCACTTTTGAAAATTTTGAGTATAAATTTTGAAAATTAAAAAAACTATAGTCATAATTTTGAGCAGTGAGAAGCATTTTCAGCTCATAATGATAGAATAAAATTTTATTAATATTACATAGAGATCTTTTGAATCAATCGTAATTAAAATGGAGCTTTCGTAAATTATAGTGCAAAAACATAAGCATTTCTCCTGTTTTTGCTTCTAAGCGATTTCTTTTAGGAGAATAAATATTTCCTCCAATACTAAAAACTCTTTCACTTTCAACTGAAGAAGGCGGAGCACATAAATACTTTTTTGAAAAAAACGCCAATATTGGAAGGTCTTCTTTGTTAGCTTTCCGCCATTCAAACGGACTTGAGTTTTTTCCTATTAATTTATATTTTAAATATTTCGTTATTTCAGTAGTTTTCGAGTTGTTGTTATATATAAAATTGATGACTTCTTTTTCTTGTTTTCTTTCTCATTTTGAATTTTTCTTTTTTTAATCTCAGTAAAACATTTTTTAAAACTGAAATTGAATTCAACGCTTCGCTCATTATCACTTCGAGTTAAGAAAAGTTTCTACGATGTTATTAGTTCTTAAATGCGATGGGGAGCAGTATCATCTTCGATTTAGGCGAATGATCGACACATCCGACTTACACAATGAGATTTTACAATTAGTTTTAATTTATTATTTAAATAAAATTTATTTGAACTAATGTGAGTTGTGCGTTGGGCTTGTGTCCCGCACTAGATAAATTACTCATAGTTCGATACATGCGGTTTTAACATTTAAAATGTACATGACAATTTTTTTATATAACATTATAACACAAAATTTACAAAAAAAGTAGCTTAAACATAATAATGCACAATTAACGCAAAAAAATGTTAAATTTTTTAATAATTAAATAATTTTGTCGAATCAAGTGATTCTACACACTAAGTAGTAAAATCATTTATACAATAAAATCCTAAGTAAAGGAAATCAATGTAACGTATTAACTTGGAATCGTTTTGGTATCGGAGCGAGCTGAAATATTTCCACTCCGATTCCGATTTCCGATGCTAGACAAAATTTCCGATATTCCGATTATTCCGATACGATTCCGATTAATCGTCCCATCACTAGTGTCAAGTGACCTGTTAAAGCTAATTTGCTGTCAAGTAAAATATTTTGGGTAAAATAATCACAAAAAATTAGTTTATATTTTCAAATTTATATATTTAGCATTGATTGACAGGTTTGATTGTTTTTCATTAAAATTAAATGACATCATCAGATTTGCAATCAATTATTTTGTGGGTTCGCACGAGAATTTTGTAAAGGTAAAGGTTGGGGTGTTTTCATCGAGAAGGCACAATTGGGCCGCCTGTGTCTAACTATGAGAAAGTAGGCTTGATTCGGGATCGAACCTAAAACCCTGAGTTATCGAAACCCAGTACCTACCTTACTCACGTCTCCTTGTAAAAATAATCGATATTTTAAGGAAAAAGCAGGGAGCTAAAATAGCCCCCACCTTCCCTGAGGAAATAAAAATAGCCTGTTACGAATAGAGTTAAGGTCCAGATATCTTTGCTTTTTTCAGTTTTTTTTATTCTTGCGCTATTTTTTTTAAAGACTGAACAAGCTAGGTCATACTTCCTTTATTTTTAAATTCCTATTCATCAATTTAGGAACTATACAATATATGGATAAGAAATTGTGTGTCAAGAATGCCAAAAAATGTATATGTAAATGTATGTATGTACGATTGCGCGAACACTAATGCTAATTCTACACTAATCCTAGCCCCGACAATAATAGGTTTCCCAAATTTACACGTTAAGGCCCATTTGGAATTTGATTGCGAACTTGTCAACTATTATGTTAACCCATTTACGGCCAATCTTTCTATTTTGGAACATAAGTAATTTCATCTTCGTCTACTTTTTTCAATGACTTAATATAAATCGTCTGCGTTTTTTTTTAGATATCGTCTGCTTTGATTGGCCTTAAATGGGTTAATTAACTCTTTGAGGACCAGTGTCCCAAGAAATGAAAATCGTCTTCTTTGAATATATAAAATTGCATTGAAAAAAAAGCAGACGAATCGTCTTCAAAGGGTTAACCCTTTTATGACCAAAAAAATCAGACGATAATTATTAACCCTGCAACGACCAGAAATTTCTTATACTTTTTTTTTTCCCTTCCCTTTTTCAATTTTTTTTTTTTTTTTTTTTTTTTTTTAATTGTTGGATATTTTTTTTTTTTTATAAAAAAAGGGTGTTCCAAATTTGTTCAAATTTGTTTGAATAATTATACTCACAATGTATTAGTGAAGTATTCATTTTGAGTGCATAGTGCAAGAAGCATGTTCACGATAATGCTTACATCAAATTCTTAGTGAGAACAAGGCAAGCGTTAAAATATGCAGTGGGTTTGCTGTTCTGCAGATCGCCAACATTTGAAATTTAAAGGCGTGCTGATGTCGTGCTTAATTTCAGCCAACTTGCTTCTCATTATTTGCTTCAAACTTAGACTGCGCTTGCATGCACACAAAAGGCTTGGAACGAATTTTAAATTCTGCTTTCCAGCTTGAAAATTAATCAGAGTAAGCACTCTAAAATACCACAAAATATGGTAAAATAAATATATCAAACTACTTACCAAAATTGGCATTTTTTCCAATGTGTTCAAGTTCAAAATATTGAATGCGGGTATTGTAAATGCGTGTATAAAAATGGGTATATGTTTACTCCTTTGAAGACCAGTTGTGACCATCAGCTTACGAAGAATTGAAAATTGTCTGCTTATAAAATTTCATTGAAAAGGGAAGCAAACGATTATTCCTAAAAATTCGAATCCACCACAATTCTAAAGACTAATGGAAGCTGATCTCTTAGTAGTCGTTGAAGTGTTAGAGCATAGATTTGCACTAAAAGTTCTTCCTTGCAAGTTATTGATAAAATATAACAATTGGTTAAAACTTGTAATCAGATTTTTGCAAGAAAACGTATGTGAAAATCCTATTAAATGTTTGCGACATACGGATATATTATTTTCTTGATTTAACCCATTTACGACAAATGTTCCTATTTTGGAACATAAGTAATTTCATCTTCGTCTGCTTTTTTCAATGACTTTGAATATAAATCGTCTGCGTTTTTTAGATATCGTCTGCTTTGCTTGGTCTTAAATGGGTTAAATTAAAAAAAAATTGCGTTTATATTCCACTATCATGACCTTCTGATGGAAAAAATAGTGAGGATATGCTTTTAATTTTCTATTTATATACAAAGCGATGAGGATGATGACGACCACTATGATGATTGGGATGATGATGATCATTTGAGGATTTGCTTGGAGAATCTGAATCGAAAGCATTTGAGAGGATGATAATAATGTTCACTGTTTTTCTTAGGACTTCTAATAATACCTTCTTTCTTTTGTTCACTAAAAAATGGTACGCCAAAAAACTCAGTAGAAAAAATGATAAATTAGTAGGAATAAAGATGTCGGAGTTTCGTTTCTTTCAACTCCCCAGCGCGAAGAAAACCTTCGGATTTATTGCTTTCACCGTATTCTTAACCTTCTTCTTCATTTTTTTTGAGATAAGTGAGCAAATATTGAATTTTGGCTGCCAGCTACAACTCATACTTGCAGAAAGAAATTACAGTAAAACTTCTCCATGCGGACACACCTTTTTATTCCGTACATATCCAAAATAAAGATAATTTATTATGATTAGATTTTTAGTCGGAAGTGTCAATTTTTTATATGGCGCCTTTTCCTCCACTCACAGGATCATGTACGGTTTTTTTGCATTATGAATTTCATTTCATAGCAAGTATAGGGAGATGATGCAGTTTACCGTGTATATAGGCATTTTGCACTGAATTTTTAGAGATTGGATTGTAAAGCAACGCACATACATACTTGTTGACGTTTGTAAATTTCACTAGCTTATTTCTAGTACCCGAAATTTGACACTATTTTTAAATGGCGGGCGAGTCGGAGGCAATCTTAGTAATAACAAAAAAAGCCGACTGCAACCCTACCGCTGATTTTGTGACTATTCAAACTCTTCCTCAATTTGCATAATAGTTGATTGACAAGTTCTCAACCAATTCATAAATGGGCCTTTAATAACCCTTTTGTGATCAGTGTATCATATATGGTACATAAACAATGTTACCTTCTTCTGTTTTTTCAAATAGTTTTGTATATGAATCTTCTGCTTTTTAATAAATATCTTCTGATTTTTCAATTCACGAAAGGTTAAGGAATATGGTCTTTGCAAGTGTGCTAACAGGTTATCGAGCACAGTCGACATATCTCGACAAATATGAATCGTCTGCTTTTATAAATGCTTTTTAACCCGTTAACTATAGTCGACTTTACAAAAATAAAATCGTCTGCGTTTATCAAAGCTCTTTAGTACAAATATTCTGCTTTACATTAGATATCGTCTGATTATTCTGGTCGTTAACGGGTTAATACAAATCTTCTGCTTTACATTAGATATCGTCTGCTTATTCTGGCCGATAACGGGTCAATCATTTATAACAGATATGTAGGATAGAAGAGAGATTTAGAAGAGAGCGTTTTACGTCTTCTTGGAGTATGGGGTTGATGCTACACGACTCTCTCATTTATTTTTCAAATTGTTTTATATATGAATCTTCTGTTTTTTAATAAATATCGTCTGATTTTTCTGGTAATGAAAGGCTTAATATGTATGAAAATCTATAGTCGGGGTTAGGGTTAGTGTAGAAATTAGCATTAGTGTTGTTAGTGTTAGCGCACATACATTCCTAATACTTTCGTATTTATTTGTATTACACGCATGGAAAACATCTAGACATACATACCCACCCACACATACATACTACATACCAGAGCCCCCCTGGTTCCCCCAAACTCTTCTTTCTCCGCATGGCTCGATTCCGCGTATAAGGGGAGAAAAAATGTGGGCATATTGAAAAGGAGAGTGTTCATTTTATTGATTTATTTTATTGATTTATTTTAATGATCTTGTCTGCTAACATAAAATCATATAAACTGTAGTGATAGCTCAATCTTTATAAAGTGAGTGTTTTGGTTGAACTTTCTCCAACAAGCAAGCAAAATTGTATATATTTCCAAATTAGTTGAAGAAATGGAAAATTACGAATATGATAATATTTTTACTTGGTGGCAACAAAGAAAAGAAAGTCCGCTCAATTGATATTTTTTGAATATATTCCGATTAGCAATTCAAAATATGAACGAATTTTTCATTTAGGACCTCGATTTGCTACAAATAAAAGAAATCATTTAAATCCAAAAAGGGAGATACTTTGATTTTATTGATCACGAAAACAATAACTTGATTCAAGATTTTTTTCAATAAATTTCTTTCATTGTCGTTTGAATTTAGCTATGCTGCAATGTTTCTTTGAAAGAAAATATAAAAAGCTCCCCGTCGGTCTCTGCTACATTAGACTTGAAATGCTTAATCTTAAATTAATTAATTATTTTTAAATAATTCTTAAAAATAGGCGCTTTTGAATCTGACTTTAACATTTCATTAGATAACGATTCCTACTCTCCCGTTCCTATCATAGGTACTCTAAAAATCGGCTATCATCCCAAAGTTAATGTTTTTAAACAAACGCCCTTACGGGAAGGCCAAGTTTTATCCACGGTAAACTACTGAATAAGCTTAGTGGAAATGATGACACTGATCCACGAAATGAAAATCGTCTGCTTGAAAATTGATTCAAAAAGAAAAGCAGACGATTATTTTTCAAAAATGCAATGCATGAAAGAAAGTCCTTGTTGAATCTTCTATTTTTTGTCTTATAGAGAACACAAACGTTTGTCCAGCCCTAACTGAGATGCTCTAAGAAAAATGGACTCAAACCCCAAAAAATAGTGCCGTACAAAAGGGAGAGGGGGAGGTTCACACTCTGGGTCAAATTTATTTGTATTACTAGATCTAGCCGTGTCATTTGACTAAAGAACGGGGGGTGGGGCAAAACTAATTTTAATTTTAAGAAGTTAACCGTCTGAGTTGAAAATTGTGGACTTTAATGTGAATCGTCTGCGTTTTAATACAAATCTTCTGCTTTACATTTAATATCGTCTGATTAATTTGGTCGTTAACCGGTTAAATCAGACGGTCACCAATCGAAAGCAAACGATTTGTATTACAAAGAATTTATAAACGCAGACGATCATATTTTTATAAAGTCGACTCTAAGAAAGTGCAATACACTGTCATATATTTCAAGGGAGTGGAAAATGAATGACCCTTGCCCGCCATATCAACGGGCTTGAGTATGAAAATGCAACACGAATAGTGTATAGCCTTTAATAATGGCTGCTACAGTTTGTTTGCATGCTTATATTTTTTCAATTTTCAGCGTTTTGGAGTGCTATTGGAAGTTTTAGGGAGGTCGAAAATTAACATCCGCTCCTGTCAGCACCTGGTTTAGCTTTGCCACTGACAAAGATGTTCACGTCAAATAAAACGATTGATTTTTTTTTAAATTAAACTTACATGTTCTATATATAAGTTCAATGATTCTTATCCTCCTTATATTCGACGTAAACTTCTTTGATAAAATGTAAAAAAATTTTTTTTTAAGATATTCATTTTGTTGTCATGCATTTTTGCTATCACAACAACATGCATCTTCGAAAAATTCATTTCAATATAAAGTAATGATGAGCGTCTTAAATCTCATAAGAAGGATGGCTGTATCAAATAGCTTCAGCATTATTAACTTGCTTTGTGTAATAAATATAAGTCTTTTTTTATATCTCGCACGTAGCGAAGTAGCGCAAATATACTTACATTTTTTTTGAATATAAATTCGTGTCATCTTTTTAAATTGTGATGAAATCGATAAGCTTTGTTGTGTAACCATCTTGTGTGTATATAATTCCTTCATTCCTTCATTATCAAATGTACACACACGCCTTTACAGGCAGAGAATAGCAATGCAATAATAATATTACTAGTTATAGCTACTAGACCTATGACACGTTAAGACTGGTCTCACTGGTGTAGTTTTGTTTTCTCCAAGCCTTTTTTGGTAATGGTCCGCTCTTATACTTGACTTAGCTCGGTTAACCGGTTATCGACAATGCAAATCTTCTGCTTTACACTAGATATCGTCTGATTATTCTGGTCGTTAACGGCTTAACCCATTTAAGACCAAGCAAAGCAGACGATATCTAAAAAAACGCAGACGATTTATATTCAAAGTCATTGAAAAAAGCAGACGAAGATGAAATTACTTATGCTCCAAAATAGGAACATTGGTCGTAAATGGGTTAAAGTCGTGAAAACCGACCTTAACCTGTTAATTACAAAAATTCCAAACTTAAATATGTTACAGTAAAAGTGTGAAACCAGTGATGTCACGAAATCTGTAAAGCACATTCAAGGAATTCATGAAATCGCTAGAAATTTCATGAAATAATGTAGTGCAAATACTTTTTTCACAACGATGCTATAATATATACCGTATTTCGCATTAAAAGAAATAAAGATGCAAGCAATCTCATAATATGTGGCATGATAATTTTTTTTTAAAAAAAAAAAATATTAAATTTGGTGCTTAATTTTTTTTAATACTGTTTATATGGGGAATCAGTGCCAGCGCATCGCGCATTAGAGATGAAATGATTTTTGCATTCAAGAAATATCGATCTAGTAGAGATACACTCCTATTGTTGGTATTACAGCCTATTTACGATTCATGAATCCTGCTGTACATAAGTCGTTTGCGCACTTTCATCCGAAATGGAATCAGCCAATTATCGCATTGAACACAGAATGATCAGAAGTGTGCGTGGGGGGAATTTAATTAAAGCATGCATTGAAGACATTTTTGGTTGGGTGTGTGAGATAATATATGCGTGCAATAGCATTAATGATGAGACGACGTGCAATGCTGTCTTGCGTCTAGCTAGCTAGGCCCTCGCTTGCTGGGAAAGTAGCCGTAAAACCCTTTCATATACATTTTATATTGGGTAAATCGTCGAAGTTTTTCCTTTGAAAAGCAGGCTCTCATATTTTTATAAAGCCGACTAAATCTGATTCTGGTTAGTCGGTTAATTTACAAACACGAACTTTATGGTGATAAAGTCGAAGAACGTTTGGAAAATGGAATGACCCTGCCTCCTTAATTGATAAAGAAGATATCGTGTGTGAATAAATTGGCTTTTGAATAAATATCAGCATGACAGGTTGGCTGAGATGATGGACTCAGCACGAAAGCCTCTGGGTTCGAATCCTCATCGATGCCAATTTGCTCATAGTTTGACATAAGCGGTACATCAGGGCCTTGTCAATGGAAACACACCCACGGTACCTTTACCGTTATTTTCGTTCTAGTCGTAATGATAATACCACCTTGCTGTGGCCAACACTATTCGAATCTTTTTGATAAGATGAATACGCAAGTATTATGAGATGAAGCGATTTAAAGTGGGCGCTTTATGGATGCTAAACTGCTAAAAATGGGATCTCTCATAATCAAAATTAAGTTTGTCGTTCCTAACTTTGTGAACGAGCGAATTATTATCAATATAAGAAAAGGCCAAAGACAGAGATCTCGTTACGCAAGGCAAGAGCTTTGTAATCTTCTAGGACTGGATAAATTACAGTTTAGACGCAGCTTCTCCACTTGCTTGCACCCCTTACAAATATCATTATGGTAATTGTCCTTTAGCGTTAGAGCCTCTTTTTCCTTTATCAGCCCTTAACTTTCTCGTCGATTTTCTCTTATCAATGTCCTCTTGTACGTCTCCCGCAACTGCTCAGCACACTCAACTTTCATTGTATTGATTTGCTTCCTTTTTTATTAATCTAAAATGCACAGAAATTTTATTCAGAAATTACAAGAATGTCAGCGCTAAAATTCAAATCACTATTTTGGAGTTTAGGCGGGGTTTCATTTTTTTGTAGGTGAATCAAAGAAGGAATTTAATGTTTATCTTTTTTAAATTAATTCAAGGCAGAATAAGTCATATTTTTTTGTTTTCAGAAACTATTGTATTTGCCAATAAAAAAATAGAAGAAAAATGGAAGTTCGATATTGAATGGACAGATGACCACCACTTGACGGCCCGAAACATGTGGCAACATAAGTTATCTCATATATTTAATGAAAAATTTCTGCAAGCAATGGATGTGATATCAAGGGTTGCTACTCACAATGTTTGCCAAGCATGAAAATGAGTATGGTAAAATAGATGACGAAAGAGGCGAAGAAAAATGGAAGAATTGGCAAAAGAGTTTTTATCATATCAAAGGACTTTTATTAGAGTTGTTCTTGTTAAAGAAGATGATAGATGTTTAAGAATTAGTTATTCAAGAGCTGAGGAAATTGCTCAAAAGGGCATAAATAAACGCGATTTAATTGCTTTCAAAGAAAATTGTCGTGGAAATGTACATTTATTCAACGAAACACACTTCTCACATCAAACGATTCCAAGAAGAATTGGTGGATAATTTTAATGCGGTGGAAGAGATATCCTTAGATCTATGTCATATGAAAGGAAAAATGGCTGAAAAAGACATATCGAACAAGTAAATCCATGCCACTCGAGCGGATTGGCCAAACTCGCACATAAAGCGCGGATAATTTTTTTAAAACGTACTGCTGGCCGGAATCGGCTCGTACTCCGAGTTAGTTCACATCGTAAAATTACGAGTATTTGCGAAGTAGTTGTTAAATTTTTTTATAATTTATACGAAATTGATTCATTGCTATCTGTTAGTTAGAGTGTAAGTAACATCAGTAAAGTACATCACATCACATGCACCACACACAGACACTTTTACATAATCAAAACTGCGTTTGTTTCTTTAGACAAAGTACCCCTATGAAAAATGGCTTCGAAAATTATCCTTTCGTAAAAATAATTTTTTTTGCAATTTATTCATGGCAAAATAATGTTAAAAAAAAGAAAACACAGGTAATCAGTGATTCTAAAAGACATAATACAGCTGTCGTATTCTCTGAAGACTTTTAGCAAAATTGCAAAAAATTTAAATAGATTTCGCCCCCCCCCCCCCTCTATAAGAAATTTCTAGATTCGCCACTGTGCAGTGTCATATGTTGAAGGTATTTTCCTATATTATCTGTTGTTGCGCGTAATGTTTTATGTATTGTGTGTCGCAATAAGTGCTGATAGCGAACGTATCTTCAGTCTTTATCCAAATGAAATAGATGTGTGCTTGCTGGGATAATCTTTTAAGTTGCAACAGATGGAGCTCCTGCAATACCGAAAAAGAATATTGTGTTTGTTGCTCTTCAAGAAAAGTGTTTGCCATGATAAACTTAACATACCCTCATATGGCAAGTTACTTCACACTGATCTTTTAGGGGCCAATTATTCAAAAATTTCCATTATCAATTTTTTCTAAGTAACATTGTCAATGTGAAAAAGTTTAAATGTTTTCATAAAATTTGATTTTTAATTTTATAGGAAAATTGTGAAAATATTTTCTTCGAAACATTTTTTAGACTTTCAATTTATATTTAAATCAGGCAAATTTAGGTTCCTCCGGACTTCTTACTTGTCAATTTCTAGACCTAACTCCTAAATGTATCTTGAAACAATTTACATAATAAGAGAGCAATAATAAGAGCATGACCAGACCTGCTGACAATTGGTAAGAGGAGGAGAGGTTGACAAAGAATTGTTAGCTGCTGGAAAAAAACCTGTAAAAAATCGATTTCTTGTCTGTGACGCTTCAGAGTAAGGCCGTATTTAAAAAATCTTTGACTTTTGTTGAGAATCTGCTATATGATGTCTTCAGTGGCAAGAGCATGTAGCTGAGTATTCGCTCTTGATCAACTTCATCATCTTCACATTTCACTCTCTTCTGTGAAATTCTTCAGTGAAGGGTGAAGATTTCTTTTTGTCAGCTTTTTTCCTCTCCCATTAGCTGGTTGATGTTTGTCTACAATTTTTTCAATTATAACAATTTTTTACCGCGAACTTCACATGGTTTTAGAAAAGAGATAATATCTGAAAAAGAAGTAGAATTAGATTTGTGTTCTACTTATATACACTACCCAAAATATTTAGTGTTTAAGGTAAAATAAAGTTTTTTGCCTCTATTTTAGCAAACTTTAAAACCTTGTTAACTTTTATGTTAGGGTCGTATACAACACAATGTCTTTTACCTGCAAAAAAGTTGGCTTTTCTAGTGTTAAATGCGGGTATCAAATAAAAATTACGATCCCATGATTGATTTGTCGGATTAACATATTATTCAGACATGCATGAGAACCTCTCGTTTGCTGAAGACAGTGTTGATGTCAGAATAACTGGGGTGAAAACATTGATAAAATTAGTTAGAGTCAATATTGTATCGCATAGCGGGGATGTCGAATAATCGAGTATCGCATAAACAAAGTGTTTCTATATTACCAATGAGTTTTATAATTAAAAGTCTTTTCATACACTTTTCAGAAGACAGACATTTTGACCTTCGAACACAAAATATTGAAACGGCTGAACCAAGAAGTATCTTTCCTTAGATTTGCAAAATAGACCGTTTTTAGAGTCATACTAGAACAGGCAAATCTAAAAGGGCATCTGTGAGCGTTGGATTCAATAACCGGTTGAAAAACTTATTACATGCAATGAGTAGTGATCACTCTTACTCTCTCTCCATGTTTGTTCTAATGAGAAAGCTTCTATCTATCATGTAAAATGAGGCGTAAGCTATTCTATTCATTCAATTTTAGATCCTTCTCGCCAATCGTCTATTCTTGCCAAAAACCGTACCTATTTGAAAATTTAGTGAAAGTATTATAGATTTTTTTTAAATTTAAAATCTCCTATCTCTGGTGTAATAAAATTTCTTTACCAAGCTCATGATGATAACTATAAATCATACCTTCAGAGAAATGTATGATATCTCCAGATTATTTAACTTTATGATCATTTAAAGAATTTGTTCTAGCCCAAAGCGTTATTCACTTGGTTAGAGACGAAATAGAATAATTGGGAATGCACTGATTACACTAATAAATGAGTGCAAAGTACTAGCGTGCATGAAGATTTATCCCCATTTGTTTTTGCTTTGACTCTATCACATATGAATGATTTTGTTCTCTTGTTGAGCCTCGAAATATATGTGGTGTGTTCATTGGACTAAAAATTTTTTATAAAAAAATTGTAAAAAAAAATTATTTCCCGCTCCCTCCAAAATGTTTTGAGGGTGCGCGCCTCTGCTCTCTGAAATTATATTTAACTATACTGTATAAGTTAAATAACAATATTTTTCAATACAACCAAAATTATGTTTGAAAATGGTTTCCAAACATACCAATATTTTTAATCTAAGAGAAGAGTCGAATGACGCGTTTGCGTTGGATACCGCGCTGATAAACGATCTTTTTCCTCTTTTTCAGATTATTTTTCATTGAAGATGGTTATCTCCATTGCAATCGTAGCGTTTTTGTCGCTATTCATCAGTTATTTCCACCTTCTCAATCCGTGATTGTCATGGCTGTTATTTTGGCGTTTGTTTTGCTCGAAAGCATCCTTATTCCTTCAATCACGAAGAAGCAGCCCTCTTCTATTCCCACGTTCAATTCAGCTTCTATATTCATTATACTTCTATGCTGTGTGTGTGTGTGTTATTATACCTACGTCTCTGTGTTTGTGATCAAATGTAGCAGCATCCCCCGTGTATCTATATCACACATTGCGATTTTTTTATTTCAGCATATAATATATAAAAGCGCGCGCTTTACATACTGTGATAACGTGTAGATCTCAAATGATTTTTATGTTTACATAGCTTTTGTGCATCAGGCTATTCTTGTGTGCATACACGCTTTATCGCGCCCTTTTTCTATTTTACCTGTAGAGTCAGTCAGTAGGTCCCCACCTTCCATATATACTTGTTGCAATTTTATAGCGAATTTACATATCAAAATAATATATTCGTGGATGGTAGTGTGGGCCAAATAACAATAGTAATTATGTATTAATTTTTATATGATTCATTTTTATAAATTAAATTATGCTAAAAAATTTAATTTTATTGCTTCATATTTTTTATTTATTACACAGTTTTATGCCTTTTGCTGGTCAAATAAAATGTCGGTTTTACTTTTTGTCTTTCCTTCTTTTTGCAATATTCATTACTGGTTGTACCACAATCGCTACTCTATGTTATCCTTGTTTAGCAAACTTCTTCCAATCTTGGCTCCATTTCAAGTTCAACATAATTTTTGGGATCCCACCCGAAAAGCCTCATTATGGCATTCCTCATGACCGAGGAAGCCTATAATTGAAAGGTTCAATATTAGCTACAATAAACTTTGTTTTGGTACTCCTCTATCCTGCTTTACATGTATTTATACCTATTCAGATGATCTCTTACTCTGATTAGATTGGCAACAGTTAAAATGTAACTCCTAAATAATCTTCTGAATCAAAAGCTATTTTTTCATCTCGAGTATCATGGTAGTGTACCTTTTTTCAATTGTTCGCAAACATATCCATAATGAGTAAAGATTTGTTATATTTTAGAGGTGTCCTGCACGCTATGGTTCAAGTCAGCATATCAGGTGCAAATGGATAGAACTTGAGATGTAACTATTAGGTTTTTAGTTCACTAAATTTAAGACACTTTAGCATTTCTAAAGCTTGTTTAAAACACCAGCAACTTTATCACGAAGTGGGATCCTTCAGAAACAAGGTTTCTGAAATTCCAATGATGTTAAGAATTACCCAAAATTGGTTATACTTCACAATTGCTCTTTTAGCTGGATGATTTGGAGCTTCAATTTCCATTGCAGCTAAAATTCCTTTTTTGGATACATGAGACAATCGGGATAAATACCATAAATGAAGAACAGGTTTTTTTACTTAAAGGAGAAATGATTGTGTGTGGATTTTCGAGAAGTTCTTTCATTAGGACCAGAATAATTCAAAAGAGTTTCAGGTCGCCAATGCTCCTTTGTTCTGAAGTATTCATTTTAATTTCGCAGAAAATATTTCTACTTTGATCGGATAAATCATTTTAGATAACAATCGGGGAGTACACCTCAAATTTGAAAATGAACTTCTCACCCTCGAGCATCCGATAGAAATACAATGGAAAGCTTAATGAATTCTCTACAATTATTTCTGAGGGTATGGGAACAAATGTATGAGTGTCTCATAAATCATTGTTTATTGCTTTTTAATATTTGAATATAAAACTGGGCTCCATCGATCAATTAGAATACGTGGTTACGACACGTAAAAAAATATCTTTTGAGCCTTTGTTCTAATACATGTACCAGGAAGCTTGGCAGTGATTGATGCTGTCTTATCAAATCCTATTTTTGTCCTTGACCTTCAATTTTCCATTCTATCAAGCATTTCTTCTTATTTTTTAGGTGTTGGTATTGCAACCAAGTTAGGAGATTTTCCAAATTTTTAGAAGATAGGGATGTCATTCTCATTAATCAAATTTAGGATCACAAGATCAAGGAACTACGCATTTTGACAACGTGGGGGATACGCCTAAAAGCATTGAAGAAGAAGAAGAAGGGAGGGAGAAGGTAGTGAAAAGTTGACATCATTTTTAATAAAAAAAACATTTAGTTTAATTGCCTGCATTAAACATTCAAACGACTGTTGTGTCATTAACGATGTTGTTGATGGTAATGTCAATAAGGATTGGATGTAAGCCGTGTCCGGACATTTGGCCGACAGACATCTGACCGAATGGACATTTAGCCGACGTACATTTGACCGAACCGACATTTCATCAAACGGACATTTGACCGAACAGACATTTGATCGAATAAACATTTAGAATAGATTTTAGAATAAACATTTAGTATAGTTAAAATATTGTTAGAGTTAGTTTTAGTATAGTTAGAATATTGTTAGTCTTAGAGTTGGTGTTAGTACAGTTAGATTATTGTTAGTTTTAACGTTAGTGTTACCATAGTTAGTATATTGTTAGTGTTAGCATAGTTAGTATATTGTTAGTGTTAGTATAGTTAGAATATTGTTAGAGTTAGTTTTAGTATAGTTAGAATATTGTTAGTCTTCGAGTTGGTGTTAGTATAGTTAGAATATTGTTTTAACGTTTTTGTTAGCATAGTTAGAATATTGTTAGTGTTAGTATAGTTAGAATGTTGTTAGTGTTAGAGTTTGTATAGTTAAAATATTGTTAGTTTTAGAGTTAGGTTTACCATAGTTAGAATATTGTTAGTCTTAGAGTCGATGTTAGTATAGTATAGCATATTTTCAAATCCAACCACAAAATGGAATATTGTGGGACATTTTTTGTGGGTCAGTAATTAGTTAGACACTTATAACCTACAAAAATATAGCAAATTAGTCCTGGGTGAGCAAGAGTGATTGATTACATAGATGCTTAATAGTCGATGAACGAAGGTCGGAATGCAGTTATAAGCGTGAAACTTGTGCTCTGTAGACGAATACATTTCATTGGTGGCACGTAAGGATATACAAAATTGTGTTATAAATAGCGTAAGAGAACATACGCATCTTTACCGTGTTCGGACATTTGGCCGAGAGATCAATTGTCTGTTCTGTTCGCTCAATCGTCTGTTCTGTCAAATGTCCGTTCGGTGAAATGTATGTCGGCTAAATGTCCATTCGGTCAGATGTCTTTCGGCTAAATGTCCGGGTACCGATGTAATCTTTCTTAATATGAAGATGTAAAAGTTAGCATGAAAAACGTCTTTCGTTGTGATGAAAGTGTTTTTATGGGCAGATCGTTTGGAAATGTCTCCTTGTTGAAACCTATCTCGTAGGAAGAATTTCATTGTTAAACCACCACCCCCTCTCTCAATTAAAAAGTTCTGACAACTTTGAACATGTTAGTGCTTTTTGTCAAAAATGCGAGAAATTGTTTTAGGGGTGCGGTTTTTTAAAAGTGCAACACTATGGGGATCATGAATTTGTTTGGATTTTACCCTGAATCCTTACACTATATGAACATCAATTTGAGATTTGAATGAATCAAAAATAGGGACACGTAAAATTTAAAAAAAATGCTAGGATCTTGAGTTTATTAGAATTATAATTGTAAAAAAGACATTTTATTTTTATTACAAATGCAAAAGTGAAAAATTATAAATTATTTTTAGCTTAGACATAAACAAAAATTCGATTTTGTAAATATAAAGGAAATAAAACAAAGTAGATAACACATCATCTGAATATTCGAGGCTGAAAATCATTAAAATTACAAAAAGTTTAAACAGCTTTACAAAAAATTTTTTTTGCAGTTTTTACAAAAAAAACTCCCTTAAGATTTTTTCCCTAAAGGTATTTCAAATATAGTAGAATTTTTTATTTATTGAATAATATAAAAATTCCAATATTTAGATGGAAAGAGCCCATGCGTATGGAAAAGGATAAACAATGCCAAATATTTTCCTAACCGGTTCTGAAGTTATACGAACCAGAAGTTCAAGTTTTAAGTTCAGAAGAAATGCAATATATACTGAGTGTGCGAGAAAGGCCTTAAAAACAATTTTAAGCAAGTGATCCAAGAGTTGGAATGGAAAAATTGTGAACTATAGTGAAGGTTAGTAGTTGGTGGTTCAACCAATGAATCAATGAGAACGGTCTTATGATATGACAGCTGAAGTAAGTAGGTACTCGCAAAACAAGTTTAGGAGCCATTAAAAGAAGTTAAGAAAGCTTGTTTGAAAGTAAAATCTCATCTTATTCCATTTGGTATTTTCATTCTAAACCGCAATTTAGAAAACCTGCACAAGATAAATTGAATCAGGAAATAGCAGTCATCAATCAATATCTAAATTGGACAGAAAATGCGTTTTGTGAAAAATATAAAAAGCTCTTCAATGAGCTACAGAAAAGTATGATATTGACAAGATATTAAAACATAATGAAAAATCGATCAATTATAAAAAAACACATAGAAGAAGTCAAAAGATAGAGAAGAGGTTAAGAACTAAGTGGGAATCAGTAAAAATTGTTTTATTGAAAGTAAAGCCATTTTATCAAAAAGCTAATATACCGATGATTTCTGAAAGAAGGGTATGCGAAAAAATGATGAAACTATTAAGAACAAACTTCGGGAAATTCCAAAATGAAGACGAGAAACTTCTACAATCATTAAAAAAATTGAAAATTACCAAGAAGAGTTATCTAAAACTTTCCAACTGTGGCTCCCGTCAGCTGTAAAAATGATTATAAATCAAGAAAACTGATAGAAAAGCAACGTTTGTTTAAGCTGACTTTGTTTTGGATGCCAGAAAAAAGAAAGCACTAGAACGAAAAATGAAAGAGGAAAAAAGACAGGAAAAAGCTCGTCTTCATAGGAATGATTTTGCCTCGAAGACTGCAATTATTGAAAGTGAGTCAGTCAAGTGAGTTAAACGAACCTTTTTCTTCTTGTACTTCTCCTTCGTGTTTTATCCCATCAGAACCAGACAAAAAGAAAAATCGACGAGTTCGTGACGGTACAGAACGAGAACAAAAGTGAGACAAGAACGGGAGCCATTTAACAAGAGTGGAAACCACCTCATTTGTGTTCACTACACTGGGACTCCAAGTTGATGTCATCTCTCGTCAGCCAATACAAAAAAGAAGAACGACTCGCTGTAGCGGTAGGAGGTTCAAACGAAGTGAAGATTCTCGGTGTTCCTTGCTATCAACTAGGAAATAAGGGAAAATCAGGAGAAGTAATGAGCAAATTTATTCATGATTTTTTAATTAAATGAATTGTTCAGATGGAATCTGTAATATGATTTGTGACACGACAGACAGCAACACCGGATCTATATCAGCAACTTGTGTTATGGTTCATAAAAAGCTAGATAAACCTCTTTTGTGGTCAGGATGCTACGCACGTTTTTGAAGATCGAAGTATCAAGGTCTCTTGAAATTATTGTTCTCATAAGACTCAGGAAAAACTGGAAGGAATTATCCCAAAATACTGCTGATATGATTCATTTAGGTTTGAGCGATTTTTCTGAAGAACAAAAATTACATATTTCAGAATGGAAAAATGAGGCTTTGCATAGGGTGAATTCTGAAAACTATGCAGCACGGGAAGATTATCCGGAATTTATGAGACTTTGTTCGTATTTTCTTGATTCTGATAATGTCTCGAACTCATTTAGAGCTCCAGGAGCACTTCATAAATCAAGATGGATGGCTAAACTTTTATATAGCATAAAACTCGTGCTTTTCGAATACCAAATTTCAAAACTGAAATCTGGAACAATTACAACTAAAGATCAACCGTCAAAATTGAAAAAGTTTGTGATTTTTGTAACATTAGTTTACAGCACATGGTCGTTAAATTGTGGGTCTGCTGCTGATGCTCCATTCAATGATTTGAAACTCTTCAGATTCGGCTTTCAGCCTCCATCTTTGGTACCTTGCAGCCGAGCTTGTTCCCTTATCTTTGTTTTCTGAATTGGTTCCAGATTATGAAAAAGCCAAATAGCGAAAAAATTGTTACATGTTAAGCCTTCCAATTGTGATGTTCTGTCTTTAGATCGTTTTGGAAAGGGTTTCGGCAAGCCTTCATTTCCATCCAAAATAAAACTTGACAACTCTTGTTGATTTGATTTCAGCTGACTCATGGTTTTTCTTTAAAGTGCTCAAAATTGTTTGTTGTGTTTTGACAGAAGAAGATAGTTTATGGAATCAAAACGAAGTTTATAAGCAGGGAAAATGTTTTTTTGCCATTGGCGCGGTTAGAAAGAAACTACTAGGATGTCATCCAAGTCTTCGAAGAAAGTAGAAAACGAACAGCGAATATAAGAAAATCAAATCTTTCATGAGAAAAATCCATATTTTTCCATACCTTTTTCGCGCTATTTTCTGCCAATCTGTATATTATTTTCAATAATAATGTTTTTATTCGTTTTTTTAGTTTCAAATATGATGTTTTTAATGGAAAAGGATCAGTAATATAGTCAAATAATAATCTTAGGATTGTTTTTAAAGCTGTTTGTTGACTCCTTTAATATGATTCAAAATTTTTCATCCTCCTTCTTCCCACACATTAACAGGACTTTGTTGAACACAAAAGGATAAAAAATGAACCGAGAAGAGAGTGAAAATTAACATTTTTAAAAATTATGGGGCGTTGTGTGCACCCTAATATTCATTTTCATGTATGTAGAATTTAATGGTGATCTTCATTTTTTTATGAAATCAATTAAACCTGTAAATGAATGTCTATATAAACTTCAAAATAAATTCTACTTGCAGTATTTCTCTGGTAAAGAACTTTCTTTTCTTTTTTGATAATTGAAAAGAACTTCTTTTTCACGATCAAAATCTTTTTTGAAGCACCCAATATTAGTTCATTAGAACATGGTAGATCTTCCATTTAGTCAAGATACTCATTTTTTAATTATTTCTTTTGATCACAGGTTCTCTTTTCAATTAGTTTTCAGATTACTTCCTTCTCTTATACTATCTTCAAAATATTTTATAATACTTTTGTTTTTTTAAATAAATATTTCATACTCCAGTCAAGATGATTGAAAAAAAGTATTATAAGCCAAAATATACAAAAAAAAGTATATTTTTACTATATAACTAATATACAACGATTTTTTGAAAAAATTTTACAGAACTGATTTTTAGGCATACATTACTAATTCATCTGCCACTTCCAGCTATTTTTTAACCGTAGTACAGAAATAAAATAAGCATAGTTAATTTGGTATAAAAACAGATATTTTATTTGAAAGAGATTTTTTTTTAATATTTTTGAAGACAGTATCTAGAAGTAAACCGCAAATATTATTGAAGCTTTCAGATATTTTTAAACCATAAATGCCAAACCTGAGTGCAAAAATGAAACCAGCATCTTCCATTTCGCATAAAAACATATTTTATTAAAATTTCAAAAATATTTCTGTAGGCATTAGACGTAAATCGAACATTTGATTGAAACTTTCAGACATTTTAAAACCTTTAAATGCAAAAAGTGAGTACAGAAATGAAACCATCATGATCTATTTGGTATAAAAACATATATTTCATGTAAAATTTTAATCAATATTTTTCGAAACAAATTATAGAACTAAGCGCAAATTTGATGATACTTATAGGTATTTTCAAATCTTAAATGCAAAAATTGAGTCCATAAATGAAACTAGTATGGTTGATTTTGTATAAAAATTTATATTTTATATAAAATTTGAGATATATTTGAAAACAGTTTTCAAACTTAAAGCGCATCTCTTGCAGATATTTTCAAAAAGAAAAAACTAAGCCCAGAAATATAACTAGCATGGTTGATTTGGTATAAAACATATATTTTATCTAAAATTAGAATGAATATTTGTGGAGATAGTTTTCAGACGTAAACTGCAAATTTGATTGACACTGACGAATATTTTAAAACCTCTAAATGGAAAAACTGATTTCAGAAGTAAAACTAGCATGGTTGATTTGGTATAAAAACATATATTTCATGTAAAATTAGAGAAAATATTTTTGGAGATAGTTTTTACAAGTAAACCGCAAATTTGATTAACACTTATAGGTATTTTCACATCCTAAATGTAAAAAATGAGTACAGAAATGAAACTAGCATGGCCGATTTAGTATAAAATATATATTTTATGTAAAATTTTAAGGAACCTAAATGTAAAAAATTAGTCCAGAAATTAAACCAGCATGGCCGATTTAGTATAAAACATATATTTTATGGTTTTGGAGACAATTTTTAGAAGTAAACCTCAAATTTGATTAACACTTATAGGTATTTTTACATCCTAAATGTAAAAAATGAAACCATTATGGCCCATTTAGTATAAAACATATATTTTATGTAAAATTTGAAGGAATGTTTTGGAGACAATTTTTAGAAGTAAACCGCAAATTTGATTAACACATTGAAATATTTCTGATCAATCAAAATTTTGATTGGGATTTTCTAAAAAGTAACAATGATTATTGAAAAAATTAAATATATAAAGTGTTATGCGTTCTAAACTGTATATAATTATAAATTTTCAAGTTACTATATAATATAGACCTTAGTTATAAGGTTAACTACAGATTTGCGGAAAATTTTTAATTTTTGATTGATAGTTTTGGACTTGAATGTGTCATTCAACTACCAGGAAAATGGTAGCAAAAGATAGAGTTAGCGATTTTAGAAAAAGTCACCCCATATCACTAATAGCGTTAAGAAAACTCTTTTAAAACGATATATCCTCATCTATAAATCTCTCTTTCCACCTTTCTTACCTACTTACTTATCCCAGCTCACTCATACTAAAACGTTCTACCTTGTCTTTTTGTTCTTTCTCATTATCAAGTTCAGCGAGGTTTAAATCCAATTTTTCTTATTCACTCATAATCTCCGCTACCTCTTACTCCTGTTCTTCGCCTAAATAAATTTCCTGCATCGTCTGTTATTTTATTACGCCCATCACCTCACACACCTAGAATCTTTACCGATGGTTCAAAATCTCCTAAAAGTGGTTCATATGTCTTTGTAATCTACAATAAAAGTTCCTTACTTCCGATTTACACATTTAGTTCCTCCTTAAATACACTTAATTCAATCTTTAAATGTGAATCCACAGCGATTCTTTCTGCATGTAATTTCTTACTCGAAAAACTGAATATTCTTTCTCTTTTTACCGATATTTATTTTTTACGGATTTCCAAAATATTGTTCGCCATCTAAATATCTCTCACAACATTCCTTATCCTATTTTTACGTTAGCGTCTAAATTTATACTTTTTTTTTAAAGTTTACTGTTGTCCACCCAACTCCAACATTCTCGAAAACATATACTTAGATCACCTAGCAAAGCAGGCTCTTTCAAATACCTCTATTTCACATAAATTCTGGATATTCTTTTCCGCCTTTAATTCTGCTTTCGACTATTTTATTTATCGCACATGGCAAAGCGATTTATCTTTATCATCAAGCGAATTTCTCTCCGTTATTCCCAATATTCATGATATCCACACTTCTTCAAACATAAATTTGTACTAACCCGTCCCCTTATAAAATGGTTTACCGGACACTGCCCCTGTAAACAGTACTTCTGTCGTATTCGCCTATCAAATAACTCGGTTTGCAGACTATGCAAAACTGATCGAGAAACACCTAATCACTTGATATTTTTCTGTTCATCTCTTCACTCACTTCGCAACAATTTCAGGGATAAATGGTCAAACATTTTATGTCACACTCCAAGTTTACTTTCAAATCTCCTAACCTTTCCAAAACTTCTGCTTTCCTTAAGCTCACTCATAAGTCAAATTGAAATATTAATCTTAAATTTACCCTTTTTATAATTCAGCCTTTTCACAACTAACGCTTATTAATTTTTTTTAGACTAATCGCTTTATTAAAACATTTTTACAAGTTGCCTACCTCTTAACTCATTAACGTGTTCATCTTAGCCAATCTTAGCAAACCTACACCTGATCTCCTTCAAACTCTATTTTTCTTTCATCTTTTAACAAGCGTTGCAAGCATATCGATTCAGTGCGAAAAGTTCTTTGATATTCTACACCTACCTATCCCTACAGGGCGGTCAAAAATGTTTGAAAATAGCTAGACATCGTTTGTGAACGCTCTCTATGCCAAAATGGTAATATATTCATGGGATGTGAGATCTTGGATAAACTTACCCTCGCCGGAAAAGATTGTTTGCTGTTCAGGCTTGGTTCTTTGCTCTTGCTCGGTGGATGGAGTTTGATGTTTATAATTACACCATTAATATCATGATTTAGAATGGAGACCTTTTTATTAATCCATTTAATGCGAGATAAAGCAAAAGACTATAAGTAATTAAAAATATATAACTACATATCGTCAAATAAATAGAACTATATTATTAAGTGTGTTAAGTAGATGCACCGCATTTTTTATATTTAAGTCTGTTGTAAGTCCTGAAGGTATAATATTAATTTTTGCTCTTTTATTTAACACTTTGAGGAGCAGATTTATAAGACTAATCGTGTAATTTTTTATTCAATAAAATTTTATATATTTAAACATACGATTTTCATTTATTGGGACATCTTTGTCACACTGATCAGCAAAGGGTTAAAGTTTCAAAGCTAAAAAATTGTATAACGTAAAATGAGTATAAATTAGACTGACCAAAACCAAAGAAAAAATTTGTTGATTTTAAATTTTATTATGCTTATAATTTAAATTATTTTATCATTTTTTCGATAAAATGGTTATTTTTAATGGATTCTCAACATTACAAATTTTTTTAATATAGATAGGTTGGTTGTATATCAAATCACTTTCAGAGTTTTGCTATATGTTCGCATATTGCTCGGTTAATCCAGTTATTTGGGGTGAGACTTTTTACCCAAATACACCCAAATATACCCAAATACACCAAACAGATGAAAATAAATTTAAATATTAAAAGAATAAGTTAAATATACATAGAAGAATTATTCTTAGGATAAAACAATATAAAATTATAAATTTTATATTGGATTATAAAAAATTAATCTATTTTTTTTAATTAAATTTGTTTATATTATAATAATAACTTAAAATATAATAATTATTTATAAATAATAATATAATAAATAATAATATAATTATTTTATAATAGTAAGTTTGATAACACAAAATAATTTTTTAATTTAAATAATTACTAATATTTGTGGCCTGGCAAGAAATTGGGTGACATAAAAATATATAACAATACTCTATTACCAGCTCCCGTTCAAATTTAAATATTTGTGTATCTTTTTATTTTAAGAATTTATTTAATATTATTTTTAATTTCAAGTTCTTTTTTGTAAATAAAGAACATATTTGTGTGTATTTGGGTATATTTGGGTAAAAAGTCCTACCGAGTTATTTGTATTTTAAGAGTTGGGAGCCAACCATAGAGATTCCAATCATTGATTAAAAGTTAAAAATAGAATTATTCCTTTAATTTTTTATAGGCCAGTTTTTAGCTTTGCTATATTAATATATAAAACTAAATAATAATAAATTATATTTTTCAAATTTTCTTTAAGCAAGTTGAAACTTTATATTAGCTTTAAATTAAAAGAATCAAAGGGGAGGGTAGGGGGTATTTACCCCGTTTAGCGAAAATGAGGGGGAGGGGTGAACTGTATTAGATGATACGTTCTGGCTATTACATTATTTGATATAAAAGTTCACTTTTTAATTGTTTTATCTTTAAATGTGGTTTGGGTCATAATTAATAATAATCAATGATTTGGTAAGCTAAAGATAATTTTGCATATTGTGCTTGAGATGAAAAAAGTTGAGACTTTAATTATGAAACTTGATTTGTATGTTCAAAACATTGTCCTGCCAAGAAGTAGCGGTCCCTATGAGTTGTCAGTAATAATTTTTATTTATATCCCCTCTGAAACCTTTTTTAGATTGTACAGAGGGAAAAAAATATTTTAAAGGGAAGCTATTTCAATAAAGGAAATAAATATACAGTGTTTTCTAAGGAATTGAAATTGCCAATTTATCTGACAACGTTATAGTGAGTTTGGCGGAGTCTAAGAAGAGGGATTCCACTATAAATAGTTTGCCCTGAAAGTACATTACAGTTGTAATCAACCATGGTTTTGAGGATCACGTGATAGTATTTAACACAATATAGGACTACACAAATTATCCATATCTTGTCTTTGGGAGGAATTAGTGAGTAACTTCAAATGCATGATGACATATTTAATTTGAATGTTTTTTAAATTAAAGTTGATCAATGAAAACGAAAGCCATTTTCTATTGACACTAAAAGAAACGATTAAAATCTAAATAATTGTAACCAACCTGTGATATAAATCCTAACCTCTAGCTACTTAATGGATGTTAATAATTTAACATTTCCAGGTCAAGGTTTCATTCCGCTTGGTTTTTCAACTCTTAAATGCTAACCTTTGCATAGCGGCTAAGCCTTGATATTCACTCATATATCCTATTATATTATATTTTGATCCTTTTATTATTAAGGTAAAATACAATCGACGCTATGAGAAAATTACTATAAACTGGTAATTATTCTTCAAAAATTCGCTTTATGCTATTATAATTTCTTTATTCATTTTATTTTCTCAAAAAAATCAGAAATCTCGTATGGTAAGTTTTCTTTTTTACAAATTTTATTTTTGTTCTAATTTAAGCAAAGTCTAGTGTGGCGTCCTAGGAGTTTTCAAAATTTAAAACTAGTAAAGTATATTATTTGTTTAATTGTCAAGATTTTAATGATAATTGTGTTGTGTTTGAAACTACGTTAATTTTTTCTCTTTAGTACCTTTTACATAATCTATTAAAAATACAATTTAAATACTTTTTATACAATTTTTTTATGAAAGAAAGAATTAAAATGCAATTAACTGTTTATAATTTTTACGATTTATACTATATTCTTTTAAAATAGGTTATCGTTTATCAGAAAGAAAAGTGAAAAGTTATCATTACATAAAAAATACTTTATTTATAGATCAGTAACTAATGCTGATTCACAACTATTTACTCGGCAACTTTGTTTATATAAAAACAAAAAAAAAGATTTAGTTATCAAAACCTAAAAGCCACGTATGTTTATTTACTGACTTTTGTAAGTTTTCTGCTTGAAAAGTGACAGAACTCGATCATTAATCGCCTTCATAAAGCATTAGTAAATATGAAAATCAAAAAACGTTTGATCACTGAACCAATATTTTGCCCATTTGTATGCAATGAACTGACATGTTTTAAGTAAACTTTCTCTTTTTTCAGGTAGAAGAATATAAGTTAGCAAAACTATTATATCTCTAGAGTTCCATCTTGCATTGCTTAAATTAGGTATTTTTTGAAAAATTTATTTTTTCAAACAGTATACATTCATTACGCAATGATATGTATGTCTGTCATTGGTGTATATTTTGATTATATACAATACGTATATACAGGGCCGGCCTTAGGCCACTGCAACCTATGCGACCGCAATGGGCCCCGCGCTTCTCATTTTTCATTTTGATGATATATTGTATGATTTAGCTAAATGCAAGGTTCGCAAAGTAAAGTTACTTTGATTGTCATTTTGTGTTAATGAAAAAGTAATAAAACAAATCTCTTTTCTTTTTTTCAAAATCTTATTTCTCACTTTTAATCTTTTTTCCTACCCACACTGGGCCCCGCGCAATCCATTTTGCATAGGGCCCCGCGAACACTAGGGTCGGCTCTGCGTATATACATTGAACTTATAAATAACATGTGATACTTTGCATGCTTCATATGTCAGAATCATATTTTTTAATCATTTATACTCTACTTTCCATTTTTAATTTTAGCATTTTATCATTAGTATAGGACTTTTTGTGAACTTTTGCACTATTTTTTTTCACTTGTTTGATAAGTAAGAATTTACAATTTTTTCCCATTTTTTAGTCTAATTGTAAGTTTTTATAGCATGTCTGGTATTAGAAATATAAAAAAAGGAAAAATGAGGGTTCATCAAAAGATGTTTGTGCCGAAGAGTCATCGAGTATAGATAACATCTTTCAATGATTTCATGATCAAGATGCTTAAACATCAAAGTCATCAACTAGTGAAAGTGATTCCGACTCAATTTATGGAGAACTTTGCCCACCAGAAGAGGATGATGTCTCCCAAGAGTTAGAAAACGACTTCGATCAAAATACCAGAAGTATTGGCACGAGTCTTGAAAGTCAGCGTAGACTTTTATTTTCTATTAATGATTGTTTGGATGAAAATACATTTGATAGAATTCCTGTACAGACAGAAGAAACTTTTAGATCTGTATTGAAAGCTAATTCTTTAGAAAAAC
Source organism: Nectonema munidae (assembly GCA_030549495.1). Lineage (NCBI taxonomy): Eukaryota > Metazoa > Nematomorpha > Nectonematoida > Nectonematidae > Nectonema > Nectonema munidae. The sequence continues at coordinate 411,211 of JAUIRK010000952.1, read as the reverse complement.
AACAAGGGATAAAAGATAAGGAACTTTTATGGTCAAATGTTGAATCAATAAATGTTTGTAGACAGGGAAGCGAAAATATAATCAGAGGAGGTGTTGGTCTAAAATCAAATGTTTTTGCGAAATCCCCTAAAGAATGCTTGAATTTGTTTTTAAGTGAGTCAATTTTAAATGAAATAATACATAAAACAAATATTTATATCAAAGATATCAATAAAGAAAAACTTGATGATGTTAGGTATCCCCTCACATTCGTATCATAGACATTGAAGAACTGCATGCTTTTATTGGTCTGACTTATTTGAGAGCATTGCTAAAACAAAATTACTTGAGAGTAAAATTTTTCTGGTCAGATTTGGGTTGTCCTATATTTGCTTCCACTATGAGTATGAAGAGATTTTATTTTTTGAATAAACATTTGTGCTTTGATTTAGATTCGACGAGAGAGGAAAGATGGAAGTTCGATAGATTTGCTGCATTTCGTAATATTTTTGAAATGTTTAATGAAAATTGTTGTAAATGGGTTAATCCAACATCTTTTTTAACAATAGATGAATCTTTGTATCCACCTAGAACTGCTGTAAAATTTCAAGCATATAGCCCACTTAAACCTGCAAAGTATGGACTGTTATTCAGATCTCTTTGCAGTGTTGAATATGCTTTTACATACCAATCAAGCGTTTATGCTGGCAGACCAATTGAGGGCGAAAACTAAATAGTGGGTTTAAACCTTATTTCTATCAAAACTCTATACTTTTCAAATTTGATAAAACGTCATTTATAAACCATAACTCAGAATCTTTGGGGTGCTCAACATATATTATCTGAACACAACTGAAGAAACGGTTAAAACAAAGTCAAGAGATCAAGCAACATAAAAGGTAGAAATATCACTTTAGATAGATTTTATACATCTTTAAAATTAATTCAGTGGTTGTTTAAAGAAAAAATAACATGTTTAGGAACAATAATGTCTACAAGAATAAGTATTCCCAAAGAACTTATTTCATTGACCGATAGAGATAATTTCTCTTACAAAATTTTTTGGGAAAAAAACTATTTTAAGTCGTTAAGTTTACATAGTTATATAGTTAAAAGGAAAACTAGTAATAAGAACGTTTTAATTGCATCATCAATGCCTTCTATTTTAGGTGTTTCTAAAGATAAAAATAAAAAGCCAGCATTGTATAAACTGTATGACTATACAAAAGGTGGAGTTGATATATTTGATCAGCCTATTTCTTATATTACTAATAATGGAAAAACTAAAAAATAGACTATAAAGGCTTGGAGCTTTATACTAGAACTGTTTTTTGTTTGAAAAAATCAAAAGATCCTAGAAAAATTGATACGTTCTCTTTTGGTATAGAGCTTTAGTTAAGTCTTTAGTGTTTCCTTATATAAGATCAAAACCTAGTTGTGGTCTCAGTACCAAAATAAAATTTCAACTATTTGCGGTTTGTCAGATAATATAACTATTTCAAGCAGGGATTCATTTTTGGAAAAAACAGGGCCAGTTAGAAGATGTGATAAATGTTTAATGTCTATTTCTCGAGACAACTACAAGAAACTTAAAGACAAATTGAAAAAAATAAAGCAGCAATGTCAGAAATGCGGAAGGGCATGTTGTTTTCAAAAATTTTAATTATATAACTATTATATTATTGTTTTTTTACTACTAATAAATTTTTTAAACTTTTTTAAATTTTCTAACGTGTTTTTTATGTTAAAATAAGCAATTAGTTGTTTACTTTATTTATGGCTTTATTTCATTGGAACATAAAGTAGGATATCCAAGGTTCATTGATAGACATGTATGCTTCTAGTTTTTTTTTGAGATTTTGGATTAATGGTATCTAGTATTTATAAAATGTGTTTAAAATCTAGAAAATTGGCTTTTGTTTTGCTCAAAATTTAAGATCAGTTCTTGGACAATTGGTCTCTAGTTAATTAATCTGAAAAAATTCATTTCTTGACAATTCATTGAAAAATTGTCTACAAAAAAAAAGAATATTTTTAATTTTTAATTTCACATTGATTAAAATTTTATACTAGATTTTGTTGCATGGTATTTTTTTTGTATCCCCTCTGTATAATAGTAATCAAGCCAAAACCACCCCTGTATGTTTCATGACCATCCATTTAAGCAAATTATTATACTATATTTGAGTTTACACAGCACACTATATAGTTTTACATATTTCATTTGGTCTAGGGGTGAGGCTCTAAATTTGGAAACAGAAGATCGGGGTTTAAACCTTATTTCTATCAAAACTCTATACTTTTCAAATTTGATAAAACGTCATTTATAAACCATAACTCAGAATCTTTGGGGTGCTCAACATACTTTTTAAATATTTTTTTGCTATTCAAAGCCGATTCAATTTGTTAAAAAATAAATTACAGCTAAATTCAGCGCCTTCTAAAAATATATAAAATATAAACAAGCAAAAAACAAAAAAAAATGTTCAATTTTAAATCCTTTGATTCTTTTCTTATATCAGTTACATACATTATCTCAAGTTTATTATTCAAACTTTTTTTCAAAGTGTTTTACAGATTTATTATACAAAAAAAATACTAATTGTCTTTCCATAAGTCGAAGTATTACTTTTTAAAAACATAATTATTGATTAAGTCGTATTTTATCTTAAAAATATTTAGTTTTTGATTTTTTAAAAATGATTGATTAATGACAAATTGATTGGATTTCATTAATATAATTATCTTTAAGACTTATTTTATCCTAAAATTATTTAATTTTGGTTTTTTTAAAAATGATTGATTAATGATAAAATGACTCAGTTTCATAAAAAATTAAGGTCATCAATCAATTCAGCGTACTTAAAAATGGTAGATTTGACTTATTTTATTTTAAAAATAATTAACTTTTCATTTTCTTGAAAAAATTTGATGACTTGAAATCGATATTTGAATTCTTTTCTTATCTTTCCTTGAGTATCGTCTAACAGTGGAAATTGGATCTACACCATAAACTGTTGAAGATTTCGAATTCAATTATTTTCCTTTCCTTCAGTTTAGTAAATTTACGCTTGTGAATAAATGATCGAAGTAGAATCAATATGGAAGGTTTCGAATTTTATCTGGAAAATCTTTTATCATCATGATAAGTAGTGATGCTAGTTTTCCCACATTATTTATGCTTTCAATAATAATATAACTTGAGCGCTGATAAGATTCAAAATTAATCAAATAGCTATTTTCTTGTTTCAAACTCCAAACTTTGTAACCGAAACGAATCGGTTTGTCGCGAATGAATTGCTTACATCCGTGGCTACCAGAGTATAAAAAGTAACTTGTCGTTTCCATCCAGTTTAGAATTGTCACTACAATGGATTGCTTGCATAATTTGAATAAATAGATCTCTTAGCATCGCTTGATAAATCATATTATTTCTCATGTCATGAGCGTTGTCCCAATTAAAACGTCTACCTGGAAGACACTTAGTTATACCTAGAAGTCAATGAAATTCTAATGAAACATTTCAGTTCATTATTTTTAGAAAGAGCATAATAGTTACTTTGTTCAAGAAGGTAAGTCTTTAATTTTTAAGATCTTTAAACACTTGGAGTTGGAAAACAAATCTCTCTATAATTATCAAGATATTTTTTTGTCCATTTATCTGTAATTATTATCCTTCAAAACAAAGCAGCTTGGCAAGGAACTCTTAGTTGTCTTCCTGTAAGATTGCCTATTGTTCCTCCAATGTCTTCATCAGTATCAACGTTAAATTCAGGAGGTTCAATTTTAATTAATCGGAAAGAATTGAAATTGGTCGTTAAGGATATGTACTTCTTTTTTGGCCCTCGGAAATAGTTCACTCGCATCCTACTTTTTTACTTTTCAATTTATTATCTTTTAGATATCAAAATTGAAGAAAGTCATACGTGAAATGGACACTACGCCACTCATCTTTGAAATCGTTGCAAAGTGTTCAAAGTCCAAAGCTAGAGTTTCAAGAATCAAACTTCCACACTCCACCCTCTCCTCTCCAGTGTTTATGCCTGTTGGAACTCAGGGAACACTTAAAGGAGTTCTTCCTGAACAACTCTATGACTTGAACTGTAAAATCATCCTTGGCAATACCTACCATCTTGCGATGAGGCCTGTACATTTTTATGTTCATTGCATTTAGCCTCTAACATCGGCTTTCCTTTCAATTACGCTTTAAATCTATGTTACCTCGATTGCGAGATGCACCAATATTGCTATGAATGAAATATACCATATGAGGTCCTTTTTTCCTTATAGATATAATCTCCAAGAATGTCTACAGATGAAAAAAAGTCTTTTTCAATTTAAGCTTTTCATATCTAGGAGAAGAAAGTGCCTTTTTAAATGAAAAATACAAATTTCTTTGAAGTTCTAATTTATCAAATTTACCTAGCCGAAATTCGTGAAAAAACAATTCATTCAGGGCAATGCTATGCTTCTATAGTGTCCCTGTGTAGTAAGCTAATATTTATTTTGTGGAGAAAGATTGATCAGAATTTGATTATTTCAATCCATTAACGCATTTGCTTCTACCTTTATCCTCAAAAAACGCATACGATTTCTTGATTTCAGCTCTTTGAGGACCAGTGAGCCAGGAAATAAAAATCATCTGCTTTAAATATAATCCTGGTCATTTAGGAGATTATTCGCCAGCTTTCTTTTTCAATAGAACTTTATATATTTTAAGCCGACAATTTTCATTTCTTGGGTGTGACAATGGTGTTTCACTGGTAGTCAAAGGGCTAAGGTATTTTTATTTCTAATTTATGTGCTCTGCTTTTCTTGGATCAAATGGAGTTTATTCAAAAAATTAATTCAAGTAAATTAATTACTAAAATATAACTTAAGGTACTCTAACTTTAGCTTTTTGTTGAAACGATCAAAATTTTCAGACAATGGATGTAAATAGAAACATCCACCAAACACTTTAATATTTAATATCTATTATTTAACCCTTTGACGACCAATGCGACTCCAATGTCACATCAAATAAAATCGTCTGCTTTCTCTATATAAAATTGCATTCAAAAATAGAACAGACGATTAGTCTTCAAGATTATGTTCCTTAATTTTTTTTAGGGCGAGAGTATAATTGAAAAGTTTGGCGGCTTGCACAAGTTCATGAACTGGAAAGGAAGTTTATTAACGGTAGACACAAATCATTTTCATTTGATAAAACTAATGCCTCATGTCCCTCTTTTCATTGTGTATGCAAGGATAGTGGTGGTTTTCAAATGGTTTCTCTGTCGCAGTTGAGCAGTGTGAGTGAAGAAGGTGTTGAGTTTATAGATCCACATGATGGCAGGTTTGCTTTTTATTTATTCATTCTATCGACGGTTTATCCAAGAACTTTACTTCTTGTTTCCATATTAGAATTATAGAGAAGTTTGACAATATGCCAATGAGAAGTTTGACAATATGCCCCTCCTAAATTATTTACTGACGATTATTTATTTGGCATTTATCCCATTTCATTCCATCTTCAGATATAACTGAGGAAGACGATTTTTTGATTTAATAACTTTTAAATCACTCAGTCTCATCTGCTTTTTCTGGGATGAAATGGATGATGCATTGTAGAACAAATTATTGTGATTGTTTGCGATGAACCTTATTTAGTCCTTTTACTTTCAAGTTGAATACTTCAACAATAAGGGTATGCTATTTAAGCCATGAATGAAAGCCAACTGAATCAACCGTACCATATGGTAGCTTCTATTGGGTTGGCTGGTATTGTACATACTCATTTGTGCTTCTGAAAAAGTGCGACGAAACTTAAAAACACTTTAACCCTAGCAGCAAAAAGCAGAAAAGTGTTCACTCGGTTTAATAAAAAAAATTTTGACCGACAGATTACGCTTGTAATGAAATAGCATAATCTGGAGGCCAACAACAACAATGGCAAGTTGTGCTAATATATATATTTTCGAATTTTTGGATCTACTTAACCCGTTATCGACCAGAATAATCAGACGATATCTAATGTAAAGCAGAAGATTTGTATTAAAAAGCATTAATAAACGCAGACAATTTTATTTTTGTAAAGTCGACAATTATCCACCCAGGTCGTTAACTGGTTAATGTCCATTGATACCGATAAAATTTGATCAGGCATATTGAGATTATCTAGCTGTTGAAGCTAGACAAGTTTGCGAATTCTGCCAGTGATCGATCATATTAAAATCGTCTGCTTTTTTGCGTTGCTGAAAAATTCATTTAAAATGAAAGGCAGACGAATTAGATAATTTTTCATTCTTTTTGTTTTGGATAGGAAGAGCATGTTTACTCCAGAGAAAGCGGTTGAGATACAAAATAAAATTGGCGCCGACATTATCATGCAATTAGATGACGTTATTCCAAGCAAGACTTTGGGTCCAAGAGTGGAGGAAGCGATGCATCGTACCATTCGCTGGCTTGGTTTCCCTTTTTTACTTCTCTTGTTTATCAATATGTTTTTTGTTGTATTCACTGCAAAAAGTTGTGCGTTAAACATTAAAATTAACTGAGTAACAAAGCTCTTTATTGTTTAATTATTATTAATTTTATAACAAAACAATTTTAATAAATTCAAATAAATACTCTTGTAGAAAGGAAACAAAAATTTAAAGTTCACTAGTGTCTGTTTGTATGTTATCTACAATTTCTTGATGCGTACAATCGAGAGAAAGATCAAACAGTGAGTATGGCATAACGAGAGGGTGAATGACCTCACAAGAGAAGGTGATAGGAGCGTTGTGGGATTTAGAAGGAATAGAGGCATCGATGCTGAGGGTTTTCTTTATAAACTTGCTCAATTTAGTTTGTATCATATGTTTTTTCTTCTCTTCGTAAATTTCTTTGTACGGTCTCATTGTTTCTTGCAAAATTGGAGCGTTGATTGGAGTTTTCGATGTCATTGTTTCCGAGCGCTGCCGAACCTACCGTATTGTATTGTGAAACTGCTAAAAGTGGTCGTAAGTGCGAGTAACTCGGGTAAGAGATGAACTCGCATGCTGTTCCGAGGATGCTATGCCAATCGGGCAAGAGGGAAAAATGCTATAAGAGCGTATATTGCACGCGAATTCCATCTTGCTTGATATATGTTTGGGGGTTTCTTCCAGTATATTTTGGGTCACTCTTTAAAGTTGTTTTGTAGTGACGATATGCCTGGCATAGTTCATACAAAAACTTGAAGTCGTCCGGACATCCAGGGTTTGCGCCTGTGTTAACATCATCTGCTGGAAGAACCTGGTAGTTGGCTCTAAGAGAATTGTAGTTCTTCGATATTTCGTCAATAAAAGAGCAGTTAAGTTTTGGGCTGGTGCTTTCTTTCGGAATGAGAAAATCCGATTACGTGTTTTAGAAGCAGATCGAGTACATGATGTTGACAGCCGATGTACTGTGGCTTCTGAAAGCCTTTGCTTATGACATCCTCCTGGATCAATTTAAGAATACCCTGCAAACGATCAGAATTTACGGCAGATGTGTCCCAGATTATCATGCAAATATTTTTCCACGCATTGTGTTCGTCGATCAGAGTATGTAGTTCTTTGTGAATAGCCTTAGCAGTACCATTTGGGCATTTTAAAACACCAAGTTTTATTTCAATCATGGTATTTTTTTTTAGCAAAACCACTTGGTTTTCTTCCTGTAACCTTTTACATCAAATTGAAGACAATAACGATCATTGACTTGTAATTTTTAAAATTTTTTATTTTCATTCCTTCTCTGATTATTTGTTTTCATATACCTGATGATTGACATGGAAATAGAACATTATAACCCTGTTTAAAAATTGTTTCGAGAACGTCATGCGCTTTGTGTTTTGATATGTTTTTCTTGCGTACCAGTAAACTTCCTTTTGAAGTTCTTGCTCAGAACAGGAAGGCGAGTGGCGCTTCGGTTCAGACTCAATACTACAGTTGGAGTCAGATTCAGGAATAATGTCATGTGTGGATAACGACTTGAAAGAACTTAATTTAATTCGAACACAAATGCGTTTTCTTGGGTGCACTGTTTTTAAAGAAGCTTGCTTGACATTAGAATAATCAACTTTATCTCTATTTTGAATCTGCTTCGGGTTGAGTTTTTTTATCCTTTGTGCTTTTCCATCCCCCTTTTTATTAGTGATATCAAACAACTGAGAAAGTATGGTAGTAAAATTTTATGGGTTTTTTTTTGTCATTTAAATCGATTAAACGATCAAGTTTCTTTCTGATTAATGCTCTAGAAAGAGGGAAAATTTAAAGTTTCTTTCTAAAGCATTTCTATATCATCAATCATAGTTTTTACTCCATCTTGTCGTAGTTTTTTGGTGTTGAACAAAAAAGCAAAGTTTCCAAGGATTTGACAATTTGTCGGCATCCTTGTAAGATTTGAAATTTTTTCAACAAATGGAATGCTTTTGAGAATGAAAAGGGCGGAGGGGATTCATTGTCTTACTCATCCTTGAGATGTATTATGGATACCATGTTTAACAGATTTTTAGTAAAGTTGAGGCGTTGGATCCAAATTTTTGTTTTTAAGACAGGTGCATACGCGCGCATTCTCGAAGCAACGAGCAAAGTTTGTTTGGCATTGTTCAAGGTGGCTTGGATTTTGGCTTACGAAAGCAGTGTTGTAAAGAAATGATCATGCGAAATCTCAATGGATACGCCATCGGAGGCTTGAGTGGTGGTGAAAGCAAGGATAAGTTCTGGAGATGCATAAGCACGTGCACTGATTTCCTGCCCGAGTTCAAGCCGAGATATGCTATGGGCATCGGGTATGAGACGCTTTCACCTCGCGATCTTTTACGCAATAATACTTTTAAGATATCCCCTTGATTTGGTCATTTGTTCAGCTTTGGGTGTTGACATGTTTGATTGTGTTTATCCCACACGTTGCGCCGTAAGCTTTTTAAATATCATCTTCATTCAAAGGGTGTTACTGCGGAGAGACTTTAAACATTTTTGTTTTCAATGTTTCTGCTTCTCTCACTTTTCTCCACTGTGCTCTTTTGACAGTTTGTGTGACTAAAAATGTAGACTACACTTTCTTCTTACCATTACTTTTTAATGTCCAGCGTTGTGAAAATGCACCATTGAAAAAACTATATATCACGTTTGTCTAGTGTTGCATTTTTACAACTCAAAAGAAAGCTAAAAAAATATACTTTTTTTGCTTAAATCACTTGCTGTAAATGACCAAACGTTGCAGCAAAAAACTTTAACTTTCGTTAGGAGCGGTTAGTTAAAATGTTTTAACACGAATTTGATGAAAATTATGGAAATTTTAAAAAATGATTACCCTGCAAATTTCAAAATATTTTCAAACATTTTAATAATAAAGATTTCCTACACAAATGATAAAAAAATATTAATTGAACTGTTGATTAATTTTTTAACTTTTTTATAATATATTTTTTCTTTGTAAAATTTTGACGATTTTTGAAATAAACGAAGAATGAGATTACTTTTTTCATAATGATTAATTTTTTAACATTGATTAGCTTGTCTACGCTAGTGAGTGTGTTTACGGTCACTGTATCAATAACCCATTGTACTACTTTGAATGAACTTGAACACTCAGCTTATTGATTTTTTTTTCATTTTAAAAAAATGTAAGAGGGCTTAGGTTAGGATTTGTAAGAGGGCTTTGGCAATAAAAAAGATTTAAGATGTTTACACATTATTCAATTCAATTTATTTATTGTTAATAGATGATGGTATTACAAGTAATTACACCAAGCTTAGTGTAGTGACACTGTAAATAAAATAGTTGATACTAACTTAGCATAATATTCTAAGAAGGTTATGAACAGGATATAAGGAAGGGAAAAAACAAGGCGTTATTTATCTTCTTTGATTTGGTTGACTAAGTGAGAATATAGAGTTTCTTTGAAGGAAGTGAGTGAAGAAATCATTCTTATCGATTTAGGAAGTTTGTTGAATGTGATAGAAGCAAATGAGGTGTGGCTTTTTTTGAGTGTGAGATTTTTTGTTCTGGTTGGTGGGATGTTGTTGAATTTGTTTTTTGATAGTGTTTTGTTAGGGTTTATGTGGAGGTCTTTAAACACAGTTACTAAAAATTTATACTTTAGGAGGGAGTTTCCTGGTAGCATCTTACTTTAGGAAAAGTGTAGGCGTATATAGGATAAAAATGTTTTTTCAGGTAGTTTGATATTTTTTTTATAAGAGAAGTGTTTGTAGGAGTACTTGTGCTTAAGAAGAAATTTTTTAGAATATTGTACTTTGTTAGAACATAAAGTAACATCCACCATTTTAAAATTAAGGCAGAGTAGAATAAAAAAAAGAAGTAGAATTATATAATTCAATAGCAAAATATGTAGCATAATACTTGATGAACACGACAACCTTTTTACTATAAAGAATTTTAAGCCATAAGTTGTGTGATCTCATAATTCCATGGAAAAAATATTACAATGAAGTGCTTATAAAATACTGTTTATAAATATATCGCCCAATCTCTTTCTCTGTTGTTGTTGTTGTCTATTTTATTTCCTGAAATTTCAAAAATATTATAACTCAAACTTTTTTTTGAATACAATGAAAAATAAAATAAATTAGAAACTTATTTAAAAGTCATACTGTATTATAGTTACCATATAATCTACCAAAATTAGTAGCCTGGCAATACTACCCGGGAGACAACTTATTACCAGACTACTGTATATCTTTTTTTGCAAAATGGATGAAATTTGAAAATTCCACTTCTACTCATAATTTTCCAATATAATTTCACACACCCTTTAAGAATAACGTTTAATTTCACACACCCTTTGAAATTGAATCAAATAGGCTAAAAAAACTGACCATTGCAATGTTCTAAAAGCCTATCCTGTCATTTATTGCATCCTGAGCATTGCTCACAATTGCTTTGCATGTTTATCAGTTATTATTTTTAATCCAAATAAAGAAATTTAATTTCGATTTATTTTTTTATAATTACACAATGAAAGACAAAGTGTTATATGAAGAAGTTGCGCTGAAGATCTAAGCGCTACTATGCATTATCATGTACGCGATGTTGTCTTTGATTTGTTAGAAGGCACATGGATTAGTGGATTGGGATTGGAGTTGGTCGATAAAATCAAAACTACACTTTTGGTGGATTTATTGGATTCAAGCTTAAGTTTATGTATGTCAAGACTATATTGCAACTTAGAGCCCTAATTATTCAATATTTTGATATAAATATATTTATCAAATTCTCAAAAAGTGCCTAACACAACAAAGAATTGGGAGCAATCGATCAAAATACTCATTCATGAAATTTTAGGAGGAAAAGCACTTGTATGTCGAAGTTAAGAATAACACTAGCACTGCTGCTTCCGCAAATCACGAACAGACAAAAAGCAAAACCTGTAAAAAATATTCAATTAGATTACACAGGGTAACAAAAAAATTTCTTTGTAAATTCAATAGATTTAGCACAGCTTTGCACCGCTGAATCCGAAAGACATATGTTTTCTCGGTCACGACAGGTTTTTATGCTAAAATTCTTCACAGTAATGCCAGAAAATTCTTTAAAGATAGCAAATGGAATTTCATCACACTGAGCTACAGGATGACGTGTGGATTTTCCTGTTGATCCCAGCCATGATTTGTCGTCTCTCTGCAAGGCATAGGAATCCCAAACTTCAGACAACTCTTCTTGCCCTTGGTTAGGTGTCCTAGCTTTATCTATGCATAATAAGCACGCTTTTCAAAACTTGTGACTGGTTTTCTGTTTTAGAGCAATGTTGTATTCCCCGTAGATGTAGCAGAATATGTCGGGCTTATTTTTGCAAGTTCTTCTGCTTAAAGCCATTTTTTTTATATCTAAGTAAATCATGAATTGGCGCATGCAAACTCTAGAATTCGTTTATTTCAAGAAATAAAAAGAATTTCGTATTATATAAATTGAAAATATCCGGACATGTAAACAAAACGTCAAAAAAGAACAAAAGGCTTACTTCAGAAAGTTGGCCTGCCTAAAGATTACTAAACTACAACTTTCAAGAGAAGAATTCTTTTATATTTTTAACAAGCTTTAATTTTTGACGCATCTGTCTAACGTTGCATTTTTGCAATTAATGGCAAAATTTTGACTTTTGGTCATCTTTCGTGTCCTGAACCAAAACTGTATGAAATTTAGACCCAGCTCTCCTGAATACAACGAATTGTGATGAACAACTCACATATGAAAGGATTCAATGCACCAATCAATACTCACTAAATTGACGAGTAGTTACGACATAGCTATTTTTTGTTTTAGCGATTTGGCGTCGCTCTAACTCACGAAGGCGCGATAAACTTGAAGAATTCGAAGTTTAAAGCAGATGCCAGTAAACTTGATTCAGAATGCAGCTGTTACGTTTGCGCGCAATACGATCGTGCTTTCTTCAATGCATACATCGATAAAAACATCAACACCTGCTACCTTCTCACTCTCCACAATCTTCATTACACTGTAAGCTACGTTTATTGCATTTGTCTTACCTTTTTTTATCCAAACAAACCGAAATAAGTCGTATAACTTTGCGAAATCTCAATATTTTTAGAGCAAAATAAATTTTATTTCAATGTTTTTCCTTCGATATACGCACATATGGCAATATATTCCTTGCAATTCCTTCGTAAAAAATTTAATCAACAATTATCCATTATCATTTTATTAAATGTAATTTTAAAGAAAGCTTTTTAACATTGAAAAAACATTTTTATTTAGTTTTTTAAATTTATACCAAAAAATTATCTCTAGAAAACCTATTTATAACTTTTTTTCAATTAATAGATGGCGGTAAAATAATTTTCATATTTTTTTTTTAGAAAAAAAAGGTTTTTTTTTTAATTTAAAATTTTTTATTTGTAAAAACTAATTTCAGTAAAATGATAGAAATCATTTGAAAAAAATCAATAACAAAATTTGAATGTAGTTTACATATATTTTTGCAACACTTTTTACATTTCCTTGTTTTGTTTTTTTTGGCATACAAACTTCACGATGACCTCTGGCATGTGAGATTTCAAGAACTTCAATGACAAAAAAAAAACAAAAGTTCAGTAGGGATCTTGTTTTTAAATCGATCTGAGAAGCTTGGGCGTTCACCTTCATAGCATCTTCATTCAAAAGTAAAGCGAACTTTTTTATAAAAACTTTTGCCCACTGCTTTTTATTGAAGGAAAATCATTGGGCGGGTTTAGCATAACAAAAGAACTCACACATCTCATATCAAAATAATTAGAAAAGGCTGCTCTTGTCCATCTTCTGCATGGCTTTTAACTTCTATATTGCTTCATCATTCTGTTGGCAAATTGACTCCACTTTTATACTTGTTGTATTCCAGTAAAGATTCAGGATCAGAAGAAATGTCCACTCTTCTCTCCGTGGGCAACTTTAAAGAATTTTCTTGCCTGCTTTCTTGGAATATAGGCCGCAAGAGAAGCTTTACTGGAATAAACTATACGAGACTATCACTTGCAAAGATTGAGAGATTTCAGGTAGCTTTGTTGTAATATTTTAGGTATACATCTCCTTGATGACATGACGGTGCCACTTCATGAGATGTGAAAAAACGCTCCATAAATTGGTATCCGTTACTAGTCTTTTTGTTATCGCACAATACTTTAATGAAAAATGTCTCATGATAAAATAACAAACAGTTGTAGTATCTATCATAATTTCAAGAGTAACTCTGCCGCGCGTTTTGAAAAAAGGTTCCCAGCCAAAATCAATTTCGTCAGGGCACACCGAATTTTCATCAATATTTTCGTCTTCACTTGAGATACCTGAAACACGTTCAAATACCAAACTAGATTGCGTGTACTCCTCAGAAAAAGAAATGTTATCAAATTCCGTGACAAAAATGACGCAAAAACGATGGGAAAATGAAGAGTAGAACAAAGAGCTTTGTTTATAGTTGAATCAGATGCATAATAATAATAGAGAGTTCCAAGATAATTCATTATTGATTCCTTGAAAAGAATGTTATATGAGGAGGTTTGGAGCACAAATGGTATCAAAATTGTGAGAAAAGTGTTGTATGACGTTTATCAATACCATGTAGTGTGAGAATATTGTGTGGAGTAAATTGCCATATGTACATATTCTATGCTACAACAGAATATGTGCGTATAGCCAAGGTTATGATTTTTTCGCTGACGAATGTTCTTTGCAATAAGCCTTTGAGTAAAGGGGGCAATTTTTTCTTGATGTTTTTTTTACAAGTAAAACACCTTTTGTAAAAAACGAATCATATGTTTTATTTGTGTTGAATGATAAGAAAGAATTTTCTAATCTTTTTTCCATGCATGCTGATGAGAGTTTTTCACTAAAATTTTTGAGAAAATCTCTTTTTGATCCAACACATCCCTTTTTCTTTGCAATTTTGAATTGAAACATGCTGCTGCATCAAGCATGTTGGAAAAAACTGTTAATGGCCAGCGAACTGTTTTTCTTCTAACGGTAGTAGTGTCTATATTTTCATCCATCAAATCAACACCTCCGTTAGTCTTATTATAAAAGCTGATTAATTCTGATATGTTCTAGTTACTTGATAAAAGACAAACAGATTTATCTTTCTTACGAACATATAAGACATGATTATGATCTCGTTTTGATTGTCATACTTGAAAATTACGGAACCAATTTCTCTACCTTTGAAGTTTTCGAAAGATAAAGGAAGTTCTCTTTTATTCTGCCGAATAGCTCCAACTAAGGTAAGGGTTTTGTCAAGAAGATTGACAGCTAAACTAAGACTTGTGAAAAAATTATCTACTGTAATACTTCGCGCCGTTTCTTCAAAAGGCCTTACTAACTCCAAACATGTTTTTCTGCTAAATTTAACGACCTTACGTTGTTTTCTTTTTCCAAGCTCGCCAATAGTTAGAACATCTTAGGCGATATAGTGTCGTCTTTGAGCTAACAAAAACAATTCCATATTTCTCTTATCGCTGCAAGTTTATCAGGCTCTTTTCCTTCTTTTCTAGTAAGATAATGTTTTCTAGCTTCATAAAATGGCTTTCTATCTTTTAGATAGAAAATTTTAGATAAAAAAAGCTCGAATCAGAAAACGTAATGAACCTTCTATTCTTCAAATGTAAACTTTGAAAATACTTTAGACGGATTTGAAGCTTTCATCAACTCGAACTTGTGATTTGTACATTTAAAACATGTCTTTTAATTTCTTCAGTAAAAAGTAAGTCGTCAAACAAAACCTTTTCAGCCATAATTCTTGAAAGCGTTCTAATTTTTTCGGTTACAGCATTGCGTCTCAATCGCTCTACTATATTCTCCTTTATTTTATTCTCCCATTTCACTTCACATATATTATCTTTGCTGTATCTTCTTCAGAAGTATGCTCTTCTGAAAAAATTGTAAAATCTTCTCCTTGTTCTTCGACAACTTCATTAGTGTAATCTGATTTTTTTTTCCATGTCTTCATGTTCACTTGGAAAGTTTGCAAATTCACTACACTAATCCATATCTGCATCATCAATACATATCTTACTTATTTTTTTTTAGCAAACTGCATGCTTCAATGTTTGAGTCCGAAAGAAAACAAAAAAGTAAAACGCTGATAACAGTGAAAACAAAGCAAATAAGTCAATCAAAGCATACATCATGATGATGATACGCATAATTGTGAAGCAAACAAAAAAGTCTACTACTGTTAGAACTACCGAGGCTATAAGAGAAAAAACAATAGGAAGCAACTCACTACAAAATGTAGCCCATTTTGATAGGAAGAAAATAATTGTAATACCTCCTCCTTTTTTTGTCTACATCGAACCCTATTTTTTTTGATCATTTGAACGGCAGGTGTATGAGGTGTAAAAAATTCTAGAAATGTAATGAAATTGGATGACTACCTTTTTGTAGTCATTTATCCCGATAAGGGTTAAATATTTAGAATAAAAATCTTTATTCATCATCATCCATTCGCCCTTCCGGGCATGGCCGTTTTCCCAGCTAACCAGGGTTGGCCATTTGTTTGCAGCTTCTTTTCCATGTGTTTCTACATTGAGCATCTTCCGCTTTTACTTTTCTTTTGGCCATGTTTTCTACTACTGCTTTCATCCAAGTCTTCTTGGGGCGTCCCCTCTTCGCCTTTCCTTCAACCACTTCATTTTTGATACTTTTAGTCAATCTGACATCGTCCATTCTGTTATGGTCTTATGCAAAACACGCATTCTTTCACATTCCCTCAACAACAATGTTAAAAGTCACTTTCTCTACAATGGCCTTTGCAAATAAGTAAATATTTGCATAGGTTCCTATTCTTTCAGTGGAACACTGTTTTATGCGAAATGCTCTTCATTTGCATACCTATTTTACAAGATAATTTATCGACAGTATAAATAGGTGCAGATTTTCTTATATATCATCACTTCTTTCTTCCTTTCCTCAATAAATTATTTTCTTTACAATTTTGCTCTGTAAAAACATAACAGAGCCTTTCTGGCGCAGTCAGTAGGATCTTGCACAACTTCTCGACAAAGAACATCTTCGGAATTGGCAAGACAATGACAGAAACTAAAAACCTGGTGGTGCTGATGCAAAAGCAGATAGAACAGCAGAAGACCATGCTCGAAATATTAAACGCGCAACTTGGAGAAGATGCAAAAAGGATAGATCAACTTAGGGAAGATATTTCTTCAAAACCTATTGAGGTCTCTTCTTCCCAAGGTGGATTTTGTCAGTTTTCACCATTTAATTCTACTTCTGAACTTTGGAAAGATTACTTTGTTCGTTTTTGCACATTTCTTGGAGCAAATTCTATCCCGGAAAATCGAAAAGCGCAAGTTTTTCTGACAAATCAATCACCCTGCATCTACAAGTTACTCTCCAATCTTGCAGCCCAAAGCTCGCTGCCTAAAGACATCAATAACTTGAGCATGCAAGAAATTATAGATTTCATGAATGATCATGAAGATTTGTTGTGAGGGAACGCTTCAAATTCTGGAGTGATCTTCAACGTAAACCCGGAGAAAAGATACAAGAACTTGCAGCCCGCATTCGCCAGGATGCAGCAACTTGTGATTTTTCCTCTATAAAAGATCCTCAAGATGAAGCACTGCGCACAAGATTTATTTGCTCAATCAGAAACGAAGCGGTCTTAAAGGCAATTTTTAAAGTAAAGGATGAGAATTTGGATTTTGCTAGAGCTGTGGAAATCGCAATTGAAACGGAAAACGCAGCCAAGATTGCGAAAGAAACCGTTTTTGGATATCACACTAAAGATCCAGAAGTAAATCATTTACAAGCAGCACCAAAAGAGTTTCTAAAGAAAAAGACTGAAACAAAAGCACCAAAAGAGTTTCTAAAGAAAAAGACTGAAACAAAAGCAAAGTTTCGCTGCTATCGTTGTGGAAAAGCAAACCACAAACCAGAAGAGTGTCGCTTTAGGCAAACAAAATGTGGGAAACTTCATCACCCAACAACTTTGGAAAGATATGGGCAAACCAATTTTAGATCAGTCAACTCCTCATTACGAATCTGCGAGCAAACACTTTTTGAAAACAAGAGGAAGTTTCACAGCAGAAACGAAAGTACCAGGTAGTGATAATGAGGTTAATATTAGATATGCAGTAACCGATAATCTTAATCTTTTGGGGAGAGTGGCCATTAAACAATTAAAACTATCTGTAGATAAAGTTTTAGATTCATTGGAGTGCAACTTCATTTCCAGGGATTTAAAGCAATATGACTACACCATCAAATATCGCAAGAACGCTGACCATACAAATGCAGACGCATTTAGTCGATTACCATCTCCGAAGATCATAATTTTGATGACGAAGAGAAGGAAGATGACACGGAAATTGTATGTTATATTGAGACATTTAATAAAAAGATGGAGCATAGCAACTTGCAAGCAGAGTCATCCAAAGATCCCCTCATTTCAATGATTATACGTTTTACAGGAGAAGGTTGGCCTACAAAGAAAAACAATGAAGGGAGTGATATCGGACGTTTTAGACAAATTGCTGATTCATTAGGAATCATAAACGGCTGTCTAACGTATGGTTCCAGGGTGATTATCCCAAAGTCTTTGCATGTCAAGTGGTGAATGAACTACATGCGGGACATTTTGGCATGGAAAGGATGAAGAAAAGAGCACGGACGTCAGTGTATTGGCCTAACATTACCGAAGATATTGAAAGTACGTGCCGAAACATGTGAGAATCAAAGAAATTTTCCTAAAAGCTCAAACCATCCATGGATGCTTCCAGAAAAGCCTTGGAGCAGGCTTCACCTAGATCATGCAATCAATTTCCTTGGAACAAATTGGCTTGTATTGATAGGTGCACACTCTAAATACCCTTGCGTGCATCCTACACAATCCATTACAACAAGGTCAACAATTGATATACTTGAAGAAGACTTTGCTCACTTCGGCTATCCACACACAATCGTGACAGACAATGCTACTACTTTTATGTCTCAAGAGTTGTGTTGGTGCAAGGAGAGAGGAATAGTTCATCTCACTGGAGCTCCATATCACCCTGCTACGAACGGGGAAGCGGAGAGAATGGTTCAAACGTTAAAGCAATCCTTGAAGAAATCTTCTCTATCGCCGAAAAGAGCCTTACAAGAGTTTTTAATGCAATATCGAAGAACACCAAACATTACAGGCTACTCGCCAAGTGAGCTACTAAATCTCGGCAGATAACGACAAAAATAGACATTTGGATTCCGTCGCCGCCTCACATAGCACAAAGCAAACAAACAGAAATAAACCTACGTCGCTCTAAAGCTTTCAAAAAGTACAAAGTTGGAGATAAGGTCTACGCTAAATATTATGGAAATAAAACAAATCCACGTTGGGTTGCAGCGGTTATCACAAAAATCAAGGGTCAACGAACGTACAACGTTAAAGTCTATCCAAACGGTCCTACATGGAGACGCCACATTGAACAATTGCAACCGCGTTCTTCTACTTCGGAAGATAGTGAATCCGATATCTTTTGAATACCTCTCAAAAGAAACTTTATCTGAGAGAGAAAAGCAAGATGAACTTTTACCCGTCCCTGAAACACTTAGAAGATCAAAGAGAACTAACAAAGGAATTCCACCCCAACGTTTTCCTGATCCTGAATGATCAAAAGCTCAGGTGGGAGGTGTTATGGTCCTATACAAAACACGCATTCTTTTACATTCCCTCAACAACAATGTTAAAAATCACTTTCTCTACAATGGCCTATGCAAATAAGTAAATATTTGCATAGGTTCCTATTCTTTCAATGAAACACTGTTTTATGCGAAATGCTCTTCATTTGCATACCTATTTTACAAGATAATTTATCGACAGTATAAATAGGTGCAGATTTTCTTATATCATCACTTCTTTCTTCTTTCCTCAATAAATTGTTTTCTTTACCATTTTGCTCTGTAAAAACATAACACATTCTTTCCAAATGCCCGAACCATCTCAGTCTGTTTTCTTCCATGTCCTCTTCTATGCAAATCATTCCCATCTTTCGCCTTAGGTAATCATTGGTAAGCCCGTCTTTCAGAGTTTTTCCATTCATCATCCGTATCATTTTCATCTCACTACTCATCATTCTTTTTGTATCAGCTTTTTTAAGAACCCAGCATTCGCTTCCATAGCACATCGCACTTCTTACATATACCTGATAGAGTCTGGTTTTCAGCTTCAACGAGAGGATTTTTCCACAAAGAAGACCCGAAATTTCCTTGAACTTCGTCCACCCACATCGAATCCTGGCTGTTACAGATTTGGAAGAATCTCCAGAATTATCAAGCATGTTTCCCAAATAACAGAAACTCTGCATAACATCCACCTCATCCGTGCCTAACTTCACATTCTTTTCCATTTTTTCAAGTTTATCTGCTTCTAATTGAGATCTTCGACAGACAAAACTTTTCACGTTTTGCAAAGAGCCCTTGATTGTAGTCAGGGGCGCACATCCTCAAAATTATTTGGGGGGGGGGGCGAAATTTTTTTGTTGCAATTTTGAAAATTAGTGGTCTGGAAATACCACGGGAGACCAAATATTAAAGCAATCCTTTAAAATAGAGTGTATTCAGCGCATACCTAAAATCCTAAATTTATAAGACTACTTTATTTTTTTTACAAAATTGGTGAATTTAAATACTATACTTCCAGCGAAAATATTTTAATTAAATTTGCATATCGAATATCGTGCGCAGAAAAAATTCCCCCAATTAAAAAGTACGAAAAAACGCCACCAGTAAAAATTCCCCAATTTAAAATTAGAAAAAAATGCCCCAACACAAAAAAATTCAAAAAATTATTAATTAAAATTAAAGAAATTTTTTTTTTAATAAAGGTTTTTTGTATAAAAAAAAGTTAACACCTTTGCTATTGTTTTCAGGAACTTTATAAAGAAAAAAACTCTATAGATTAAGAAATTTTAGAAATTTAGCCTTTCAAAACGGTACCAAATAAAAATATTTATATAATTAAAAAAATCCTGAAAATCAAAAATTAGGGAGCATTTTTGGGCATTTATTCTGAAGTTTCCGGGGCATTTTTACCTACAACCATCAAATATACACTAGTTTAAAAAATCCAAAATTGTTAGGGGGTGGAATAGGCTTTTCATTTGAAAAATGAAGTAGTCTACCAGACACATTATAGGAATTGATGAAAGAATATTTGATTCATAGAGTAAACAAATAGCTGAAGGTTGGATAGTTTTATATGAGTGAATGTATTCTAAAGGCAAAGAGTCTACTAGACAGTAGACACCTTGCAATGTTTATATGAAAAAATGTGATTGATTCAGGGGCAAGGGTATAAAATGAAGTTATAATTGTACAAACAAAAAATTAAGATCGCATTATTTCATTTTACTCAGCATCATTCAAAAATAGTTTAAAAGCTAAATTGATACGAGCTACAAAAAGTAAAATAACTTTTAAAATTTTGCAATGATTTGCCTTTTATAATAAATTTTAAAGAAAAATTTGAGGCATCCCCTACAGCATACTCTATGGGTGGCATGGCAGGTTGGTTGAGATGATGTACTCAGCACGGAAGCCTCTGGATTCGATTCCTCATCGATACGAATTTGTTCAGTTTGACATAAGCGGTACATCAGTACCTTGTCAATGAAAATACACCCGCTGCACCTTACCTTTTACTCAAAATTGAAAAATTTGCTACATAATTAACATAAGAGAGAAAGGAAACAAAATAAACTAATAAAGCAATTTTGACTATTTTAAAATGAAACCGTCTGTTCTCAGAATAATTTCAAAATAATAGTAGGCATAAAGAATTAGAGTTTATTTGATATTTTCAAGTTTTTATAAGCAGCAAAAGCCAACGTTTAAGTAGCCAACACTTATAATTAAAAATTATTTAAACTAACGGTCGACAGACATTTAGCCCCCTGACAAATTGTCTCATAGGCTATTAGTTTCATCCCTCTTTGCTTATTATATGTGTAAAATTATTAAAAATTATATTCTTGTTTATTTTATCTCTATTAAATTATTTCAAATTATTCATTTTATCTCTTAATTTTTAGAATTGTCCATGAGACAAAATGTCTTATGAAAATAACGGGGCGAATTGTCCATGAAACAAAATGTCTTATGAAAATAATGGGGTGAATTGTCCATGGGACGAACTGTCTTATGAAAATAATGGGGTGAATTGTCCAAGGGACGAACTGTCTTATGAAAATAATGGAACGAAATGTCGGAGGACCAAACTAACATAAATCAAAGTATACGAGAAAAGAAAATTATTGCGTTTTTTTAAATATTAAAGTTTTCATATGTTACAAAATGTAGCAAACGTAGTGATAAAGATTGTAACTTTTGTTGAAAAAAAATTCTTAGCGCGAGTCTAACAATATTCATTGATATAAAATCGTAACGATTGAAAACTATTTTAATTTAACTCTAAATGCAAATTAGACAGAAGCAGTGGTGTAGCCAAAAAAAAAGTTGATAGAAGGGGCACAATTTAAAAACAAACAACTTGCGCAACATTATTTATACTTTCTTGACCCTTTCATTGGAGAAATTTTCAAAAACTGATATCGCATAAGATGCATGGGGCAACATGCGGTTCATAGGAGTGTGGGCACGGCCCCTCATGCCCCAGCCTACTACGTCACTGGAGAGAAGAGAGCTGAATGAGATAGGAGAGCTTGAGTGAATGATTGAGTTTTAGCAGAGAAAGCGGAAGAGAACAGAGGAGACAGAAAGAGAAATAGAATCACTGTGACAGAAGATGAGAAAATCTAGTGGATCATCAACATGCGCTTGCTCAAAAATACTATAAAGAGGAGACACTGTGATAAACATTGCTGACTTATTGTGTGCATATTGAAGCAATGGATTATTATTATATAGCTCTCACACATCGTCTGTAAAATATGTTCAATAGGAATTTCAGAGCAGCTTGGCATGATGTTTGATTGATTCGAAAGTTTGCATACATGTTTTATAAACAAGCAGCAACTCTTAATTATAGAAAATTATTGGGGGCGAAGGTCATTTTCGCCCCCCCCCCCCCCCCTCGCCCCCCGGATGTGCACCCCTGATAGTGCATCTCTTATGCACCCACTTCTCACATTTGAAACATTGTATTGCATTACGAACAACTCTTTCCCCACAACAAGAGCAAGGATAAACGTTGCTGATGGCATTTCTCAACATATTTTTCGTCTTAAAAATCATAACTTTGGTTTTGCTTACGTTGATCTTCAAGCCTTTGTCTTCTAGAACCTTTTTCCATGCCACGTACTTGTCACTCAAATCATTCAAGGTATTTGCAGCTAAAACCAGATCATCAGCGTATAAAAATTCTCTGTGATTTTTAACAATCGTATCAGAAATCGCATCCATTACAATAACAAACAATAAGGGGCTCAACACCGAGCCTTGATGAACGCCGACCCCTGTTGAAAACCATTCTGATATTTTTCCATCTACTCTAACAGCAGTTTTGGCGTAGTTATACATTTCAATAACAGCTCTCACTTCATACTCCAAAACGCCCTTAAAAATTTTTATTGTAGTTTAAAAAAGACGTTATATAGCAAAATCTTCTTAAAACTTTTCTGCTTTTTAAGAAATAAACAAAAAAAATTCAAAACTCTTCAAGATCCTAATTTTTTCAAGCAAATTAAAAATATTTTAATGCTTCTACTTGTAATGAAAGTTAAAAAATTACATACAAAATTTTTTTTTATAAAAAAAAATTGTTTTTCATTCTAACAATTTCAAAACTTTTCTGAAAAAATTTGCATTTATTTTGGTAAAAAGTACACCATATGTGATGGGGGTTTTTTTGCTTCGCCACAAGGGAAATGCATTTTTAACTGTATGATTTATAGCCGCCCTATTGAAGTACCTTTCACTAGCATCTCTTATTTTTTTTAACTTTTTTCAATTCTTTCAAAATTTTGAAATGAAGAACATTTTTCAAACAGTTATTCAAGTTGCCTATTTTTTTTTAAATATTATAGTCATTGTAGTTAGCGCCTCGCGATGTGTGCTGAGTTTTGCATTTTACTATTTTAGCTTGATCTTATGAAAGGCATTCGCGAAAGCATCATTGGCAACTGCTTTGAAGACTTCGTTTTCCATTTCATCAATAAACTTTTTCCAAATCCTGACTCCGTGCCTGATTGGGCTCAAAAGGCTTTGGCAAGTGTGAATATAAATTTATAATATTTTTGACAAAAAAGTCCTTAAAGTCACAATCTATCATCGCATTTACAAAATGGCGGAGAATGTTAATAAAAGAACTTTTGTTAAAAATCTTTACTATACTACTAATGAGAATCAAAGTTTTGATTAAAAAATTCAGAGAATCAGAATCATCATAATCATCATCATCTAGAATCCAAAAGGTAAAAAGTAAAAATCTTTTTCAATGCAATTTTATATGATATATAAAAAAGCAGGCGATTTTATAATTTTTGAGATTATTTTCTTTTCTGCTTTGCCCTTAGAGTCGAGTAGACGATTTTTATTTCGTGGGAATTCAGGTGGGGATGTGCGTGTAAATATAGCTAGCTCGAACTCGTAAATAAATCAACGAGACCCGCGACAAAGCTTACTAAACATATATATCAAAGAAATAAAAAATTCGACCGTGATTAATTTGTCTGTCAAAATCTTGCGCTTAGAGCAATTTCAGTTCGAAAGCGCCATTATAAGTGCTCCGTGTATGCTTCAGTCATTCATCTTATTTCTAAACATATGTGTGGTAATATCAATAAATAAATATATTTTTAACAGGATATATCCAAAATTTAAAAATTTTCTTCATTTTAGAACAAAAAAAACAAACTTAAAAAAATTAAAAAAAAATCAAACTTAGACAGAGCCACAAAAATCAGATTTTCTCAATGATTGTAGCGCTGGAAGCTTCGATGGTATACACCTGGAGAACGAGCAGAGTTTCGTGGAAAACTAAGGGAAGGATTTTTCATTCTTAGAGCCAGAAGTGATGTACACCTGGTCTTTAGTGTTTGACAGCTATGACAAACAACTATATGCATGTTTCAGCGAATCATGTATCAGCACAGATAATGGTCAAGTAAAATACTGGAAGCTAAAGAAATCCATCTTGTCACAGCTAGCTAAATTCCTCCTTTTGCAAATTTATTTTTTACTCAAACTTATAATTTGTTCACAAATATATTTATTTTTTTCTTTTATCTCTGTAACTTTATTAATCAAAACTTCATATATATAAACTTACTTACTAATCAGAATCAAAGTTTTGATTAAAAAATTAAGAGAATCAGAATCATCATCATCTAGAATCCAAAAATATCTATTTAATCTTTTTCAATGCAATTTTATATATAAAAAAGCAGGCGTATGATTTTTGAGATTAAGTAGACGATTTTTATTGCGTAGGAATTCAGGTGGGTTTGTGCGTGTAAACCGAGCAAAATAATATTGGAAGATTTAGTATACTTTTTTAAATATATTTTCAGCCTTTTTTTGGGTTTTAGTTTATAATGAGTAGAATAAGCAGAAGATATTCTATGTAAACACAGAAGATTCTAATTTTTGTAAAGTTGACATATGTCGACTGTGGTCGATAACCAGCAAAACTGGAGGTGTTAGTATTCATTAGTTAAAGTGGGTTAAGCTAAAACGTTGAACTTTTTTTTTATTGCTATTAATAACTTACACAAAAAATCGCCATAAGTGCAGGTTTTAGTCTGACCAGCTAAAGTTGTTAAAAAAAGTTCCAATATGGAATTTTCTAATAAAATTCCAAGTTTTCGTATTGATCTCAGATCGAACGCTTGAATCGATTAAAAAAATCCATCGATTATTATGCTTTCCTTTTTAAAAGAGCTAAATATAGAAAAAGTTTTGATCTCATAATCAATAACTTGTTTTAAAGGATATATTGAATGAAGTTGCTACTGCTTCAGGCAAGCCGTAAAATTACATAAAAAGTGCCTTTCATTGTGCCACACTGTAGTACAGGTTAATTTCATTTTAAATATAAATGGGCAAAACTGAAGAATGGGTTAGACAAGTCCTGCTTTTTTAGTTTTAAATTCTTTTTTAAAATTTTTTTCTAAAAATGATAATATAAAAAAACTTTTTTGGTGGCTACATGCTGATAAAAGAAGGATTAATATCATCTTAATGCCAAGAGAGCTTTTTCTTTTAGACATCGTGAATTTCTTCTGCAATTTAAGATTTAGGGTGAACGTTTTCACCTGTGCTCATGCTTGGGGAAGTTGAAGAAACAGATTTGCAACTGGAAAAGCTACGAAGCATGCCAAAGCCCATCGATTTTTAAATGTAAAATAAAGACTAATTTATTTTCGAAGAGTTAAAATATTGATTCTTCTATATATAAATGAAATATGAATATAGTAAGTTATAAGGCTTTTATTGAATTAACGAAGTGTTATATAAGAAAGGAAAACTATTGCAAATATAAGTTTACGCGAAATTCTTTAGACCAGAAAATTTCATCCCGCATTTGTCTGAAGTGTCTGAAGAGATTGTATCAACCCAAACGCGTACAAAGTGTTTTTTTTAACAAATTGTAATGATAGTTCATTCGCATCTCGACATCAGACTTATAAAGGCCAAAGTCTTTATAATGAGCGAAAACTTCTCGCAAATGGAATGCTGCTGTTGTTGCTATTGGGAATAATTGCTTCTTTTGTGTGATGGGAAGGGGAGAGGATTGGATTGCCTTCACTTATTTATTTGGTGAAGAATTGAATATGATGACTGTGAGGGTGATTGTAGCGATGAGGAAGATGATTAGCATCAGTCTGTCAACAACGATCGCCAAGTCCATCCACTCCTCCTTTGCCTTGTCTTTGATATCCTGTAGTCTGTAGCGGTACTCATTTTTCAAAATACTCAAGTTTATCTTCTCCAGGATCTATAAATGCATTCAGTAAATTCATACACTCACCCTATCTATTCGTATACGAAAGGTAGAGGTAACCTCGGGTGTTTTCATCGAGAAGGCACAATTGCACCCCTTGTATCGAACTATGAGGAAAGCAGGCTTGATGCGGGATCGAACCCAAGACCTTGAGTTATCGAATCCAGTATCTAACCAACCCTACTCACGCCCCTAAGACGAGTTAATTTTCAAAGCGTAAAATCGTATCGTAATAAAAAAATGTTTCATGTTAACTTGGTTAATGAATGCTTTCATTATTTTTGCTGCAAGCATTGCATCTTCTTTATTCAAGTCACTACAATAACAACTTCTGAAATAATATTGTTTTTGAGAACAAGGATTTCTGTGTGGAAAGTTCTATGTGGAAATATCGCAACAAAATTGAAATCGTACACGAACTTCGATATTTCACCCTAATTCGGCTTTTTTCGTATGTAATTTCGTTAAAAAAAAGCTACCGCATTTTTGAAACGTAACATACCATATGCCACCATTGAATACAGCCACGTAGGCAGCTATGGAGTACTTAGGCTTGGAGTCAACCATCTAACAGAAATCCAAAAGACTTTTATGTGAAAATTTCCTTGGACGAGGTGCATAGCTTTCATCAGCTGAATAAAGGTTAAGAACCCCTGCCTTATACACTTCCCACAAACACATTCCCATCGGTGCTACGACATTTCATCACACGATACTTCATCACGCGACATTTCATCACAACGAAATTTCATCACACGACACTTCATCACGCGACATTTCATCATACACAACTCCATTTCATTACAACAACGCTTCATCATACAACATTTCATGACATAAAACTGTGAATTTTATAAAAAAAAAAACTAGCCATGTATCTATATATTGTTTTCAGCTATTTTTAAAGAAACGGTATTGAATCATTTTTTCAAATAAACAAAAAATATTTTTAATAAAAGTCAAACTTTGAAAAATTTCTTCCAAATTTTAATGAATAAATATATTATATATAACAGTATTTTTCATTAAAAATAAAAATTCTATTTTTGTATTAACTTAAAAAATATTAATATTTATTTATTTGAATCTAAAACAGTATTTTTCTCTAAAATTTATATTAAATAAAATGTTATCTAATTGGTTTTTTAATAAACTTTCTCTAATTGGTTTTTTAATAAAATGTCTCTAAAATTAGATAAATATTAAAATGGTGTCTATTTAAAATAATTTGTCTCTAAAATTAGATAAATATTAAAATGGTTATCTAATTGGTTTTTTAATAAAATGTCTCTAAAATTGGGTTTTAATAAACAAAATGCCTTGACAAAACTGAAGTTGTTTGTAATATTTGGAATCGGTAGATCCCTAAAAAAAACCTTACTCCAGTAATGAAAAATGATGAAAAACACATGAACTCTTTCTCATGAACACAATTTCAAAATCTAGGAGAATTTGTTCAGGATTTGTACAAGGAACAATTTCTTTTATTGCGTTCATCAACCTTCTATAAGTATTTCTACTTTTGTTCTTTAAAAGAGCATACATTCCAGCTGGATTGCGCCCTTCTCCAAATTGAAAATGAAGAGTGTATAATTGATAAAATAAGGAAGGTACAACCTTGAATGTTCCATCAGCAATCCAAACTTTGGCACGAGACAAACAAGATACAACTTTTCCTTTAGAAGTTGTTCCAAAATTACAGAAATATTCAATTGTATTGTTTTCCATTATAATTATTTTTCAAGTGCAAAAACTTTATGATTTATGCAACAGAGAATAAACAGAAAGGAAAAAGAAAATAAATGTAAAGTTATTTTCAAAAAGAAATAAACTAACAAGGAAGAAGTGTTGGTGAACAGAAGGGGCATAAAAATTTAAGATTACCTACATCTTACCCAGCTAAAGCCCATCATACCCAGGTAAAAAAGTATTAGTATATGCTCTAATACTTCCTATATGGATTAATATTGTATAATAAACTTTTAATCCTTTACAACAAACAACCCATGCATGTGATGAAATGTCGTGTGATTAAGTGTCGTTATGATGAAATGTCGTGTGATGAAATGTCATAAGACCTTACATCATCTTCCATTATTAACATCTAGCGATACTCTCATCCAACTATCGTTCTCCGTGAAATATTTACCTCCCCTACCAGAATCTTAGAATTCATTACGAACTACCCTCCATTATCACTTCATCTCAAACAAAGTGTTACCAAAAAATATATCATGGCAGGTATCGAACCAGATTCCTATCTTAAATCCTTCTACTTCCATAACACTCCAATTACTCCCCCTCAAACTTGGTACAAATTCTTATTCCCACAATCATTGTCTCCACTCAACAACATTCTCATCCAATCCAAAATATAATAGTAAATATTCTAATGCTCTGATCGAAAATTCTCACGTTTTTTAGTGTAAACGCTCTCGGTTTTCCAAATAAATCAATCAATCAATCAATCAAGAACGGAGAATACGCCCTACCAAAAATGTATAGTTCAAAACATTTGAAAGCAGTCACACCTTGGATGAGAGTAAAGCAAGATGTCTGCACTCTGAGAATCGTCATTTTGTATCCATTCCATACCTTGACCATATGGTGTAGGCCAAAATTTTTTATTTACCCTAAAATCGATTATTGGACCCCCTTATCGAGCGCAATTTAACTCTATTAAATGCGTTATCTTTAAGTTAATTAAAGTAATTAAATTGCAAATTAACAATTATTTTTGTAATTAAAGAATTAAAGTTAAGCTAGCTCAAATTCTAATTTAAAATTTTGATCATGATAATTTTGATGCATATTTCTTTTATACGAAAGAAGAAATGGGCTATTAGCTATTACATCTTCATTTCTTAAACATACTTTAGAATTTTTTTGAACACGTTAAAGAAGGGGGGGGGTCCAAAATGCGGTCGACAAACACTTTTCTTGGAGTCGTGAAGGCATAAAAATCATTAGAAGATTATTTAGCAGTTATGGAGAAGGACAGCTATCCATTATAATGTCCTGTTGGAGAAAGTAAACGTGTATTTTGAACAAGATGTACACAAATGCACAATTATATTTAAAACATAATTGATTGAATAATTTTGAACTATTCGGGCCTATAATTTATATTCCTTGAATGATACTTGATTCATTGTTTATTGAGCCAGAACCAAGAAAAGTTTATGCTGACTTGGTAGATACTCTTTTGTGTGTCTTCTTGAAGAATCCCTGGTGATCTCAGAAAACATGAATCAAACAATGTCAGATATCCACGTGACGTCGTTGACCTTGAACTTCCTATCAAGATAGACATTTTTGACAGTTACATCTAGAAGTAGAACCTCTAAAGTACTTCAGCGCATATTTTGCTATATAAAAAAGGACTGCTTTCAGGGTTCTATTTTTAAATGGAAGTGTTAGATTAAGTTTTGTCCTTCACAAAGCCGCACGATTATGTTAAATTTACTTGACAAACAATTGATGGTAAAAATTTTTTGGCGCGAAAGTTAAACTTTAGTCATCTCGAACATTAAGATAAATATTTTGTGTACAGAGTGAATTGGATATCCTTAAAATTTAATGCACTTTGATACTTATATCCAAAATTTAATTTCAAGTCCCAAAGTGTCACAGACTGAACCAAAGACATGAGTGTATTTCACCCGTCTACGTTTATTGATCTTATTGAGTTAGCATAGAAAAGTATTAAAAAAAAAAAGCAAACTCTAAGGAATTCATCTTCAAAACTTCGTGGAGGATTTAGATTTGATCTGTAATTCCTTGATGATAAAAAATTCATTGAAGCTTGGGGATTTAGAAGTTGGTTTTTGTCAAAAGTATTCATGGCCGTTGTTGCGAGAAAAGAGCTGGTCTCTGAAAGTTCATTGGAAAAGGTTGCCAATTCATCGAACTAATAAAACGTAATACCATGTGTATATCATAAACTTACCGACTAACTCACTGAAAAACATTTTGTTTAAAGACGATTTGCCGTAAAAATTTTGGAACTAGTAAAGAAAATTCTTTTACTGAAAAAGAACATTGCTATAACTTTGAAACACTAGACGATTTTCATTTCTTGCGGCACATGTGTCAGATAACTTTTCTAATTCATTTTTTATTGAATAAATTAAAAAATTTTAAAATATAATATCAAAAATAAATCAGTTTTGATGCAAATATATTTTTAAAATTATTCTTAAATCATCTTTACTTGTTTTTTGGAGGGATTTTTGTTTGGAGAGTTATTTACACCTGTCATTACGAAAGTAATCCAAAATAAATAGAAAATTATTTTATTTTACTTTTTGAAATGCACCTCTTATTATTTTTAATTTGTTCAAAGTGATTTGAGAAGCCTTCGGTTTATTTCGTTAAAACTTGACACCCAAATAAAAGTATACCTTGTCTTCAAAGCTTTCGTTATATTTGGAGCGAATTCGGATGAACAAAATGCGCGCCATGACGTTGAATAGGAGGTATTTCACAATCTTTGGAATCTTTCTTCCGCGAAAGCCTTTGTGGTGTAGATTTAGGGTGAAGACGGTCATTGCGGTGGACATGGAAACAACGAAGATGGTGGAGCCGTAGTACAAGCCTTAAAGAAGGAAAGCAAGCATAAGTGTTGTTCACATATTCAGCGCGCGTCTAGCTCAGGCGTGGCCCACATTATATGGTACGCACCAAATATAGCTATAACGAACTACCATGTGGGGTGAATCTTAGTTCGTTATATCAGGAAGGACATAAAACAGACCAAAATTTGTGAACACTTTATATCCTACACATAGTGTAATAAACATGCGCTACACACATGTTAGTCTAAATTATATTCATGCAGTCGCCAATAAAACGTTAATTTCCGTGGTTTGTGCGGAGCTACGTTCTATCAGGTTAATTTATACCGACTTTGTGGTTAAGGCCGTAGAACATTAGTAAGCTATAACCGAAATTTTGTTATAGTCGACTTCGTTATAGGCCGTTTAATTGAAACAATAAAGGAAAAATGTGTTTTCTGGTGATGATGCGTAGCAAAAAATATTTCGTTTTCAACCGTGGGCTAGTGTTTCCTTCCCGGTTTACACCGCACTAATTTTTGCTCCCGAGAATAAATTTACTTCCCGCGATTTATCAATTTTAAATTGTTTCAAATGCTACATTTGTTTTTTTTTTATCGTTAAAGAAGATACACTGAACTAAACATGGTTTTCTGCATTTTCTAACCTATATACTATAAGAAATGAATTAAAGAAACTCCCTTACTATTTATCTTAATTAATCTAATCTTCGATCAAACATTCTATATTTCTTGAAATTAGGTTTAATATTATAGGTTATCTTTATCCAAAATGCCTGTTTCCTCCTATAAGCCTATCAGAATATCTAATAAGCTGCTCAAATTTTTGAAGAAAGGCTCAAAAATAAATGAAACTACGTAACACATATGAAGTAAAAATCATTGAATTTTTTTGTTAAATATTTTATATCAATTGAATATATATATATATGGATGGCAGTAAATATCTTTATGCTGAAATGAGTGTGGGTTGCTGAGCCAGTCTTGCCATATTTTCGATACTTCAAAAGTAAAAGAAGATATATCAATTGCAATATTTGGAACTAAATTTGTATGAACTCTTCTTCAGAATTTTAAGATTCATAAGTGAGAAACCGATATTCTTGTAAAGCGCCCGAAATAATTTGTAGGTTGAATATTAGACGGTTGCGATAAGTGAGAGTCTATGTTTTATCCTAAAAAGTAGAAAATTTTGATGGCAAGGAATCTTTTTCGAGAAATGCTATCTGTGAAGATTGGCTGTCCATGTCTATTTGATAAAAGACCTATGGTATAAAGATGATGATCTTTGCATGGCTCGAGAAGTAGAGTCAAAAACTGAAAAGCCTCCATTTCTATTTGGTCAAAAAGATTCCATCTTTTTTTCTTTCAATTTATTTGTCTTCTAGAATAAAGATGTGTTTGCACAAGAAGTTGACACTCAAAACATTTCTTTGCAAAACAAGTATAAAGCAATCTATTTCCGTTTATTCTATGATTGATTGTGAAGGACTATTCTTTGAAAACGTTGGCTAATGTTGGTATTTTTTCTGAATATTTCTTTTCTTGTATTTTGTCTCAAATTAAATCAGGATAATTTTTATCCAAGCGAAATTTGCCTTTATGATTATCCTGGCAAATTTAACTTTTCTTCATCTTTGTTGTGAGCATCAATTGATAAATACTTTCATTTTGTGTTTCTTCAATTTGTAAATATATTATACTATTTCCTTCTCTGAATAAAAGTTCACAATCAATTCCAATTTTGACTGCTTTGACTCAGGTCTCAAAAATCCCCTTTTCGCAAATGGAATGTATAAGCAAGAATCCGCATCCAATATTTTGCCTTGCATCCGCCACCCTAACAAAAACAAATGACAAAAATAGATATAAAACGTAAAGTGTAGCATATGTTGTCATATGGGTAAAATGACAGCCTAGTTTGATTGGAATTGAAAACAGAGTGACTTGGTTCCCATTGTTTTTTCTTCCGATGCTATTCTGACAAAACAGCGGGCATAACAAGCTGAAATGGTTTTATTAATAATTCCACGAAGATAACACAGATAAATAGAAATGATTTTGATAAAAAAAAATTTCATCTATTTTTGTAATTATTTATTATGCAACATCCATGAGCAAAAACGAATAGTTTAGCCTCTTTTTACGCACACCGTCATTTTCTTCTAATATTATTGCTCATACTTACCTTCTCTTCTTTAGTTTTCTCGGATTTAAAACACTATTGTGCATTTCACACGTGACATCCTGTCAAACTACTTCACAATATACAGTCATGCCTTATTTATCCGTTCTCCAATAAACGGCTTTTTCGTTATTCCTCACACACATGACTGAAAATGATCTCAACGCGTATTAAAGTGATTCACTGCTCCGCTAACGATATGTGTTCTCAATCTGAGGTAGAAGACGACATTGGGCCATAAACACTCTATACTAGATTAACATCTTCATCCACACCTATCCACTTTCTTTGACAGCATAGCAACGATCAAGCCTAGTTCACGCGTGAAAACTGTAAAAAGTCAAGCTATCTTTTCCACAATATTTTGTTTCTGATTTTTTTTGTGCAGAACTAGCTAAAATCATCTGGTCTCTGGCTCCAACCACATAAATCAATTGCAGTTTACACATTTAAAAAAACAAAAAAAAATTTGTCTGCAGTTTTAATTGCTTTTTAGAAGTTTTGGCAAGGGATGTGCTTAATTTTTTGATTTTTCTATCCAATTTACTTTTGTTTCATAAATGGTCTTTAGAATGATTAATGTTAGCAATATGTGTTTGCTTAAAGTGATCATGAAGAAGGCATTGTAGAAAACTTGAGGGATACAGAAAGCACTCCAACTTCTGAACAAGATACGAGTAATATACAATATACAGCGTCTTTCCAAGTTTAATAATACAAAGCTATAATTCGAGCAATAATAATACGCTTTACCGCTGTTTTTGTGATTTAAGTATTAAAGTGTATGCCTGTCTAATGTCAATATGTATTCGCATGTATATGCGAAGACGTTTTTTTGTGTCAGACGTGTATTAATACAAATAAATAGGAACGTTTGTGTCAAGAATGTCAATAAATGTGAATGTATGATTGCGAAAAACTAAACCTAATCGAAATTTTAAAATTTTTGAACTGCCCCTCCCCTGCCGTGATTTTTACTCTTCCTGCCCCATTTTTTAATACAGAGCATCTAGAATTAGCCCCCCCCACTTCGATAGGTAACGTCATATATGTATGATCCTATTTCATTGATTTTCAAAAATGTAGCCAATCAGCAAAAAGAATTCAAGGTGGTAGAGACTCATAACGTTGCACATACACTGTATACCCCTCATGTAAAATCAATCAGACAGACAGACATTAATGATTTATTCATTCAAATATATTGACGACGCGCCAAACAAACTAGTCGTCTACAATTGCCGAAGACCATCATTGATCGAAAACCGTTTTTAAGCAGGTGTTCGCGCACTACACGAAAACAGTTGATTTATACTCTTGACTTCTTTCAGCCTAGGAGTCATATCTTTTAGCAATTTGATTGTCTGCATTTATGGGTGTGGGGTATTTGTCTAGTGTGCCCAGTTATAAAAATTGTCGAGCGAATAACATTCCTAGTCATGAGTAGATTGTTATCGTTATTGTGCAAGAGCATGCACTTTTTTTTAAGCATTTGGAAAATGTGCAATCTCTAGAGCAGGGCTCGCCAAACTTTTCTTGAAGCCGGCCGCATTGCCCAAAATATAAAAACGCGGGCCGGAATATTGAAAAGTTAAAAAACACTGTGCCATTATGGCATTTTCTATTAATACTTGTTTAAAACAAAATAAAGCAAACTTTTTCATGTTTTCTCTATGGATGTGAAAAAGTTGATACACTGACTGAGGTAGAGATGTGTCGGCTGTCTCCGCATTTTAACGGAATCATAATTGCTATTCTAAGCAAACACAAGTTTATTTAAAGTTTTATTTTTTAAAGAGGTACTTATCATAAAAATTTTGGATAATGTAAAAATTGAAAAAAACTTGCTTTTATAATATTTGCTTGATATCAAAAAAATGAGATTGAAAAATTTTAGTTTCTGAAGTTTTTCACAGTGAAGAAAATTATATATGTACCCAAAAAATTAAATAATCAAAACTAAAAAATATAAAATAATATACAATTTTGACTTTATTACAAGGCTAAAAGGTCATTAACCCTTTCAGGCATCGATTTCCCCCATCTGCATTCCTTCTAAATGTTTTTTTATAACTTAATCAGATGACTTTTGGGACATTGATGTCTCATTGTACCTGAAATGCTTAAGCAAAACAAACTGCTTTCAAAAAAAAAGCTGTTCGGTTAAAAGATGAAGACTTAGGAAAGTTGAGTCAATGACCTGAATTTGAAAATGAATAAAAGAAAGTGTTTAATTCAAGATACCGTTTCTTGTAATCCGCTCTGACGGAGAAAAATATATCATTGAGTTTTTGGAAGAATTCCCTTTTCAACTGCCTGCCATATGTGTATCCTGACAAAGAAGCTATCAAAAGTTTGATCAGCATAGCAAGAGATCAATTCGTCCTCTGTTTGAGACCGACCAATATCTTTTTCTGATCTTACTCAAATACAGCAAATGTCCTTAAAAATGATGATGAGTTTCTTTAAGGTCTAAAATGACATTATCTAACCGTGTAACTCTAAACAAATTGTCTTCCAATCTTTATTGTCTTCAAATCAAGCACGGAGAAAACTTTATTATAAACAGTATCAAATTAAACACAACGGAATATCTAGCTATACTCAAAATCACAATGATGTTTACATTTCAGTATAATTTTAATGTAACTTTTTTTTTGTCTCTATAGAAAGATTACACTAGATAAAATTATTTTGAGTTTAGAAGATATAAACGTTTACGATTTTTATTGTAACTCTATTTTTCGCTATGGCACTGATAAATCTTCAAGTTCGAGCGGTAGTCTTTAAAATGTTTTTGGAACAGTGTTAAAAAAAATAACTTGCTGAAAAACAAATAAAAATTACATTGTTTAACTTTAAAATATTTTTGAACTATCACTTACCCCAAGACTACTACTTTAAAAGCAAAATATGAGCAATGCAATAATGAAAAGTAGTCAGGGTTTGAGATAATAAGACTTATAAGGGGAAAACTTTTTTCTTGGAATCCCGTGAATATATTCAGCGGAACCATATTGTCTCGATGCATTCTTAGAAACATTGAAATACGTTCTTAAATTTTTCGAGACCGAACTTTTCTGGCCACTGTGTCTACCATCGTTAAGATAAGATCCCGAAATGTTGAGTCCAGGGTACACCTGGACTTTGCATCCCACTAAAAACCTAAGACCAAAATATGAAGCATTTTTTGAAAATACGCCCTTGTTACTTGATATATATTATTTTACAAAAACATATGATTCATATATATATATGGCAGAGAAAGATAAGTAATAATAACATATGAAGATAATTTTGAAAATATGCGAGCGCTTGTGAAAAAGGCGCTGCTACGCGAACGTTTTTTAACTCAGCAATCACGAAAATTTAACTTCCGCGAATCTTTTTTGATTTACAGTATCTAGTCGTTCGCTTGATTACTAGGATCGCGAGAGCTCTACCTTGCCGGTAAACCCCTTGAATTCTTCAGAGGAAGAAAAGCAGGATAAAAAAAGAGGTGCCTAGCTGCATGAACGCAGGAAAGGAAAGTGGCAATTTGATTGATGTAGGGAATTAATTAAATCCTTCGCTGTAGCAGGCGATGAAATGAATTTATGTTGGATGCGCTTTAGCATTCAACAAACAAAACATCAATGAATTATTGATGATATAAGTGAATTTTGCATTTCTTTAATTAAAGCGTCTTCTTCTACGAGACAAGGCGGAGGAGGGAGCGCGCAATGAGAAGGAGAATGCACGAGCTCTACCTAGCATACATCTACTTCTTGGAGACTTCGGGAGAAAATTTGACTTTTTTCTCAAACTTTGTCAAGTTTGATAAAATAACGCGGACGTATTACATCCCTTCACTATGCCTGCTTTCTTTACTCATTTCAATAAGCTCCATTTTCACTTCGGTCAAGATGCAGAAGAAAACAGACGATGGATACCGATTCATGACTTCGGCAACTTTCGTAGCGATCATCCTAAACATCCTAGTCTTCATCAAGAACTGGTTTGACTGCATCACATTGTACGAAAATAATCACTTCTTGCAGCATTTAATCTTCACTCATCCACACCACCACTACCTATCGCAGACCAAAGTCGCGCTCTACTTTGAAGTCTTTTTGATGGACTATCTGATCTTGGCGTGCGGCTACTTTGTAGGCCTCATGTTGTTCGCCTTCATCCTCGATCGCTACATCCTGCTATCTCGTCCAGCCTCCAAAGCCAAGTGGCGAAGAGCAATGGTGTACCAGAATGCGAGAATGATTTTAGCGCTTCTCTGCTTTAGCGTTTCCGTGATCAACTTCTTTCGCTACAAAATAAATGTCAAGAAGGACGGGAAAACAGGCGCGCTAACATATGACGTTGTCTTCAATAAATCTTCCATGATCCTGATTTGCTTGTATTTTCTGAAAAAGGTCGTCTGCCGATTGATTCCTTCAGTAGCAACGCTATTCATCTCAGTCAAGATGTTCATCTTGTACAAGCATTTTCTGAGGAAGCGCAAAAGTTTTGAATCGGATACGAAAAGCACTACTGCCACAACATCAAGTATCGTATTATTGCTCATCATTTCCCTCCTTTACTCGCTAACGATGATTCCTGAAGGTTTGAAGTCCTTTTTAACGTCCAACTTCTACTACCTTAAGTGGTACACTTTTTTCAAAAAAATCTACATATCAAATTACATAACCTCTCTCTACATGTGTTTGCCGTTCAGCATTAACTTCAATTTCATTTACTTTTTCGCGGATAAGAATTACCGAAAAGAGTTTAACAAAAATCTCACATACATTCGCCATGGAGTCGCCATTTTCCGCAAAAAAGTGCGAAAAAACATGAACTTATTGGCCATTTTTTCCCTCTACCGCATTGCCTCTCTTTTCAATCAAGGAAAGACGATGAGATTTTGAGTTAAAATGTTCGACAATTTAGAAGAGTGCTGTTTTTGTAGATGATTTCCAAAAATTCATTCGCCTTTTCACACTTTTATATTTTCTTCTTTGTACCAATTAAAGTTTGTTACAGGAGGAAAGCTTAGCATTTGTAATTAAGAGAGCTTAATTATGTTTTGAGCGAAGTTGTTTCAAATGATGTAAGTTATTATTGTGATTTGAAGAAGAAGAAGAGTAAGGATTTTGCATTTTGTAGTCTCCGATGAGTTTGCATTTTGTAGTCTCCGATGAGTTTGCATTTCGATTGCGGAGTGATGATTATGACCATTTTGCGCTTCTTCATCTGGGCAACGAGACAATGAAGTTTCGTGTGCTGCATTCCATTCTATACCATGGAAGTTGAAATGCTCTGAGTTCATTTCATTGCTTATGATCTATTTTGTTCATTGGTTCGTATAGGTATGATTTCCTTTTCATTTGTAGTGGTTCTTTCCTTATTTTCGTTTGTTTCAACTTTCTTTCAAATAAAGTGTGCATTTTACATAATTTCCATATTTTTCGTGCATTCTTTCTATCTTGGTAGTTGTGCTTTGGTATTGAGTATTTTGTACGGCAAATAGGGATGCCAAGACAGAGAATCGAACCCAACACGTATATAAATCAGTGTACGCTTCTACCGCTGAGCCATGTAGCAGCATTAAAGTTATGATGAAAATGTCACAACCGTTTACTCTCTATCAGTGATACTTTTCAGGGAAATAATACGAAAAATGGGCGAAATCGCATAACTTTTAGATTTTTTTCACTGTTTTCAAATATTTTAGATGAAAGATGATGATAAAAAAAAAGATAAAATCCTTAAAATTTGCAATATTTTTAATTTGGTTGAAAAAAGAATCAAAATTTTCAGAAGTTTTGAGAAGATTTGTTTTCTTCTTTCTAAATATTTCAAAACATTGCTTTCTCATTTTTGTCTTGTTTTCCGAGGATTTCCGAGTAATTTACGAGAATTAATAATTCCTTCCCATTTTCCTTCGAGATTAAGGAATAGGAAAGTAAATTTCCAAAAAAAATATATTAAAATCACAAAAGTATAAACGAATATCGATGTGAAGCACTTTAAAATAGATCTTTACACCCCATAAGAAACTAAAAGTTAACGTATAATTTATGAAAGAAATTTTGATAACTGATATGAGGAGGGAGTGTTTTTGATTGTGGTAAAATATTAACCTTATTTTTAAAAACTGGTATTACAGTATGTCCTTTATAACGCGGTCCAATATAATGCGGGAGGTGTCTTTGGTCCCATTTTTTATGGTTAATTGATATAGCGAAAATTTTATATTTACCATTTAATTGCAAATTAGTGAATACTAATTAAAAATCTCAGTCTTCAATCAAGTCTTTTAGTTTTCTGAGGTTGGGAAATAATAACACATGTTGCAGTGGAAATTATAGTGGACATTTATAAAGCAGCTTCGTCTGTAAGGAGAGATCTGTGAAATTTAGTTCGGACACCCAAAATCCCAATTAACGGCTCTGACCCCGTGTCGAAAATTTAAACTTTATTTGGATTCCGTTAAGATGAAGAGATAAGGGAATAATACCGAGAAGAGGAAGTTCCTCGGATGTTGGAGGCATGGTTTCAGCAACCAGCATCATGAACACCGTCATGGAGAGGAGGGTGGTGATGCCAATGGTAACTTTTTCTCCGCTGTCGCAGGGCATGTAGAAGCCGAGCAACGCTACGGATGTGATCAAGAGGCACGGCAAAAGGAAGTTGAAGATGTAGAAGAGGGGGCGTCTGCGAATCTTGATTGTGAGAGTTATGTCTGGAAAGGGTTCTGGACAACAGGAATAATACACAACATTCCTCTTTACCTGAGAGTAAGACAAAATACTTTAAATAGATTACACGATGCGTATATAAAGTTAAAAATTTTTTTTATATTTCGTTGCTCAAATTCTTAACAGGTTTTTTTTTAAAATTAACCCATTTAAGACCAAGCAAAGCAGACGATATCTAAAAAAAACGCAGACGATTTATATTCAAAGTCATTGAAAAAAGCAGACGAAGATGAAATTACTTATGTTCCAAAATAGGAACATTGGTCCTAAATGGGTTAAAAAAAATTATTTTTAAATATGATTTCTTTTTCGCAATTTTCTATCTGAATTTTTTTCATGTGTGTTAACTTTTTTTTTGATATTTATTTATACTATTTTTTTTATTTATGTGGACTCTCTCCGAACCGAAAAAATTTTGCGGTTTCTCGAAACGGCTATTTTTTATACTAAAAACTTATTCTATAAAGAAAGCCTATAACACTCTTTTAAGGTTTTCTACAAACTAAAGTCTAAGTTATAAAATTTTATAAATAAAAAAAAAATTATTTTTTTATTAGCCATTGATCTAAATTTATTTGTTTTAAATTTTTTTCCCATTAAAATTTCTCTCTCAATTTCTTCCGTAAGGTTTTGAAGTTTTCATTCAGCTTTTCGTAGTTAGAGGCTTTTATTAAACAGCATTTTTTGATCTGATTTATCATAGATACCATTTCCTTAAAAGTCAAATTCTGATCATCGTGATCTTTTTCATCATCTTCTTCCTCAACCGCAACTTCAAAATTTTCTTCCTCCTTACTCGATTGATTTTTAGAGTAGATTTCAATTAAAGCATTCTCCCAATCATTTCCAAGTTCTTCCACTGGAACTAACTCATCTATTTTTTTATAATTATCGAAAGCTACGAGAACTTCCTTCAAATACTTTTCATCTTTATCTTCAAATTCTCCTTCATTATCATCACTAAGTCTTTTTATATCAAATCCACATCTTTTAAAGCACTTGGAAATCATACTATCAGTCGTTTCTTTCCATGCTTGGGAAGACCAATTTACAACGTCTAGAACACTCATTTGTTTGACGATATCACTCCCTGTTTTCACATCATCAATTTTGAAAAGCACACTGCGTAACAATTTCACCCTATACTTGTTCTTGAAAACTTTAATTATGCCTTGATCCAACGGTTGTAATACGGATGTTGTATTTGCTGGAAGAAAAGAAAGCTTCACGTGGCTTTTTTCAAAGTGAACGTGTGAAGAGGCATTATTAAGAAATAATAAAAATTTTCGTTTTTGAAATCTCATTTTGGAGTTAAGTTCATCAAGATATTCCTCAAATAAGGGACCAGTCATCCACGCTTTCCTGTTGAATTTCCATGTAACCGGCCAACGCTCCGTCTCAATCGATTTAAAACATCTTGGCTTTTGAGCTCGCCCAATTATCAAGGGTTTTAACTAAATTGTAAAAAACAAATTTGATTTAAAATTAGAAAAAATATTCAAAAAAATTAGTTTTACTTTTTCTCCAATCATCCTACAAGTCAACATTATTGTTACTCTCTCCTTAGAAAACTTGATTCCTTTGACATCATCATTTTTGAAGGACAAAGTTTTGTCCGGCAAAGCTCGAAAAAATAAACCAGTCTCATCACAATTAAAAATATTTTATTTTTCCAATCATTAACAACTTCCATATTTACATCTCCCCTTTCTTCACAAACTGTAAGTTGC
This sequence comes from Nectonema munidae, assembly GCA_030549495.1. Classification (NCBI taxonomy): domain Eukaryota; kingdom Metazoa; phylum Nematomorpha; class Nectonematoida; family Nectonematidae; genus Nectonema; species Nectonema munidae. The sequence goes on along the minus strand of JAUIRK010000952.1, from coordinate 369,615 downwards.
TTTATGTCGTGTCTTTTATTTCCATGTGCTAAGCCAACCTTCTGAAGCTTTAAAGTTTTCAATATCCATTTTTTCAATGAATTGTTCGGCCTTAGCTCTTATTATGGGTCCAGAAACAGGAATATTCTTGTCGCGTGCAGTTTTGAACCAGCTAAGCATTAATTCATCAATATCAGTAAACTTTGTTTTAATCACTCTAAAGTTTGATGCCTTGCTTTGAATTTTATATTTATCCTTAGCTCAACACTTTTTCAACATCATTTATCAAACTTATTTTTGAATTTAAGTCAAGCTCATTTCTTTTTCTTTCAGGCATTTTGTTCTTTCAAACCAATGAAGAAAAGGTGCACAAAAATTCAATTAATTTATCTACAAATAAAAAAAACGTTCAAATATAAAGCGAATTTTTCAAGTTTAAGATAAAGTAAATTACCATTTTAGTTTTATGAAACGTTAAAAGTATAAAAATAATAATGGACTCTTAAAAAAGCAAGAAATATCATGAATTTAAGCGCAAATTCCGGTTTAACCCATTTACGACCAATGTTCCTATTTTGGAACATAAGTAATTTCATCTTCGTCTGCTTTTTTCAATGACTTCGAATATAAATCGTCTGCGTTTTTTAGATATCGTCTGCTTTGCTTGGTCTTAAATGGGTTAAAGAACAATATTTTGTCTGTTCGGACTAAATTTTTTTTTCGGTTTCCAGAATTTCGAATTCCGGTTTATTTTAGTTGGCATAACGTATTAAGTATAGGCAAATTTCGGGACCAAAAAAATATTCCGATTTTTCATAAATTTCGGTTTTTGGAGAGTCCGGTTTTAGGAGAGTCCTGAGGCTCAATGGTTGTTAGGGTGTACCTCTCAGCTTAACAGTTGAAGATCAGCACATATGTCTTTGTGTCTGATCATTTGTGGCAAAATTTAAAATAAGGCTATTTTCTTGAATGCATCACAATTCTTCACAGTCGTGACTATCTACTGAATTTTAGGATTTTTATCATCCAAGAGATGTGCCGGAAGACAAAATCCCCCATGAACAAAATCCCACGGGATAAATTTAAATGAAAAACATTTCTTTATTACAAAAATGATCAAACGCTGTACTGCTATTTTTGTTAGACGGGTGATTTACTCCGGGGGGTTTTGGCCGGATACCCAATATAAAGCAAATAAAATGGAAAAAATTAGAAAAATTATTGATATCATTGATGATGACGATCAAATTCCTCTATTTTATTAAGATAAGTCTTCTTCTACCAGTGGAAGAAAATCAAATTTATAATAATAAATATAATTACTCTTTGGTATGAGAAACGAAGATGAGAAATATTAAAGCATGATAAGATCCGAAATGTTAACAAAGATTTAGAAAATAGAGAAGTAGACAAAGGAGCTCATTAACTCAGAAGTGGAGTGTTGTTATAAGCAAAACTGGAATTGATGTTTTTTTTGAAAACCGGGTAAAACTCGTTTTTTGAAGAAAAGAACTTCCAAAATTTATAAAGTGTTTGTTTAAAAGATGTTTATTTCGAAAAAAACGTAAACTTTGTAAAATGAAAAAACGAAATAGTTACGGGCAAAAAATCTTTTACAAAATAACTGACACTTCTTTTTTGAAAACATGATCTTAAAAAGCAAAGAGCATCTAATCTCGATTTGATGCAGAGTTCTTGATGGCAATTTAGAAGAAAACAATCCAGGAGATGAAGGAACAAGCTCAGATTCTATACTAGTTGCTTTAAGAGTAAGAAGTGCCTTATATAGCAGATCCAGTCGTTTTGTTCTTGTTCCTGTTGCTTCAAAAATCTCAAACTCATTATTTGCATCAGCTGTTTGAATTTGAGGCACATTTTGGTACGGATCGCTCCATTTCGTTGTCTTTACTCGTGTATTTTCGCACAAGTTCGTTGTCGTCATATAGACCAGCGCTTCCCATAATTTGTTAAAACAAGAGCAAATTTTTTGTAATAAAATACCAAAGGCCACCGAAATTTTAAATGTGCAAATGAAGATGATCACAAGCAAAAATTTTAATTTTCATAAGATTTATTTTACAAATTAGTAGCTAAATTTTAAAAATTGGTTTTGCAATATTACTTAGTGCTGTTCTTAAGCATCCATCTAAATGTAGGTCTGTTGTGGTATTTACTTTTCATCATATTTATATGCGAGAATGCTGATTCACATGAGTATATTGAAGAAAGTATAGATGTTAAAAATAAGGTACATTTTTTCAGAAGTAAATATTTTCCAGACAAAAGAAGGCAAGAACTTGAATTGTTTTGATTTTTAATGCTTCAAGCTCAAAAGAAAGTCTTAGAAAAAGTTTTTAGCCAAACCAGAGACTTCTTCATCAATTGATTAATTATTTTTGAAGAAAATTTTGAATCGTTCTTTGCCTTTTCAAAGCCGAATTATCATCATTTTTATCGATGTTATGTGAGAATTTTATACGCTTATGCACGCTAGATCTACCAGAACATTTTTTAATTTTGCAGCAAATTTTACATTCTGACTCTTCTTTATTTTTTTTTAACAAAGTGATTCCAAATTATGTAATTACTATGAGTCGACATATTTGAAAAATAAATTGTAGCTGAAAAAATTGAAAAATAAAGCTGAATAAAAAAATGTATAAAATATATTAAAAAAAAAACAAATCAAAATGTTGACTAAAGTCAAAACAGGCTTTTTAAATTTGGTTTCAATTTTTAGTAATTTAAAAAAGCATATCGAAAGGTTTTACATCTCTAGAGTGCCCCATTTCGCACCTCCAAATAAAAATTCCTCTCAACGTTACTGATTGCAAATATAGGCCTGAGATGATCAATATTGTAATCAATGAAGACTGGATCAATAACAAAGGCTAACCCGTTAACGACCAGAATAATCAGACGATATATCAGACGATATCTAATGTAAAGCAGAAGATTTGTATTAAAGAGCTTTGATAAACGCAGACGATTTTATTTTTGTAAAGTCGACATGGGCGTTAACGGGTTATGGACACAAGGTCGCAAACAAATTCCTTACCTTCACTCTCGTAAGTTCGAATTCGCCATTCGGCACAAAGTTAGACATGTCTGGGTCGGAGGAGGGAAGCGTCAGGTTGATTTGGAAGCCGTCATATGCCCACGAAGCGAACTTCAAAAAGCATTCTTGCTCGTCAAAGGGGAAGTATTTGACGGAAATGCGACAGCTGCTCTTGAAAATGGCGGTCGAAAGCAAGGAAACATTGCCGGTGTACTGAACGATGGCGTAGGTAGACAGGATGGATGTTTTATAGTTGGGATCTAGGCTGAAACAAACGATACGCAAATGGATAAAGAACGCTTACGATAAAGAATGAGAGCCAAAGCTCAGCCAATATCCAGAATATCACTTGATGCCGTTTCCATGTTATGCACAGGCTATATATAAAACTAGTTTTCGCTGGAACGAGACTATGTTTTGAGTAAGTTCTTTGCCAGAAATCCAAAATGTCACATTATATCATAAAAAGTACTCAATTCTATTTTGAGATATTTGAAGCGGAGAAATTGTACGGCTGAATATAAAAGCAGTTTTCAGCACTTTTTACATCCATAATGAAAATATGAATAATTTTTCATAAAACTCAAATTTTTTTCTTTATAAGATGATTATTAATATCCATGATAACTTAGGGTTGAAAAATTAGTTGGCGCATTATCTTCAGAAAACTGTAATTTGGCGCCTAAAATATAAAAGTTTGGAACGTTTAAAGGTTAGGGTTTAGGGTTATGTTTAAAGGTTAGGGTAGAGGGGGCAAAGGGTCTTCAACCCTAACCACCACCCTTCTAAGGCTTTCTCGTCGGCACTATCCCGTGTTTAATAGAGATCATGTTTAAAAACATGAAAAGTTTCACGCAAAAAATTCAACTCTCAAAAATTACAAAAAAAAATCAATCAAAATTGCTGCCCTAACAGAAACCTAGTTTTCTGATATTGTCCGTGTTTTTCTGTCGCTTAGCAACGGAATCGCAAAGAATTTAGCTGAGTAGCGCACTTTTATTCACTAATCTTGTTTGTCAAAAAAAAAAATTGAAAAATTTACGCCCCAAATGTGATTGTTTCTCTCTCTCTCTCTTTTTTTTTGTTTAAAAACTTTCAAAGTATTTTTCAGGTTGATTATTATTTTTGCAAGAAATACCAAATTTGAATCTTGACTTTTTATCAAAACCATTTTATCTCAGTTTGATGGTGTGAAAATTTAGCAACCCCACTTATACCTCGAATAGAGATGGTACAAAATCACAAAAAAATATACAAAAACACACACGAAATTGAAGATACACGTGACATTGCCAAGTTATGCAGTCGCAAACAGCGCCACAGACTCACACAGATATTTTATACATTTCAAAAAGAAAAAAATAAAAAAAAGAAAAGAAAATAAATAAATCTTATTTATCTATAAAAAAACACGAAGATACCATCGTGATACAAAAATTATAATCAAAATGGTATTTTAGGTTATTTAGTATTTTGAAGAGATGATGAATAATAAAATAAGAAATAGGTTTTCCATTCGTTATTATAATCAAGAAAGTCAAAAAAAAATAAATAAACAAGATTATAATGATTGTAAATTTTTAATGATTCAAATTTGTCAGTAGGTTGGCTGTGTGTGTGAAATTTTATCTCAGTAAAAGTGTCATCGCTCCAATTTCCAGGATGACGTAAAAGAAACCATATGTGCTATGTTTAAAGACGCATCAGGTTTCCACTTGCCCTTTCACAAAGTCGAGATCTTAGACAAGCTAAAAAAAAATCTAAAAAAAAAAAAAATTCTTTTCTACGAAAGCAGGAAATTTTTTTTATCATTTCTTAATTCATTCCTCACACTTGTCTGATTAAAAAAATTTTCGAAATTTTGTTATTGATTACTTGTTAAATAACTATTAAAAAGTAACTGGTTAGGCAATTAAAATATAAATATTTAATTTATAAAAAATAGTTTTTTATTGAAAAAAAAATTACTTATTTTAATGAATTTTAAGTTTATATACCATTTTTAGTTCTATTTTGTCATTTTGCAATTTTGTTTCCTTCAACTTTTTTTTAATTTTAGTTTTCATTTGTTATATTTATATTACTTTGACATGTACTATTTTCAATTTTTTTGATATTTTAACTATTTATACAAAGAAATTTTTTTTATTTTTTTGGAGAAAATCAGTTAAAATTTATAAATTTGGTGTTTAATGAAGGAAAATAAAATTTATTTACGAAATAATTTCTCATTTTCTGCAAAAAATTAAAAAAAAATGTCATCTTGTTTTCAAAATATCAAAAAATTAAAAATAGTACATGTCAAAGAAATATAAATATAACAAAGGAAAATTTTTAATTTAAAAAAGCTGAAGGAAATAGAATTGCAAAGAGACAAAATAGAATTGCAAAAGGACAAAATGGAAATAAAAATGGTATAAATAGAGGTAAAAAATTTCAAAAAAAAAATTACCTACTACAAAGTCACTAACTAAATAAAAAAATTCATTAAACTAAAAAATCTAAAAAGCTAAATCATTTTTCCAATCTTTATGTATTTTCATTATAATTAAAAAAATAATAACTCATGAAACTAAATTTCCACTTTTTGATAAAATAAAGTATACAATTTTCTTTCATAAGAAGATACAAAGTAAAAATGGTAAAAATTATTTGTCCCATGAATACAGTTTTAGTGATCAATTTTCACACTTAAATAAAAGGATTTTTTTCCCCGCAGATGGCATATTGGTGGGAACGTAGGCTCTCCATCCAGATGGTCTGGCTTCGATTCCCATCATGAATATCCTTACCATGTGTAAAATTATTCTTTCCTTGAATGCGATACCGAGAACAAAAAAATATACAGGACCAAGCTTAAATAAATATATTTTAATATCACAAAGGATAAATAATATCATTTGGCTTAGATCTTTATTTTTTCGTGATGTTTCGTTGGATAGGGGAATTCATCATGATATTTCTTCATTCACGTTCATAACTTGTACAAAAAGATATTGATTTGTTTTTAATGAATATTTTTGTATATCTTCCAATGAATCCTCTATGCTAATATGATATCAATAATTTAATGTATTTGCTCGAATGATATCAAATTAGATTTTCTAAAAGTGCCAAATTTCGTTTCTTGTAAATGCTCTCTGTATAAGAATCTTAATTAGTCAAACTTTTCCGCGGAGGGGCTGACCGGTCCTGTATTTAAAAATTAACACCGGCAAACCACGTGATATCATATAATGGACAATATTTAAAGAAGAGAGGAGGCAAAAGTTTTAAAGAAGTCAATTTTTTAACAGAGTTTATTGATTCAAAGCCTTTTTTAAAGCATGTAAAATCTCAAATTTTTAAAGTTAAATTTATTTTAAATGCCTGTAAGAAAATGGAATCATGAACAAAATATTGGTGATCATAAAATTTCTTTTAAAAATAATAATTACCAGATTCACGTTCATTATTATTATTATTATTATACATTTGAATCAATCATCTATCACTACTTGTTTTTTTCAATTCCCACACATTGTTTTTACCTTCTCTATAATCCCATCCAAATCAAGAGGGAACTACATATGGAATTATCTCCTCCACCTATGGAAGCGCAGCTTGCGGCCCGTTGCTTACAGTTTGCCCACCTCTGGTTCAAATTAGATCTCTGAATTAGATGAGCGCGAAATGAGCAAGTATATGACCAAGCATGTTTGAATGAATAAATTGAAATTCTATATTTTTAAAATTATCCAATCACAAGCAAACTTGAATTTTGCACCGACAACTTGAAGAGACAGACTTCAGTAAAGCTTTTCTATTTTTATATAAAATAAAAGTGAATATTTACTTTATAAACGTTCACGCAAACTAGAAGATAAATTTCTTTAGAAATTTTTTTTACATTAAAAAAAAATTTAAACCAATAATTTTTTTTGCTATCTAGAAGATAAATTTCAGGTATTTTATTTATTTTTTGTATTTTCGGAGTCAAGAGAAAAATGAACTTTAGTTGAAAACGAAGCAGCATTATAAAAATTGTTCTTTCTGCTTCATTCCAAGTCTTAGGTTCCATTCAAAGAAATGCTTGTTATATGAGTTCAAGAAGTTTATTTCGAGGACCCGTTGATTCACAATATATAAATTCATTTTGGAAATCACGTTTATCCGGGGCGTATTCAGAATTGGAGTCAAAGTTCTTCACTTCAGGCAATAATGATTTATGCTTAATTTCAAACATACACACTAACATCTAACAAAACTTGTTTGCAAAAAGAATTGAGAAAAAAGTAAATTGGCATCACACCACTTCATAGATATCTTAGTTAATTTTTCCATAACCATAATGACGAACTAAATATTTTTTACATTAACGAAAACGATAACGAAGAGTATACTTTTGAAGGTTTGTGTTCGCCTGTTCTTCGTTAGTTATCGTTAAATTGAAAACCCATACATTTGTAAAAGTTTTCATTAAAAAAAGATTTGAATAATAATTAGAGTATATAAAATCTTTCGAACCCTGAGAGGAGGGCCAGTTTATTTACTTTGATACTTTTTTTTTAAAAAAAGTTTGTGCTACGTGCTTGATTTGAAGTAATAAAAATGGGGAGACAACTTGGCAAAAATTATTGTGTTTTTGAAAAGGGGATAGAGAGGCCATTTTTGATGATCTATATGTTCTTAACGAATTATAGGAAGTATAAGTTAGGTAATGTCATTTTTAAAATATACTTGCAAAAGGGGAATAAGAAATTTTTTACCAGTTGGAATATTAGGGTTAAATATTGTTATTCTATTTTCAACTCACTGGAAGTTTTAAAGTTCGTTTAAAAATTTATTAAATTTGAATAAAGCTTTCAAAGGCTTGGCCAATGAAATCCTTACTATAAGTTAAGCTAATTTTACTGGTCCGACTTTGACAAATCAAATCATAGGGCACAAAAAGACTTTTCATAGCAAATTTTAATTCAATTTTTTCTTTTTCCAATTATAGTTTTTCAATTGGAATTTATCTTTCTACAATTTAACTTTTCGTTTTTTTTAACTTTTTTTTCGATACTTCAAATTTAAAAAATTTTTTTTTTTCTTTTTCCGAAAGTATTTTACCATTTTTGGATCGTATTTACTTTTGTACAATTATTTTCACAGAAAAATTGCATTCCCTAACTCTTTGAGGGCCCGTGTGGTAAGCTAAACTTACAAATGAGTTATGTGTACTAATATATTGGTAAGCAATAGTATGCAAACAGTATATCGATCAAATCCAAATTTGAGTTCAAATAAGCAATAGATCTAATTGTTCTTGCGATCTACCATCGGTGCTCATATCTTTATTTTTACATCTTGCTTTGTTATTTTTTATTTTAATATGAATCATGATCGAGAAGGCACAATTGCGACGCTTGTATCGAACTATGAGAAACGTAGGCTTGGAGCAGGATCGAACCGAAGACCTTGAGTTATCGAAACCCAGCACCTAACCATGTCTCCAATTAAAAAAAGTATACTAATTAATTTATAAATCAATTTTTATTCATTTAAAAATCGTTTGCATATATAATTATTATTATTCGACCATATATCTACTGATATATATCAGTAGTGGGATTCAAATTTCTTGTCAGCCGGTTCTGTTACAATAAAGTCAACTTTGTCAGCAAATAAACTGATCAATTTTAACTATTTCCCAATAAAATTTTAAAATAATGGTTAAACAAGCATCATTATGATGATGTTGTGGGTGCTTATTTTACTGTACGCTCTGTACTATATAGATAAATAAATATTTTACTGTTCCGCGAACTCACAAAATTCCGTGAGACGGTCCCACTACTTATATGATTTGAAACAAATGCTCTTAAAATCATCAAACAACATCCTAATTAGTTCATTAAAAGTACAATCAAAAAAAAAACATTACATCTTTTTTAGTTTTAGTTTCGTAAAATTTGAACATGTGTAAAAATAATTGTTAATTTTATAAACATTACTTCCTAACGGTGAATGATATAACAAAAATAAAACGTTGAAAATCTGAGCGCTGTATCTTCAAATGATAATAATAATAATAGAGCTTATAACTAAACATATGTTAAGGAATAATAACTATTCCGGCACAATGCTACACCACTGTCCCACAAAATAAGAATTGTCTGCTTTAAGTATACCAAAACTCATTGAAAAAGGAAAAGAAGGCGCTTAGTTAATTTTAAAAAAAACGCACAAACTCTGTTTTAAAACGTTTCCAAGTAAGTGAACAATGTAAGCAGTGTTATCTTACTTGTTGTAGAGAATAATGTCCGGTTGCCAAATGGAAGCTTCTGGAAGGCGAATAACTTTTATATTGTCAAACTCCTTTGGATTCCATCTCAGGTGTGCGTCAACCCACGCCTTAAAAAACATGCACCTCTTTTCAGTCGATCCCTTGGTAACCAATCAACGAGCAGAATATTCAGATGATAAATGTAGAAGATTTGTATTTAAAAAACATTAGTGAATGCAGACGCCTTCATTTTGGTAATGTCGGCAATAGTATACTCGGGTTCTTGAAGACCAATGTTCCAAAAGGGAACGCAAACAAAATCTAAACTTTCAATGGAATCAATAGGAATTACAAAGGTCGGTCGTTTGCTTTGTTTGGTCTTAAATGGGTTTGCTTATTTTTAATTATGTCTGATTAATTTGAAAAAGGATATAAAAAAATGGTTATAATAAAAGTTTTAAAGTGTTTATGAAAGTTGATTTTAAAAATGGCGACGGTGGTAATGAATGATGGGGAAATAAAAAGGTTTTTACCTGGTTGATCCAAACATTCGTTGTTAAAACTTGATTTCTTTCATCCTATAACATATAATAAAAAAAGAGTAAATAAATTTAGTTCACAACACAACTGGTCAAAGTTCAGTTCTTTTTGATATCTAATTGAATTTTTGTTGTGTATTTTCTTTTACGTTTTTTTCAATATCGCGGAATAAAAAAGGCATATATGAACATTCGTGATCATATCATTATACACTAAAATAATAGCAATCAAGATAAAACATTGAACTTCGTAAAAATACATTCCATTTATATTTGTTTTCTTAATCCATTTTTTATTTGTGATTTTAAATAGGTAAAATTAATTATGTTTTTAATCTTGGTTTATTATGCATTTTGAACCAGTGCTTGGTCGGCGGGTGGCTTAGTGGTAGGAGCGTAGCGCCTCGATCCAGATGGTTTGGTTTCGATTCCCGATCATGACTATCCTTACAATCTGTGCACGTATCGAAGATTATTCACTAATGTTTTACTCGTTAATCAAAAATTTTAATATATTTTAATTTAATGAGCTAGTTTTATGTAAAAGATCTAGAATCTTTGGTAATATATATCAACAAAATAAACTACATTGGAAAATGTATAGCTTGATTGACATCACATTCACAATGCTTGAAGAATTTTTGTATTGACGGAACCGTAAAGTAAAACAAAATCGTTCCTCGCTTGGATGCGATACCGATAACTAGAAAAAAATATGATTATTTCGTTTTCCATTCCAAATAGTTTAAAAAAATGAAAAAAAAACATCGCAATATATTCTTTAATTCATTAAATAAAAGTAATTTTTCGGAAAGTGTTGGCACGTTTTCGGTTTATTTCGGATTTTTATAGTTTATTTCGGTTAAAAGCCACGCCCTATTTTCATTCTAACGATTGATTCCTTCTTATTGCCATTTAATCCACATGTTACCATATGTAAGATGGGATCTCTGGTATTATGCAACACTGAAATTTTGATCCCGCCAAAAACGCTGGGTCAAGGATAAAGAAAATTTTAAAGAAGTATCCAGCCATGATATTGGGCATGAAAGCGACTTTGGCGAACTTTCTTTTTTATGTGCATTAATACAAAATACGTTTGCTTCGCATTCTTCCTACACTTCATTTTGTGCAAAAAGAAAAAAATATTTTTAAAAAATTTAAAACATCACAAATTGTAACTCAAGTACGCTACGATTGGAAAAAATTGGGTTTCGATAACACAAGGTCGTGGGTTCGATCCCGCATCAAGCCTACTTTCTCATAGTTCGATACAAGCAGTGCCTTCTCGATGAAAAGATCCCACGGTACCTTTACCTGCCTTTACCTTTATGCTTTCAAAGGTCGCATGATGAGCGCCTATATATATATAGATACATATGGTATATATAGTGATGTAAGATTAAAAATAACCACAACGGATTTGCTTTTTGTTGTTTAATTAAAAAACAAATTCAAAAGTTTTCTTTTATTTTTTATAAAAAAAAAACAAAAAACTTTTAGCCCAAATGCGATAATAAGAAGGGCCTATGAGAGGCGGTTTCAGCAGGTACATTGTTCCGGGCCCAAGAGTTACAGTGGTGTAAAAATCTACCAATTGGGATTTTCGGAAAACATCTTGAACGTGAAGAAGAAGATCCTACATCATGAATCAAAAATCTTTAAACCTTTATCTCATTATTTAATATTTCAAACATCAATTGACTAAAAAATTGATCTAAAAATTTTCAAACAGTTAGAGTTAGACATCAATGTGTAAAGATATAGCTTTTCTCAAATTTTTTTTTTATAAATGTGAATCAAATTTGACAAATTTTTTCCTTCGGTGTGAACGAGTGAATATCTTAGAGGTGGAAAAGTTTTTGTAATTGAAAAAAGAGGATTATAAATGGGTTCACCAAGAACAGGAATTTTAAAAAGGATTATTGGTTTGCAAATATTCAGAGTGATATCTGTTCATAACCACTGAAATACAACACATGCTATTGATAGAAAAAAGACCGAATCAACAAAGGGATTCTATTCAATAGAAAAGTTATGAAATCTTCTGAGCTAAATAAATCTCTGAAAGGGGTTTTTTCAAACATAGATTGCACAAACTGAATTTCTGATGAAAGTAGAGCTACCAAGGTAGAATCAGTTTAGATAGAATTAAGAGCGAAATTAGATACCATATAAAGTATAGGAAAATGAAGTAGACTTGAAGCTGAGAGCGTATTTGTAAGCAAAACAACAGATTGAGATTTATAGCAACAGATTTAGATGAGAATAATATTTTTCACCATGCAATTTTATAACAATTTTTATAAAAATTTTATTGCCAAATTAATTATTTATCATTATAATAATATAAATAACGCATCTATAAGCTTATTATTGAAAATTTTTTATGAGAATTTGAAATTTTAGTTTTATGACCTTTTGTCTAACATGATTTCAGATCGCTTTGATGAGAAATTTGGTCACATCCCTGTTTATGAGATGGATAAAATCATTACTATATCAAGAAAGGACATTCTTTTATCCGTTCGGCTTAAATATATAAAAGTCATTGTAGTGTTGAACTGAGTAAATATGTAACCATTTTAACAACATTGAAATGTAGTATTCATTACACGTGTGTATATATTGACAAAATAAGGTCATGATGAAATAGAGAAAGGTCGTCAATTTGTTAAATGGGACGAAAATTATTCAAAAATTATGGAAAAATATCTGACCACAAATTAACCAAAGTTAAGCGATAACCACAAACTGACAGTTAAAATATTTTGGTTGAATTAGTCATGAAAAGTTGGTTTATTAAATAAATTAAGACTGCAATTTGACTGTGTTTTATTGTTTTGATTGAGAAATGTTTTTGCTGGATTAACTGTAAGATTGCTGTTAAGAGTTTGACTGAAAATCCTTCAGATGAGAGTTTGAACTCCCAATCCACATAGAAATGTTTCATAAAAGCATTTAATCAATGTCCAACAGAGAAGAAATACAAGCCAAAAATCTTTCATATACACTATATGAAAGTTACTTTTTTTTTCCTTTTTTTTTGATTGACATCCCATATACTCTAAGCTATGTTTTTAAGGGTTATTTACAACGATGGGTAATTTTACCCATTTTTATATCGCTAACATTTATAGTGTTTTTAATTAGCCAAAAAAATCATATTTATTTTCAATTAAAAAAGATTTTGTTAATTACTTTTTTTAAATATCAATGCAACTTTTACACACTTTGAAAGAGTGCTTTAAACATATTATATTTTTGCAAATTATACATGCTGAATGAGATTTTCTGTCATCCCTACAAACTTCACATCTTTTAGCCTTAACCAACTTTATGGGGCCTTGATTTTCTTTTCTGCATGAATATCCACAAAGTTCTAAAGAAATAACAACGCCTTTTTGTAAACTTTTGGGATTCTTCATTCTTCTATTTATATGTTGATGGAGAAGCTGGTAGCCCAAGTTTACCAAGAAGTCATAATGCGATAATTGAAGTGAATTAATTTTGTTATAAACATAATTAGCATTTATGCAAGACAAATCTAGAAGGTTACACATGAAAGCAAATGGCCATCTTCTACACTTTCTTTTACAACTGAAAGCCCTTGCTTTTTTTTTTATCAATTATATCAACGCCACTTTTTTGTTTTATATTGTAAAATAAAACTTGACATGGTTTTTCACTATTATTATTATCTTGATAGCTTAAAGTATCAAAAGAGTCAATTAGCAAAACAGGAAAAGACTTTTTGTCATATCTTATATGATTGCAAATATATGCTGTAAGCTGATTGCACCTTTTATTAAAAGGCATCCCTGAGCCAATATTTATGTTAACACTATTTAAATGCCTGACATTGACGCAAGGCATAGTTGCTTAATAAATTATCTTAACACATGACATCATAAAAACAACACAACAATTTTTTATTATTGAAAAAAATCGACTTTCTCCTTTTTTGGCTTTGAGTTTAACTATACTTTTTGAAGGAAGACTTCTTTTATTTTTCTTTATTGTTCCCACATATGTTGTCTTTTGATTCAGAAGTTCATCAACAAGATTACAGGAAAAAAAAAAATTGTCATCAGTTAAATTTCTACCTGAATTCATAAAGGGCTTCATAAGATCAAAAACGATAGAACCAGTTTTACTCAAACACGTTGTGGAAGACGATCTTTATATGTTTTTGAACGGATATAAACTAGACCATTGAAAACATATTCCCCTCCACTACTTGCAATCAAAAACACTTTGATCTCAAACTTTCCCGGTTTAGAAGGAATGTACTGCTTGAAACTCACATTACCGTGAAACTCCAATAATTGCTCATCAATAGTCAAGTAAGGAGATGCAACTACATATTCTTGAAAACTTTGAAAAAACTTTTTCAATTAGAAATCGTATAGGAGCTAAGGGATATTCTTTGTCTCTTCTCAACTTATCGTCAAAACGTAAAAAACTTTTTATTTCAAGAAATCTTTTTCGAAACATTGTAGCTCTAAATATAGGCTGTCCATGTTTATTAGATTCAAGGTAGACTGATATCCAGCATTATATGCTCCACCAAGAATAAGCAAGCCAAAAAAGCATTCATTTCTATTTCGTGACATTCCATTTCTTTTTTTTTTACCAGATTCAAAATTATGCAAATTGATGGTTCTTCTTGCATGCAAGTTTGTGTAAACAACATTCATTGCAAAAAAGAAGAAATGCTTCAATTTCTTTCTTAGGATTTATTTTATGATTAATTTTGAATGGTTCATTTTTGAAAATATTTTCAGATCTTTGTCGAACAGAGTTAGAAGAACGATTATTGCTCCATTCTCTTCCATCAGGTGCAAAAAAATTATTTCTGAACTATCATAATTTCTTTTAGAAGAAGTTGGAGAAATCTGATCACTATAAAAGTCACTTTCGCTCTCCGATGATGAAGAACTTGGTTCGTAAAAAGCTTCGCTTATTTTTCAAGAAACGGAACCATTCTCGTACGATTCCGCGTTACTTTGATATTCTGGTATGGAAGTTTCGCCTTCTAATTCACAAAGATTCTCAACAATTTGTTCTTCATTGAACAAAGTTTGATAAATTTTAGTCAATGCCTTATCTTTTATGGATCTTTTTGAACGACACATTTTAAGATAAAAATAAAAGACAGCTAAAGAAAAAAATGAAGAGAAAGCTACGCGATTGGTGCAATAACAGCTGTGTGTGGTGAATGATAAATCAAAAGGGAAAATTTGTCAAAAAGCTTTACTCTTCTACGTGATATTTGTGCAATGCAAACAGCCTATAATATAAACTGCGCATCAAAATAATCAATCAAAGAGTAATAATATTTGTTCAATTGATGCTTTGCTTAATATTGAGCAATGCAAAAAGACTACAATTGCCTACAAAAATACGGGTAAAATTTACCCAAAGTTGTACTTTGATACAAACAATGCATTATTTTTTTTTGTCAGTTACTCAAAAATCATGAAACTCAACATGAAGCTAAACATTAAATGTCATTGAATTTTAAATTATTTTTAATTGAATTATGAACAAATGTAGCTCTAAAAGTACTGTTGGGTAAAATTTGCCCATGGCTGTAAACTAACCAAGAAAAAGGAGATTTATTACTACTATAAAGTAAAAAAAAAGCATAGCTCTTTACTTCTTTCTTCTATCACTCCTAAAGATTTGTTAACAACCACCACGTGACGACATCGAACACTTTGCCGACCCCTGCTTTAGACCTTGATAAGAATCTTACAGAATTTGAAAAACCAAATCTAAAACCCTTGGAATTGCTGAATGTGTTAACAGAAAACAAATTGTGTGGACTTTTTCCAAAAGTTTGTTTTAGCTTGAGAATATTCTTGTCAATTCCAGCTACAGTAGCATCGCCTGAAAGATCTTTTAGCAAGACTTGTAATAAATTATTTGAGGTCTCCCTAAAACGAAAATGGTCCACTTTAACCCATTTACGATGCAGACGCCTTTAACGTATAAAATTTTGGAAATCCATTCTCGAGGTTGGGATTAGTGTAGAATTAGTGTTAGAGTTGATGTTTGGTTTTGGTTGCTGTTACCCAATCGTATACACCTACATTTACATTAGAGGCATATAGATAGCGGGTAATTTGTTTAAAGGATATTACGGGGGGGGGGGGGGGGGGGGGGGGGTTCAATATTAGTATTGCGGGTATTTGCAAAAGCTTATATAGAAAATAAAAATAAAAATTTTTTTAATAAAAATCAGAATTATAAAAGAAGTATAAGCTAAATTTAGAGTCCAAATAGTGTGCCTCCCTATTATTCTGCACTCAAAGATACCCTCTTCAAAAATTTTTGTCGTCTATCCTTATTATACCCATTATAAGTTTTTTTTGATCCAGCGCAGAAGAAGAAAACTAATTTTGAAGCTAATCAATACAAAAAATACATTTCAGATACCTTCCCCAAAGATTAATTGATTGCTTCAAACATCAAGATTGCTTAGAAAATATGCTCACTAGAGATGTCAACGGTCAAGACTCTTTTTCAGACAACGGTCCAACTGCCAGGTCTTAATATTGAAACTGTCTTCAACTGTCATTTTGTTAACATCTCCAAATTGTCTTATTTATATTATAAAGCTAATTCCAATTTTAAATAAAAACAATTGGTTGAAATATTATCTTTCTAACTTCAACGGCCAAATCGATTACATTTACTCTATTTGCGTTTCTTGAAGGTGATTTCAATTTTCCATTAGTAGAGGAAGCAAAGGTTATGCTTTCTTCTTGTATAACTCCTGAGCTTCAACGATGCTAAAACGCCGTAAAGCGGTTCACGTTCAAAAACGGCCAACTTACATTAAAATTCTACCCCTGAAAGCGCTCCTTAGAACTCAGACAAATGAGAATTTGGAAAAGCAAAAAAAAAATTCTTACCACATCAATGATTTGAGTGAGTGACAAGCCGTAGGCAACGTTAACGACTTCATTAGGTCCGAATGAAGGTTGGATGTACTTGTCGTAGGAGTCCATTAAATAGCTTATCAGCTTGTACTCGGAGTAGTGCCCAAATACTGAAAATAGCATGACGAGAATGAAGAAGGAATGGCGAAGAGGATTCGAGGAACATGAATCAAAAAAGAGAGGAAAAATGGTGTTGTGCTTAGTTTTAAAAAGACAAAATCCAAACAACATCAAATCAATGAGTGTAGTAAGACTTTTGGCAGGTTGGCGTAGTGATGATAAGAGTGATGATCAATAGGACTCATATGAATAACATGGAAATGATTGACAGAAGTTTACTTCTGTTGTTACAGAGTTCATTGGTTGATGATTGGAACTCAAAAAGCCTCGAAAGGTTTTACTGGCTGATATAAATAGTGATGTGATATGCTGCTACGTAGTAAAAGTAGTGTTGGATCAGTAACATGACGAACGAGTTCTTTTGATGCCATGCTTTTGAGTGAAACAAACCTTCAAACATTACTTTTTTGTTTATTTTTTACGCTTTCATACACTCAACTTCAGAAAATCAATAAAGGAGATCTCTGGAGATGATTGAAATATGGCGCCAATTCTATTTATTTCCTCCTACTTTATGTGTTGTCGATTTGGGAACATGTGTTTACGAGAGCTAAAACACGTAGATGAACAACGACAGATGCATTTGTACAACTCCGAGTGTAGGTGGTGTCATTGAGAAACAATGAAATAAGAACGTTTCGCGCTAATTATACGTATAAATTATTAAGATTCAAGAATCAAGATGATGGGAATCAACCAGCGATCGAAAATGAGAATCTGTTTATGGAGGTTGCGCCGAGATGTGTGCGATACCGAATTTAAATACGTAGGAAAAATGCTTTTATCTCTGGTTCTAGATCATTTTCTTGGTGAAAGTCATTTGATTTACTGCTTACTATCGCCAAATCTATTGATATTAGCTAACTATAGGAATAATACGAAGTATGTACAAATAAGACAATCTATCTATCCTTGTGAATCAAGAATAAACTTAATTATCATATTTATCAACAGCACTATGCCTATATAACATAATTGAGAGCATCATCATTATCATTATCATCATCATCATCATCATCATCATCCCTACAAAAGAGGGCGAGGTGGAGTAAGGTTGGTTAGATAACTCGGTTTCGATAAAAAAAAAATTCTTTTGATACCTCAAGGTTTTGGGTTCGATCCCGCATCAAGCCTACTTTCTTCATTTTTCCATACAAGCGGCGCAATTGTGCCTTCTCGATGAAAACACCCCGCTGTACCTTTAGCATTACTAAAAAATCCTAATAACGGTCATTGACCCCATTTCTTGAAAAGAATTTTTTTGAGAGATTTTTTTTTATAAGTGCAAAAAATATTACATCGTTTAACGAAAACTAAAAGTCAAAGTGCGCTTTATTTTAGAAGTTGTAAATTCCAGAATGTCCGAACGAAGAATGTCAAAAATGGAGAAAGAAAAGTTTTTTTTAACTCAATTTTGAATATTTTGTTTATTTCGATTTTCAATTTTTGTTTATTTTGTTTCAATGCCTAGTTTCAAATTTCTAGGATCCCATATTTATGCACTCAACCATTATTTTGCGTGAAAAGGTCGTGTTCCTTTGTGAACAAATTTTGACAAGTAAAAACTGTTAACAAAAATTATCACCAGAACATATGTTAACATTTTTTAGCACGCAAGAAGCAAAAGAATTATTTTTTGAAATAAAAAGAGAATCTCAAATTTCACACAATCGATTTGAAAGTGATTGAAGCGGGGAAGTTGGATGATGAGTGTAAGCACAAGTTTTGTGACACGTGACAAAGCATACATCATGACAAACTGATGGATCTCATAGCACCATTTTGTAAGGCCATTTTTAAATTATAACGACAAAATTTATAGATTTTTTGAGGAAGCTAAAAAAAGGAAGATGTCTTGCGATGATAAAAGTCAAAGACAAGAAAATCCTCATTAAAGTGAAGGATTCTCACTTCTGCGTATAGATACAGTATGTGCATTCTAAACACGTCAAAAAAGCTCAAAATACGATGAGGTATGTGAAAAGACCCGCATCGTTCTAATTAAAACTATTGATTACTGATTATTATAGATGCATAAGATTTCCAGTAAAATTTCATTCATTTTAATTAGTAAAGTATTTGAAAACAAGCCTTTACTAATATTTGAAAAGTAGTGAAAAACGTATTAAATATTGTAAACATATATTTACTTGTCAACTTTCTGGTGAGTTTTTTCGATTAGTTAAAATCAATTTTTTTAAAAAAAAAACAATTTTAAATTATATTCGATTCTCATGAACTTCTGATGAAAAATAGGGTTCAAGGATAGCATATGCTCTAAATTCACCAAATGGTGATGGCTCACTGCTAATCGGAAATTCTCCTGAAAGAATTTTGAGACCCCCTCATGATGTATGATATGTTAAGTCATAGTCGTCCATTTATCATTACATTTGACACAATACCAATAAAATATACGGTTGTATTTGATCCAACCCGCATTACCAAGTGTAAGGATAAATTTGAGAGTCTTACCACATGTCGGTATTGAGAAAGAAGCAAGTAAGTATCCTGATATAAAAGTTGGAAATATCATTTTGGCTGTATGTAATAATGTCTTCTGGCTCGTATCTTCGAATAATGATGTCGTCACATGTTGGTATTGGTGGAGCGAAGAGAGAAGGCACGAAAATCCTTGGTAAACTCAATGTGATGATGACGAAGAATTGAGGTAGAGTGAAGAAGATGCTGTTAAATGATCATTTTGTTTGAAGAGAGGATCCATTTCTCTGCTTCTCTGAATGTCGGTAATAATAAGCAACACACACAATTATTACACGACACGAAAAAAAGACTAGGTGGGGGAGGAATAATGAAATGTGACATGTAAATATTTGTCTAAAGAATTGCAAATGAATGTGAAGAAAGTGTCAATAATCATATTTGCGCAACTTTTGAAAATCCTTCATAAAAGTCAGCGCTACCATAAAACGAAAAATAGGGAAATAGTTGAAAGTGTGTTCAAATTGAAACAAATTTAGTTTCATCCTTTTTCTTTTTAAGTATTTGTCTTTTGTTGCTTTGAATGCGCCCTTTTTCACTCAAATTTTAAGTTCGGTCTCAGACTAACCACTCCACAACACTCCAAAATACTACGTTTTAAAATTTCCAACATTTTTAATGAAAACAAAAACTCTCAATGGTTAAAAGTGGTTTGACAGGTTATTTTCATTATTTTATGGTATTTTGAAGTTTTTGAGGGTGTTTAGTCTGACCCTATTATATTATATACAAAAGTGGTTCTCAAATTTTATCTAAATTTTATTTATAGCAAGTCAATCACACAGCCATATCCTAAAATATTCAATCATGTGAACATACTAGCGCAATTAGATCCTTAGATGTATATGAAAAGTATTTACTATGCATATTTAATATGTTATAATCAATACATATTGCAATTTTTGAAAAAAAAAATTAATCTTATTAAATATTGGATATAGCATGACCTCCTAGCGAAAAAGTTTTTCAAAGCTTTATATTTATTTTCAAATTTGTTAAAGCTTTTTTTTTATAAAAAAAATTTGATAAAAAACAAAATATAAAAATTTAAGAAAAATACTAAAAGAGGAAATTAATGTTTGAAAATCATGATCCAGATGTCAAATCTGGATAAATCCAAAGAGAAGGCATAAAAAGCTCTTCGATTAATGAAATTGTCCTGTATGCAAAAAAACAATCATTTTACTGTCAAATTTACACAGTGCATATAAAAGCATAATGTTACTGAAACATTGCCAATATAACTCAATCATCATCCTTCTATTCATTCAAGGGTAAGAGAATCAATTGGTTAATTTATATAATTTATTAATTTAGTTATGCAAATAACTAAAAAAAAAATTTTTAAATAAAAAAAAACATTTGAAACTGAAAGTAAACACTCTTAAAAAATTCCAATTAAATGTCGATCTTATGGATCCGTCTTCAAGTTGTTTTCAATTAAAACAGAGTATTTGATGCATCATAAAATTCCTTTTTACTTTCTTGAAATGTGATGAAGCTTTGAAGTCTTTGAGCTGTAGTTTGGAAGAGTTTGCGAAAAATATTTTCACTACTCATTAACTTCACTCATTAACTCTCCAAAGTTTTTAAAGTTTTTTTTAATTAATTTATTTCTTTTTATTATTAATAATAATTTTAGCTGTATAAATAATAAATCAATATTTTCTATCTCATTTACCCTTCAAATAGGAATAGTACTAAGTATACTTTTTTTTTAGATATACTACTTTTTGAGACTACTTATTTTTTACACTGTAAATATTTGTGCATGTTCTTCTCTTTGCCTTCTTGTCGTTATGGTTGAAGTTACAAGTTCAGATTAAATATTTTGGGACATATAAAATTTTTTTTTTATTTATTTATTTTTTTTATTTCTATTTCCAATAATAATAGGAAAATAATGAAGGAGCTTAGTCGACGTAAGCATCACTGAAAAATGTCTGCTACTCGCATCCTTAGATGCAAAAAAAAATTAAATCCCTATTTCTGAATAAAAAATCTTTAACTCTAAAAAGTAAGCTGGCGCTTTTAAAATTGAATTTTTGTCCCAAACCCCCAAAACCATTTTAAGTTTGAGTTGAATCTCAAAAATCAAAAAAATCTTTTTAATAAACAAATAAATGTTATTCTTTTTTAAAAGTAGACTAAAATCATTTAAATCATCACTGTCCCATACAGATGTGTAATTTTTAGTTAAGATTCTTTTCACCTAAAATAAAATTATTTGAGATTTTTTTTTAAAAAAAAACAAAAAAAAATCATTAAATTGAGCGTTTGCATTTTTTATGGAGTAAATTTTCGAACAAGTTAAAGCAGAAAATTATTATTCCTTCTATCACTCGTGTCTCGTTGTTTCTGAAAGGAACCAACTTTCTACAAAGCATCTTGCTGCAGCTAATATTAATATTAGTTTTAAAAAAAAATTTTTCCTGGCATGGACTTTAAGAACTGTTTTAGACTAATTTTTGGGTGCTGAATCCAAATCTGATTTCAGATTTGTTCTATCACATCAAGTTTTTGTGCTATAGGTGCGCCCTTTTTCTTAAATCTTAAAGTTTTGACTTCTAAATGTGTTAAGTAATGGTGTATTTAAGCCATGATAATATATATTTTTGAATATATATTGAAACATACAAGTTTTTTCTTTTTACAAATTGTATTAATAATTCTTGCTAATTTATGATTCAACAACAGCGCTAGGAAAGTGCTCAAATGAGCGAGTTATATTTTGCTATATCTGTGGAAACTAATTTGAAGACTCAAAGGCGCAACATCACGAACTTTCATAAGAGTGTGTATCTGGCATACTTTAAAGTACCACTTGGAGACCAAGACAAATGTTAGGCTCCTCATAAAATCTGCAAGTCTTGTCTAGAAACTTTACGGTCATGGTCTCAAGGAAGCAAAGTTAAACTAAAGTTTGGAGACAACCCACTAATCACTTGGATAACTGTTATTTCTGCCTTGTCAAAGTAAAAGGTTTTAATAAGAAAAACAAACAGCATTTGCAATACCCAAGTATTCCTTCAGCCATTCAGCCAGTTCCACACAATTAAGAAATACCTGTGTCTAAATTCATTTAACTTCAAAAGATTTACGACACAGATCGCAGTTCAACTTCCTCTTTTGAAGAGGAACTGACAGATATTTTTCAAACAAAATTCTGCTCTGATGAAATTTCTATATCTGTTAAAAAATTCTGCTGAATTGTCAGCTTCAAGACTGCTAGAAAAACGAATGCTAGTACCTGGTACACGTGTCTAGTTATATCGCAACAGGGTAAAGTACGTACTTTCATTCAGATGACGAGATTGTTTATAGTACCGATGTAAAAGGACTACTACTCTCTATGGGACTACCGGCATATGATTGAAAAGATTGGAGGCTTTTTATCGATAGTTCATGGTTGGTTGATATGTGTTGATCTCAAAATGATTAACTTTCTTCTTGGCCAGCAAGGAGGATACACAAAATATCCGTGTTTTCTATGCTACTGGGACAGTAGAGCTACTGAAGAACATTGGAAGAAAAAAGATTGGCCACTTAGACAGCGTTTAACACCAGGAGATAGAAATGTGAGCAATAAACCTCTACTTAACAGAAATAGAATAGTGTTTCCTCCTCTACACATAAAACTTGGAGTGATGAAGCAGTTTGTAAAAGCTCTTGATGACAATGGACAATGCTTTAGTTATATATGTTTAGCATTTCCTGGACTTAGGGGAGAAAAAAAACGGAATATTTGATGAACCTCAAATTAGAACGTTGATGAAAGATCTATAACTATAAAAAGTTGCTGAAAACTGTAAAGAAATTGTTGAAGAGCTACTTGTCAGCTTTGGGGGTCTTGGATGTAGAATGAGCATCAAGATTCATTACTTGCATAGCCATTTGGACAAGTTTCCAGAAAATCTTGGAGATGTTAGTGAAGAACAAGGGGAACGTTTTCATAAAGATATTAAAACGATGGAAGAACGTTATCAGGGCCGATGGGACTCAAGCATGATGGCAGATTATTGTTGGAGTTTAATGAGAGACAATCCAGAAGTTGTATATCAGAGATCAGCTAAGAAAAAGCGCTTTAAATAATGGTCATTTTGCATTGTTCGTTAATTTTTTGTCATGATAATTTTTTCACTTGTAAATAAATTTACATTTGACTTTATTTAAGTAAATTAAATACAATTCTTTTCTATATATATATATAACATAAGCGAATTATTTGAAAATCTCAAAAACCTGATGTGATGGCAAAAAACTGAATTCATATTTGAATTCTACGACTAAAACTTGTTCAAACAAAAATTAACTTCATTACTGTGCCCATCGTTTAAAACAGATGAGAATTATCCAAAGACAAGCTTCGCTCTGCCACTGAGCGAAGATGTAAAAATCGTGGAATTTTTCTCAATTCTAAGATCACTCCTAAATCAAGAAGACAAAATTTAAAATAACATCTTTAATTTTTTTTTAAAAGGCGATAACTTATTATTTCTCATTCATTCCATTTTTTTCGAAAGATAGCTTAAAAATATCCATCGAAATTCGTGTTGCCATTTGTTTGCGTTAAACTTGTAAGTGTCTTAAAATGGGTTTTTTCCGCGAAAACATTTCCACGGGTGCATCTTATATCTGCTTATTTATTTAGGGCATATCTATACTGGTGTAGAAGTGTACATTTATACTATGACGGAAGTAACTACGATAAACCAATGATAAATCATAAATACTATTGATTGAGTTGTTAAACTAATTGATTGGAATTTTTAGTTCTATTTTGATAATGGATTAAACCTATTATTAGTTATATTTCGATTAGTAAATGAAATTTAAAATATAACGATCACCGAAAATTTGAACAAAACTTAAATTTTGTTAAAAATAATATGTGGCGAAATAGGCCAAAAAGTAATTATTTAAAGTAATTTTTTGGAAATAAATATTTGGATAAATCAACAAAAAAACATTTAAAAAAATCCACTATATGTAAATGTAAATTTAATTACTTTTTGAAATTATCATAATATATTAACGCCATCTAAATACAATAATTTCATAAAAGTAAAGATATTTAATTTACTTAGTGCAGCCTCCTTTTCCTATATATCGTATTTGAATTAATCTTTCTACTTTTTTTGCTTAGCAATTAATCATATTGCCAGATATTTTTTCATTTTTGAAGTTATTAGAATATTAGAAAAACATATTAACGCCATCTACAAACATTTTAAAATATCTAATTTACTTATCAAACAGTGTTATTGCGGCGTATATCCCTTTTAGATAGCAATGGTAAGATCATGATTCGGAAAGTCTCGTTTTACTAATTATAGTTGCTTTTCTACCTAAAAAATTTTATCAGCAAAGTCTTCTAATTCGTCCATCCTTTGAGGACCAGTGTAACCAGAAGCTTTGAACACAAAAATTGCATTGAAAGAGAAAGCAGGCGATTGGTAATGGTACGGAAGGGTATTTTCATTGAAAAGGCACAATTGAGCCGCTTGTATCGAACTATGAGGAAAGTAAGCTTGATGGGGGATCGAACCCAAGACCTTGAGTTATCGAATCCGGCATCCAACCAACCATACTCTACTTCCTTTCAAAATAAGTTAAGCAGCATTGATGATATAATAATGATAATGATCTCTGTGTACGGCCATTTTATTCGATACACGATGATAATAAACTTTAAAACATTGTTTGAGTAGTAGTATGCCTTTTCTATGTTCCATGTTCAATGCGTTCTCCCTCATCCATATCTTTTGTATCGATGAAGTAAATGTGGAAGATAGAGAATGGAAGATAAGTGGGATGTCTTCAAGCTCTTCACTCAAGAAGTGCGCCATTTTTGCAGAACACTTTAATCTCTCGAATTAATCTAGCGAATTTGCATATTCATTGCTGGCAAGCTTCTTAATTTTTGTGCGTAATGAACACAAACTGTGAGCACTCCTTTGTGATGGAGCTATGGACTCGTCTTCGTGTCTATTCCCTAGTGCTCAAGCACACAACTATGCTTTGCCGCGATATCCTCTTTGAAGTTGATTCGAAGATGAGAAAGATTCGCCATCTCTGAGCGCCGCAATTAATTTTATTAAGCAAGGACAAGAAATTCTTTTGTGATTCAAAAATCTTCCATCCATCTTCAAACCACTACTGCTTCTCTCTACGCATCCTTTCTCGCTAGGAAGAAATCTTTCACTACTTTTCCGTAATAATGTTTTAGTTGAAAGGGATACCTTGTATCTAAGGGGTACTATGGTAAACTCGCGCATCGGAAATTGCTTGGACTTGCTTCATTTGCATATAGTTTGCTAATTTTAAACTAATTCATTTAATTAATCAGTTTATTTGTTTTGTAGACTGTTAATCAGTTATTTACATCATTATTTTCTTGATAATTTGAAATAAAATTATACCCTATAATTTAAAGATAGTATTAAAATATTTAAAGTTGCGCGACTTGGTAAAAGTGGAAAATATGCGTGCATGCAAAATAACAAAACAAAGTGTTTTTTTGAAGAAAAAAAATTTTTTGTTTCCCAATTAAAAAGCTAAATAAGAAAAATGAATGATGATGAAGCATTTGGGGTAAAATAGCACAAAATAATTTATAATCTGGAAAAATATTTTGTTTGCAAATTTTCGTATTAAAAATCCTTAAGCAAGCTGAAAAATAAACAAGGACTTTTTAATGCAAGAATTTGAAACCATGTAACATTTTTTTCACATAATAAATTATCTTGTGATTCAATTAGATACCTTTCCCTCATTTTACACATATCGAGTCTTGCAACTTCTCTGTATAACCTGCTAGGCCTAGGTGCGGTCAGACGCCTCAAACATGGAACAATTTGCTTGAGAGCTATTGAGCGTTTGAGGCAGTATTCTTTCAATTAAATTAGCACAACTCAACGCTATAAATAAACAAAACAAATGTATACATTTTGTTCCTTACCTAAGACGGGTAAATGTGAAGGCACCGAATCTAAGACGTTGTTTGTTAGAAGCTATTGTAAGAGTAACAATTCTATTTCACAAGTAATAATAATCTATTAGTGGCTTCGTTAGTGCCTATAACTAGCATCTTTCACCTGAAAGCTTAGTGCATACATCAAAATTAGTGGAAAGCGTATCCACATGAAGTATTATAGCGTAAAGAATGAAGGAAAGGGAATTTGCCAAGTCAAAAGAAAGAATTTTTCATTATTTCTCAGTGTAGTAGCATCCAAGCAGGAGAAAGTTGTGCTCAAAATCGATTTGTACTAATTTTATTTTAAAATTTTTAACTTAGCTTCATTCAAAGAAAAGTGGAGCCTACAGGAGATCGAATGTACAAAAAGCACACACAGCATTCCCTTTTTCAGTTACTCAAAGTCTAAATGGAATATAAAAGAGGTAAAATTGACAGACAAACTAATATTTCTGCATAAGAGAGCAATGAATTTGATAAAATCCCAATTTACTAATCACTCTAAAATGAAAGATGTAATCAACTTACGTAATAAGATAAGAGAAAGCAAATTTATATTGGAAGCACTATGGCAAAGGAATTTATTCGTGTGGGAGAGAAGAGCTGGCTCAAACTCATCATCACCACAATGGATAAAATCATCATCACTCAGCATTAGCGCCAGTGCAAAGTCAATTTATTGCCAATTACAGCAATCTTTATTTGAAAGTAAATTAAATTTGATTGATTTTTACACCTAAAGTCAGTGAGCGCGAAAGAAAAAATTTATTAAGCTATAAGTGATTTTGCAAAGAAGAACTACAATATAATGGCAGTAGTATGCACTAGAGTGATCATGAAAAGGAAATATCAAAAGTTTGAAGCATAAAAAACATATAGAATATTAAATAAGTACACGATTCGCTTATGTCAGAGTTGTTTTGGTCCCCGCCATTTTCCTCTCGTTTCCATATTCTTGCCAATAATAATCTAATATATAATAATGCCATTTTAAAACATCATAATTTCAACTTTTTTAAATGCAAACATACACACAGTGTCAATCGCTTCCAAAAGATAGAATCAATGCTTTAGACAGCAGACTGAAAAAATATACCTAAAAGTAATTTTACTACTTAATATGGTAAATTCACCCCAAAATTTTTTACTAGCTTAAAAAGCTTATTTGATACTTGAAATAGCAAATCTAGCGATTTTAGACGCGACATTTTAAAACAAATAAATAGTACATTTTACTACTTTCAAGGCTTTTAATAATCAAGTTTTATGATCTTTATCTTTAGTCGTTTTTTTGAATAATTAAATTTCATATTTTAATTTTAGATGAAAAATAATTGAACGACTATAAATTCTACAAATCTGGTAGTTATCGGAAATTAATATTTAAATGAAAAAAAACAAAAATTAAAAAAAAAAATATTTAAAAAAATTCTTATTTTCTAGTTATTTTTGAAAAAAAGTTTTTATATAAAATTTTTTCAAAAATTAAATTAACAAATAGATATAAAACATAGTAAGTAAATTTTCTTCATAAATTATTAAAATTCCATATGTGCGTATTAACGCCATCTAAATGCAATAATTTGATAAAAATTAATTCATAATAATTTCTTAAACTATCAGTATGGGTAAAATTATCAAATGAATTGATATCTAGTAAAAGTTATAAAGGTTAATTTTGTAATTTGATTAAATTTTTTTAAAAATGATATTCATATAATTTTAGCTACAATTTATTTTCAATTTTTGGTAATAATGACTAGGGGCGTGAGTATGGTTGGTTAGATACTGGATTCGATATCAAGCTTACTTTCCTCATAGTTCGATACAAGTGGCGCAATTGTGCCTTTTCGATGAAAACACCCTACGGTACCATTACCATTAAATAATGACTGTATAAACTTTTTTCAGTCAACTAAATTTAAAAGTCTCTTTATAAACAAAGTTTAAGTGCCTTTTAGTCTAAATCAAACCTTACTCAAACCTGCACACCTCCTCAAAAATGTATGTGGGTGCCAAACCGACTAGCGGAAGAATTCAAGTTTGCAACCGGTGTTTGAATGTATTGTTTTACCATTCCTGTTTCACCGAAGCTAAATTTCACAAGCATCATAATAATTGATCTCTGATTGAATTATTTATACTCTTGTCTGTTTCATGAACCGATTTTTAATTAATAAATAATCTAATATTTTATAATAAAAAAATGTCAGAATTGGGGTTGTTGAAACTTTTTTCGTTGTGAAGTCCTTAAAAATTTTTTAAAATCTCTGTGTATCTTTTTGAGTTTTGTTTTCCTAATTTTCTTTTTATTCAACCTGACACTTGTCTTTTCACAACTCATCTTTGGTCCACAAAATGGCTGCTGTTGGTTGAAAAAATATTTGTAAATTGTTGTTCCTTTTTCTGTGTTTTGATTTCACAAAATGTTTGCTTCTCTTGTATAATGTTTGAATTGTTTTGTGCTGATTTGATTTATTGCTTCCATGCTTCCATTTCTAAAACATCCTTTTCAATCTTTTGCATTCAATGCAAAGCTCTTTTTTCCTTATGAAAAAATAAATGCGCTACATTGACTTGAATCAGACTAGTTAAAAAAACTGCTGCCCATTTAGTGAAGAAAATGAAAAAAGTGTTACTTAATAAGTTACACTGGTATAAACTTATCGATTAGTTATAATTATTTCATATTTTGTGACATTTTGAAACTTCCATTCCGAACATCTTAATCCTTTATGCTCCAAATTATTTATTTTTTTGAGACACATCAGGGTTTTTATGAAAAAAAGTGTTTTTGACTTGCCAAAAAGTTGAAATAACGGATAGCACTTTTAGGTTGAACACTTGTTATATAAAAAGGTTTGCTTAAATTCATTGCTTCTTCAATAAAGCTCGATAGTTTATTTTGAAGTTATATGTCAAATAAATTTTCTAATTTAGTTAGTGGGAAACTAATACAATTAACTAAAATTAACTTACGCATCAGTGATCTCATGGAAAAATCTACTTCACTCGAATTCAATTAGCAAATGGAGTAAATGATTTTTCTGTGTGCTCCCGACAAACCCTTATTCGTCACTTTCTTAAAGGTTGGCGGCATTCAAAAATATTTTGATAACATAATTGCATTACCCTTTTGGGCAGAGATGAGTCTTTGAAATTCAGAGATGACCAAAAATGAAATTGAGCAATTACTTTCATATATCTTTCAGCTACAAAGGTAACAAGTTTCGCTTCAAATCGAAAATACCTCTAATATGCAATATGAGAAAAGTGTGTTTCACTTTGTTAATATACACATATACAATCAGGTAGAAGAAGAAGAAGAAGATAGAATTCGTGAATAAAGAGCGACCCAATTATATCGCATATGCGTCAATTAAAAATAATCGATACAAATTGATTGGCTGCAATTAGTTTCGTTGTCATCATCTCTCCGCCTTTGTTCCTCCTCCATCTCTCAATCGAACATGGAATGAGCGATCTTCTAGCAAGCAAACTGCACCATAGCAAAAGAAAAGAACTTTTGAAACTTATTGAAAAGTTTCAAAAGTTGTTTTCAAAATGTAGACTTCTCTTTTCCCCTTTCATAAATCAACTCCGATTTAAGTTCAATTGAGATTTAGTACCATCAAATCATTCTTGGCCTACGAATTTGAATTATTCTTATCAGCATGTTTTGATCACGACTGTAACTCCAGCATGCATTTTCAGGAAAGATTAGTTTTGTCATCGTATTCGGTTTACGTGTATTTTGTTCGAACATGTAAAAAATCTGTTTCACTACCATCATCAAGCCAATATTTTTAACTAGTATGATCATTCGTAAATCAATCCTTGCTCTGCGGAATAATTTCCGTCATCTACCCGCATCACACTTTTCAGTTCTTCAAAGTGTTCTGAATACTTTGAAGAACTGAAAAGTATTCAGAATACTTTGAAGAACTGAAAAGTGTGCTGAGTACGACACAGAGACTTATTATAATATACACTATATAGAAGTCTGCGCTGTTCAATCCCAGTAAAAGTGTAAAAAAGGAGCGCAATGCAGCGTGACTTTTTTCAGTATGTGTGTGTAGGAGTGTTTGTGTCTTCCAACATTTTGTGCTCATATGTTAAAGCCTCTAATCCGCACCTTCTTTAGTCCAGCACATTGATTATTATTCCAGAAATCTTTAATTTAGTGAAATTATTGAATGATTGATTCAATTAACAACTGAGCTTCTTGAAGGTTTACAAAATAAAAGCTTCACAAATGAAGAAGAACTAAACGAGTCTTGCAAAAAAAAATAATTAGAGAAAGTCGAAAGAACCTAAAACAATGAGTTTAAGAGAAATGTTCAAAAATTGCCCCACACTCAGTAGAATACATCTCAAAATTAACTAATAAAATTATAATGTGCAATAATTTTTTTGCTGTACTTTTAGTATTAAACTGACATCTGGCATTGAATTTTAGTTCGAGACAAATTCATACTGAGAGAAATCGAGTAAGCCAAGGGTGATTTTTTATAATCAATAATTCGGAATGGCCGAAACCCCAAGCATTTGGAATTAGTGGTAGTCGACTGTATATTGCTTTTCTTCCATATGTTTTATACAGTTGATTTGAAGCGGACATTTATCTTTACTTTTCATGACAGCACATCATACAGCACCTTTGGGTAGTTTAAAACATTTGCTGCAGATGAAAGATAAGTGTAGGCACAAGTGGATGGAAGTGAGCTATACGACGAAAGAAAGTAACTCTTCATAAGACGTTTGAAAGTAGGAATAGAGAAGCTCAAAGCTTCAAATAAGCATGAATGATTCTTGAAAAAGTTTATTGATTTTGTAGTAGATAGAGCAAACAGGTTTGGGATCTTGTGCTTTTGTAGTGTTATGTTTTCGTTGAATTAAAAATTCGTATATAAGAAAGATCAATCATAGCTATAAAGGGTTAATTACACTCATGTGTGTAACTCGTAAAGAACACATATCAGAATATAAGATTTTGAGTGGCGCATGCCTGGTTTGAAAGATGAAGGGCTAAATATCATTGCATCATAGCAAAGTCTTCGCAAATAAATTAATTAATATTAGAACTATTTTGATTGAAACTAATCTCTTCTTTGATCTGAATATTTATTGATTATTTTCGATAAACATAGCAAATTCATCTAAAAAAGTGTCTATAATTTTCACACTCTGTTCTCAAGTGAAAGTATGATACTAAAAAGAGGAATATCTGGAGAATGCGCATAAACACTAGAAAGAGAAGACATTAAATTTTTAAAGACTTATACTTAATGACCATCGATGAAGAATGCCATTCGATTAAATTTTTATGATAAATGTTTTTAAATAAAAGCAATTAAATGAATCTTATATATTGAATAATAGAAATTAATATTGAATTTTCGCTCCTAACAAAATGGCAAATTTAATTGGACAAGCTGATAAACCTCACACTATTGGTGGATCTTTGATCATGCCTACCGTGGTCGTAATGCTCTGAAAAGGCATGGATCAGAGTACAAATGAAATAAGGTAACTACTGTTATTCCTCTGAACAACTCAACAGTATCACGGTGCATTGATGAAATCGCAGCTGATGTTGAAAGCATATTAATTTCTCAACTACGGGTAAAGAGTCCTCACTTCAAATACATGAATCAACTCCACTTGTCAATTCTGCATTTTTGATTTCTTAATGTTGATGATTTGAAGTTAACGACCGAGATCCATCTTCAAAAACGTGATGCCTCTTCTGGCGAGAACAACATCCCATTCAAAAAGATTTTCGGCTTGTGCACGAGATGGCACTGCTGTTATGCTTGGTAGATATCAGAGACAAAGTGCGTATTTAAAAAGTGTCGCAGATGTGGTTTGTGTGCACTGTGTTGTTCACTCATAGCACCTGGATGTCAAAATCCTAGCAGGACTTTTGGTGCACTAAGCGCGTTGCTTTTTGATAAAAAAAATGCATTGTGAAGATCGCAACCTTCAGCATTTATATGAAAAGAACAATCAGGAATTTTAACGACTTGCATTGCTGTACAAAGTTGTCTCTGTAAAACTGGTGTCTCTTTTTTGAGCAAAAGAGAACTTGGACTGAAACTTGTTGATGCCAAAAGTGATGTCGAAATTAGCTCTATTGATTTACTTGACATATCGGTGTCTCAGTACTTTGTTGATATTGATAAAGAAAGCTTCAATGAAATCTAGGAAGTTTTGAGCATGAATGATACTAAAACACAATACTCTACAAAAATGGATTTTACTCGCTTTCTCTACATCTTAGTTTGGGATCAGTCGAGTGATGTATCTGTTCGAGTTTAATCAAAGCTTCAATTCCTTCCCATTTCCTCCTTTTACATATTCCTCCCCCTTTTTCAATGACTTTAATAAATCGTCTGCTTTTTTAGATATCGTCTGCTTTGCTTGGTCTTAAATGGGTTAACGTAGAAAAAAGAGGAGATATACGCTTCCCACTGATGAATCTAACGCCAAACATTGAGAAAGTGATAGTATATATTAAATGCATGCGATATAAATCCAATTGTTAAATGTTTGCTTTGTGATTGTAAATAAATGAATTGATAAAATACCTATTCATTTTTTTTATTTACAAGTAGTTGAGATGTTTTGATGGAGGACTACTTTTACTATTTCTTTCTACTCCTCTTGGTGTATCAAGTTGAGGAGGGTCAGAGAGAGAGAGAGAGAGAGAAAAAAAAACTTAAATTGGTATCGATTTGGTCAGAATGAGAAACACTGTTCTCATTTTTTATAATTTTTAGATCTAAATTAATCAAATAAAGTCTATTTTTACACTCAAATAATAATGAGCTACTTGTGATGGAATAAAAACGTGAGAATTTTAAATTAAAATAAAATATATTTAACGCCATCTATAAATAACCTAAAATTTACTCAACGCTTAAAACAATTTAAAATTTGTTTTTAATTTTTCTTTTATTAAAAAATTTTTCCTATAAATGAAATTCCAATTGCATTTTCAAGTACGTGATCCGAGAAAGAATTCGTGAGCTAAGTCAAAATTTGTTGACAAAGATTTGTTCGAAAACTCAAGTTACGCAGTAAAGAAGTTTATACATGCTATTCAAAAATTTTCAGCGAGAATTTGATCGGTAGAGCTATCCATGTATTTCAACATTTCAGTAGAATATGTTTTGTTATAATAATATAAGAAAAGTTTTAAAAAGTTTTGAAATAATTCTTCAGAAATTGGGTTTTGAAGAAAAAAATTTTCCAAGGCAAAATTTTTGAATTGATTATATTTATCACTAACAAAAGTGTAATGGTTCTTAGTCTTTTTAAAATCGGGCTAGATTTGACAACTGCTAGTCCAGAGGAACTTATTCGCTGCAATTTACTTTTATATACGCTTGGATTTGAAGATTTCCAGTAGTAAGATTGTTCTTTTTTTTTAAATCCGTTATCGGAAGGAAACATATGAAGTTGAAATTGAGATTTAATCGTAATGATGATCTATATATGACACACAATTTGGCTCAATGAAGAAAATCACATACTTGTTTCTGGATATTTTATGTTATATGCCACCTGATATATAATATAACTAAGTTAGAACATACGAGTGGGGTTGAAATTGTATAAAATGGACTACTAATTCATAATGCTAATTTACCTCTTTTTCTGGGCATATGTTCAGTTATGTAAATGAACAAAAATATAAATTTCAATTTTGCACCTTTGAATTATCATAATGGACGCTGGGTTGCTTATAAATTTAAAAAAATAACAGATGGGAACTTTGAATTTAGACCAGTAAAATCCGGGAAAAAATCATAGAAACATATGGGCTGTATGAATGAATAATTATGTACGATAACGTCTAATAGGGTGTAGATAAATAAATAAAACAAAAGGACATCTGACACGGCCCAATGGTTACTCTGTATAATGAACTCATCATTTTTAGCTTCTTTTAATGGTTAGAATGATGTATAATTTTTTTTAAATATCTTTTTATTTTTCAGATGTTTTGTAAGAATAAATTTATTAAAGAAAACTCAAAACCTCAATATTTTTTCAATTTTTTTTTTTAAAACAGGAGTTTATAATTTATTTCATTCGTTCCAAGCATTCTAAAAGTTTTAGTTAAAATATTTTTTGAAGTTCCAAGAAATAAAATGAAAGGTTACAATAAAGAGAACTTCGTGGTAATGCTTATTTTCCTATTGAATTATCGTTTTTATTCCGAAAGCCCTCTTGATTTGAATTATAAGCAAGTAATTTTCAAGCGGATTCAGATTGGGATATTGGATTGTTGATACCGTGGCCGTAAATCAGAAAAGCTAACAAATGTTAAAAAATTAATCATTTATGTTTTATGATTTATTCCAAAAAATGTCAAAATTTTACAAAGGAAAATACATTATGAAAGAGTTTAAAATTTTATAGATGGTGGTAAATTCTAATTTTCATGATTTTTGTTTTAAAACTTTTCAAATTCTTACTTATTGAAGTAAATATATATATATTTCGAAATTTACAGAGTTGTCATCTTTTAATATTTACAAAATTTTCATCAATAAATTAGATATCTTTGCATGTTGATAGGTTCTACAAAATTTTGAATAGGTATGGACTAGAGTGAATGGATAGAATTCAAGACTCACTTGCAAGAAAAGAAGTAGAAGTTAAGAAGTGCAATCAATATAAATATTTTATTAACGCGTAGGAAATTTCATAAATAATAATAATAACCATATAATTCATTATTCGTCAAATCAAGTTTCGTCACTGGAAGAAGAAGAAGATGAGTATGTGGAAGAGATTCCAACAAGGGATGTAGGTTTTGAATTCAGACACTTTTCATCATCACTTTTGGGATGAGCTGGGATATTGGTTTTATCTGTGAATAGAGAGGATGAAAATAATATGAAATCGCATAAGGGGTTGCTAGCAGCAATGATAGGATGTTTTTCAAGGGTGCACTGCACACACGTATCATTACTCTTTCTAAAACATATACTATACGCATATATAAAACATCTATCTACATGTCACACTATTCTGCATTTGTTCAATAAACTAAAAAAAGAAAAGGCATAAAAAAAGTTTGATTTGAAATACGGCATCAAGGTGATATATAGGAAAAAAAATTTAAATATAAAACATTGAAAACACCAAAGTTATATAAAGGATAACAGTGAGAGAAGGAAGCAAAAGCATATAACCTTTCTGAAAATAACTTATAGCTAAATCTGATCATTTTAACATCTTTTAGCCCATTTTTACAACTTTACTTAGACATTATGTACTAAAACTTGTCTATATGAAAATGTTAAGTTCTTCTACTTAAGTTTTAAAAAGTTACTTACAGAGTTGGCAGTAATTGCACAGAAATGGAGTGTAGATTTAAAAACATAATTGCTAAATTTAAAAGCATGTGTAGCTAAGATAATAAAATGAAGTAATTACACAAGTTTTATTTATGCAAATAAAGTTTACTAAATAAAAATGACAAAGATGACCAAAAACTTTATGAAAAAAGAGGATTTGTTACATCCTCTCTGATGCTACATCATATTCAAGATTTGAATCAGTAGTCTTTTTTACAGAGTGTAAAAACATAGTGATAGAAAGTTGAGATTGCTGTTTTTTAGGTTATAAAAAAGAGAAAAAATTGTAAATTTTCTGCAAGTAGTTATATCTCTGCGAAAAACCGCGATTGCTGAATCGCGAATAAGCGCCGGTTGACTACTCCATATTTGTAATAAAAATTATACATTCTTTTTAGCGCCAATATGAGTTAATGTGACGATGTACAGTTCAATCCACTTTAGGGCATGAGTACGAGCATATTTTTAGAACGCTTTTTTTGGTAAACTTTATCATTGAAAGAGGTAATTCAGAGTTACTAACATAGATCTCAGTTTTACGATCACTAAGGACTTTACGTAGATGGGGGGAACACATTAAAATGTTTTAAATATGTTTTAATGCAGGCGAAAAAAAAGGTTTTGCATTTTTTCTTCTTCTCCATATTTCCACAACTCTTGAGTCTTGTTTTGAAGATCTCCAAAGGGAAATTAATCCTTCGAGATGAAGAATCTTCAGAAACGCAACTTTGCAAATTGGTTTGTGTGCATAACACATCAAAAATAATAATAATAATAATAATAGAAAATAATGATTACAAATACGAAAGTATTTAACGCTAATATATATAGTGAATAATGTAAAAATCAAAGTTTTTAACTTTTATTTGGTACTAAAAGGAGTAGTATTGTAGCAAATATTTCAACAGACACAATCTGTCTTCTTCAGTGCGTTAAAAATGAGTGTTAACATGAGTTATAATGAGCTAATATATATATATATATTCACTTCAAGTAGCCAGATAATACATAAAATACTAAACAACAAAACATTAGGGAATATATATGGTATTTGAGGTATCGACAGCTCAAAAAAAATTATATTCGAAAATCATAGTCAGAATTATAAAGAACAGATAGAACGCAGGAAGATAAGATTGAAGGAAGAAGAAAGTGACCAGAAATTGGCTTTAAAAAGAGAAAAACATCGCGTAACACAATCTATTGGCGGTTTCAAGCAACATCTCCTCATGATAAAACGACATTGTAAAGTTGTTATTTTGCATGAAAATTCTCCTTCGCAACGTTTAACCACCTCTAGATCAAAATACAAACTTCGGTGTATCAAGATGAATTACGGAAAGCGCTTGCATACGCATATTGAAAACACTGTAAACAAAAACATGCAGTAGGAAAAATGAAAGTGCTTCTGTTTGGTGAATTTCTGTAGAGAATTATTTTGCAGCATATTTGCAAAACTCTGTGTTAAAAGCAGGGGTGGTGTTTTCTAACAAAAAAACAAAGATAGATTATTTTTGATCAGAAAGTGATATTTTTCAAGTGTCTCATTTTACTGTGAATGATATATTTTCACTTTGATTTTGTCAATAAAGAGATGCTATTGTTTTTTTCCTTTTCGAGAATTCAAAGCACCTAGAAAGACATTTTTAACTATTGATAACATTTCGCTATTAAGACTATAATCATAAAGTCCAAAAAGTGAACAATTAAGGACGTCATTTTCTTAGGCATTTTAATCGCTGATACGCGCATTCAATCCAGGAATGTTTCTCCGACAAAAAGACACCCCGAAACAAGCAATTGATAGAAATACTTTAAATTTTGCAAAGAGTGAACTTCTACTCTGAAAACACAATATTAGTTTTAGACTTCAAAAAATTATTCAATAATTCCGTAATAAATCAAAAAGTTGTAACAAGGTGGAAAATTAACTAAAAAATATTCTGCCCATATTCACGACAAAAAAATGAGAAAGTGAATAAAATAGAAGAGGCTGATATGAAATGTTTGTTGGAGCTTAAAATTTTTCCGTCCTGAACATAGATCAAAATTTTGAATGATTTTTTTTCCAAGTTATTCTTACTTGAAGATTACGTCTTTTAATGGTGGCAGTGATATCATTCCAGAGGTTAATATTTTTAAAAAAAGAAAACCTTTTTTTGTAGTTAAAGATTCCGCACTTTCTCTCTTCTTTATCTTGACGAGAGAAGCGATTTTTGATTTAGAAAAGATTGTAGCGTGATCCTAAAAAAAGAATAAAAAGCTTGATTCAGTAGTAGTCACTTGTACCTTAGCCCAGTGGTGAAGAATAAGTGTTGGCATACGTTCCCGATTGACACGTTGAATAAGCATTATCTTTATGCTGGCCGAAAAATTCTGCATGGACAAATCTGGTCCCAGATAATTTGGTACTTGGGGGCGTGAGTAAGGTTGGTTAGGTACTGGGTTTCAACAACTCAAGGTCTTGGGTTCGATCCTGCATCAAGCCTACTTTCTCATATTTCGATACAAGGGGCGCAATTGTGCCTTTACGATGAAAACACCTCCGGTACCTTTACCTTACTAGGATAATACGGTAGTGGGGCAATATAGTTTCTCGAAAAAATACCATGTGTATTTTTTAGTGAAAAACTTTCTTAGTATATAATCACTCAATTACTAACTAAACTTCTCATTTGAGACGAGCATGATCACATAATTTTTTATAGAAGTTATGAATAATAATGTTCTTAGGCCAAACATCTGTCGTTTAAATCTCCGGTCAAACTGCCAATCATACAAGATTCCCATTTGTAACAGGACAAAAACATTGAATAATATCCCGAGCGATAATGGTTTCATTCAGTATCTTCATAAATACTTTTTATATTTTGAAACCAGCCTTCGCAGGACACAGTCATTTGAGGTGGTTACAGCAAAGACACTGTAATTTTATGATTGTTTCAAGCATTTTTCGAAATCAAAGTTCGTATGCTGTTTTTCATAGTGAAATTTCTTCACGATAAAAAAGTTATTTCTTTTCCTTTTGTTATTATATTTAACGCCATCTATAATCACAAACTCTTTGAAAAATAAAAACAAAAGCTTCGTTATGTGGAAAGAATTTTTCATTAATTTTCCGAAAACTTAAAAAATAATAAACTGTTTTGCTCAATTTTTGAAACGGTTTTACTTAAACTAAAACTTAGCTGGTGTTTTCAAAATTTAGACTTCTCTTTTCCCCTTTCATAAATCAACTCCGATTTAAGTTCAATTGAGATTTAGTACCATCAAATCATTCTTGGCCTACGAATTTGAATTATTCTTATCAGCATGTTTTGATCACGACTGTAACTCCAGCATGCATTTTTAGGAAAGATTAGTTTTGTCATTGTATTCGGTTTGCGTGTATTTTGTTCGAACATTTAAATAATCTGTTTCACTACCATCATCAAGCCAATATTGTTAACTAGTATGATCATTCGTAAATCAATCCTTGCTCTGCGGAATAATTTCCGTCATCCACCCGCATCACACTTTTCAGTTCTTCACAGTGTGCTGAATACGACACAGTCACAAGTGTTGTTACCTCCGTTTGTTGATATTGATGATATCCTTAGCACGATCCCTTTTCATCACACATTCCGCTTCAATGAACCAACAATAATAATAAATCTCACCATATTTACCATCAAACAGCTTTCACTTCTAGATTTTTCACTCAGTCTAGCATTGCTATCATCTTTCCTTTCACTCATGGAATCTTTCTCTCACAACTGGTAGAGCTCTTCATCTGAAGATTTTGAAGTACGTGATTTTAGCTCAAATGAGTCTGCCTCCGCCATTTTTAAAGAAATAGAATTATACTCAAGACGTCTTGGAAGTTGAAGAAGAAGAAATACAAGTAAATGATTCCTTGATAGGTCCAGATGGGACTCAATTTTTTTGGGAGTCTCAACAGTTCACAAGTGGTAGAAGTTTATCAAGGAATTTGTCTTTGCACCAAAGTGGTCCATCAAAAACTGAGGTTAAGAAACATGAAAGAAATTTAAAATAACTTAGGAGCAAAAACAAAATCTATTTCCAACTTATAAATAAAATTAAAAAATATTATTTAAAAAAAATAAATAAAATATTTATTTTCAAATATTTAAAACTAGATGTTGAGTGGTAAAAAAATTTTGAAGCAAGATATGTTAAACTTTTCTCTGCATGATATATTATTATTAATATAATGCAAAGCTATTGATATCTATAAATAACTATTTTACGCAGTTTTTTTACTAAATAAAAAAAGGCTACTTTATTTTTTTCTATTTTCAAATTTTTAAGCATCAAAAATATTTCATTTAATACAAAATCACAATATTTCAAATTTTCAACTTAAATTTTATTTGGGTTCACTGCAAAAAATAGAGCTGAAAAATTCTCAGCTTAGGTCTACCATCAATAATTTAAAGGAACTGAGACCTTTAAATACAACACAAAAGATATTAAAAATAAGCTTAAAGTAGGGGAATCACAATTTTCATTAAGTTACATATTAGATATATTAATGTAGCGTTAAGACGTTTCTAAATTTTGGCCCATAAAACGATTAAAAAAGCGACAGATATCGTCGATCTCCGAAAAAAGCCGCCCATCGATGATTGTCAGCGCAAGCACTGACCCTACCTTATTTCGTAGAGTAAAATTGTATCCGAATAAAAAAAAAATCAGATATTTAAGAACGAATAGAAATTTCGGAAAAAAATAAATATAATAAACTCTAACTCAATCCTCGTAGCTGGAGTTTAAACACAATGACGGACTAAAGATTTAGTTTTGTTGAGCTTAGAAGGTAGGTGATGCGATCACAATTACAAGGTCATTCGGCCTGATAAAAACTATGCAGTTATAGTAGAAGTGTGGGCTCACTGAACAAAAATTCTTATATAGTTTCGCCCCCCCCCTCACCAGTCCAAAAATTTTGAGGGCGTGTGCCTCTGTTGTGTACATATGTTATAAATCAATATAAAAAGCGAATAACGTGTGATCAATTTTGATCTAAGTTGATACTAATTTTAGAGAGTCTTACTGCTCTTGTGAGTGTTGAGCGCATGGATTTTGATCTTTTTCAAAGAATTTTCATATAACTTAAAGCCGACGATTTTTGTTTTCGGGGACGGTCGAGATCCATACAGAAATTGATACAAATGAGAACTACGCTTGGACAAAGTGTAAGCATTTTACCCTTCCAGACACAGTGGGACACCACTGTCCTATAGAATAAAAATCGCCAGCACAAAAACTCATTGGAAAGAAAAGCAGGCGATCAATATCGTTAAATGGACAAAAGTTTTACTTCGCAAAAGGAGGTTTAAAATTTAGCATTTTTACGTTGAGAGAGGGAGATGGTTGGGAAAAGAAGTCAGGAATGGAGGTAGAGGTTTCTTGGCGAGACATTAAGTGTGATTGATCACGCAGACGCTCTATGATTTTGCCATTTTCGTCTTTTTCTTTGCCAAAAGCTTGCCTACAAGGATAATAATCACTAGATTGGCTAAGACAAGAAGGAGATGCGGCTTATTGTCAACATGAACATAAGGTATATGCATATATCATACAATTTATCTATCTATCTATCTATCTATCTATCTATCTATCTATCTATCTATCTATCTATCTATCTATCTATCTATCTATCTATCTACCTACCTATCTAACTATCTATCTATCACTGTCCCTATCAATCCAAAACACTTTTAACAGTCATAATAAAATATTACACTAAAAATCTAGAGTAGCATATTACAAATCATGTCTTGTATTAAATTATCTCTCAAAAAATTGAACAAAGCCGAAGAATGACTTTTTGATGGTTAAAGAAATGATTTATTGCTTGAGTATATATATTTTTTTAATTGACCTTGCCTTATATTAGAAGGATGGCTTGTAACATTGCCCTTATTTCATTCTGTTTTTCTTATTCACATCGTTTAGTAGTAAAATCTCAGTTCTGGCGTTTGTAAGGAAATAACAATTTAAAGTTTCAATTCAAGTTTGAGGCGTCGGAAGAGGGAGTAGATGGAGTGGACGAATTTCAAAGGGACATGAGTCGTAGTTGGTGTTTAATAAAATCTGGCAGTCGGAGTAGGATTCGAATTCACACTTTCAATATCGATGGGCATTCACTTTGAGGTTTCCAAATAAAAAAATTAACATTTTTTTAAAAATCTTTCAACCAATGAAAACCTTTGCTGAAAGTGACACGTAATAAAACTAACCGAATGATTTCTTCATCCTCAGCTAATTGATTGGCCATCAATTTTTCGTCCTCGTTAACAAACGTGTTAAGCATGGAATCAAAGTCTACATTCGCGTGACGCGTGTTCATCTCTTGCAACTCTTCAAGCTTCTCCAATCTTTCTATTTCATTCTGCGATTCCTTGGTTCTTTTTTCTAGCATCTAGAGGAAAACAAATGCATGATCAGTATATTGAAAGTTTATGCTGAACTTGAAATTTTCAATATCTAGGTTTCTTTTCTAATCGATTAAATCCAGCATTAATTTAAAAGTTAGCAAC
Source organism: Nectonema munidae (assembly GCA_030549495.1). NCBI lineage: Eukaryota > Metazoa > Nematomorpha > Nectonematoida > Nectonematidae > Nectonema > Nectonema munidae. Next base: position 327,322 of record JAUIRK010000952.1, on the reverse strand, counting down.
TTCCCCCACCCACTTTGCTCCAAAAAATTTTTGTAGTTAAAAATTTTGAAAAAATAAGAATTTTACAATTTTGCAAATCCAATTATAGATAAAAAGGATTTATATTCCAGACATTTTTAAAAAGGTGTTTGAGTGTGGAGTAAATAAAAAAAACTTTGTTTAACGTCTTTTTTTCACATACACACACACACAAATTTGTGAAACTTTTTATTTGGACCGTGGTGCTTTTCTTGACCGGATGCCGTTCCTGGCGAAATTAAATTCTATTTAGGCTATGTCGAGAATCGAACCAAAGACCTTTAAAATTAAATATGCGAGGTCTAACCACAATGCCACCGGCATCCTAATAGAAGATTAAATATGAAATAATAATATATATTGGCAATAATAAATATAAAAATTGGCAATAATCGATAATTAAGGTAGCATTACTTTTCAACACATATTATACTTTCTCAATCAAATGCATTCTACTTCGACTAAAAACTTAATAAAGTCGAAGAAAGCCTTGGTATTTCTTTCAAAGATAAATTGCCGAATGAAACTTAATAGCCATGATAACTTTATGCAATTTATTTTAGCTTTTGAAAATCATTAGTTTTGCTTGATTTATATTTTAGGTATAACATTCAAAAAGAAACATTTGGTATTTTGATAAGATAGGTAGTTTCAAAAAATTTACTTTCATCGGGTCCAAGCTTTCAAACTCTTCTTTCTGGATCCGATCTCTTTCTTGGGTGAGAGCTGTAGACCAAGCTTCAAAGTTACGCGTAGCGCCATTTTCTAAAGCGTAATTTAGATTTTTGGGATCCGTCTACGAAAAAGAGAAAGCGCTATTTAAAAAACATCTACGTGCGATCAGAAAGTGAATGTTGTGAGAGATAATGGCAAAATAAGTCAATATCAAAATGTTCAGCACGAATTCGAATTAATTTAGCGCGCAAAGTTGTATGGATTCAAATTGTGAGCGAAGAGTTTCTGCCTCAGGATTTCTCAAGACTCAAGTCTCGTTTCTCGAAACTTCACCACGGGTTTTTAAGCTTCTTGATTCTCGAGAAAAGAGAGATGAGAATCGAGAAAATTATCTCTAAATTTTTAGTACGATTGAAATTTATGAACACTACCACAATCTGCTTAACTTATGATAAAAAAAATGAAAAAATCGTGTGCTTTAAGTTATTTAACTCATTGAAAGAGATAAGGTATACGATCAGTCTTAAAAACTCTGATCCTCAAAGAGGAAACATTAATTTAAATTTTAAAGAGCAAAGCAGAATATAAATATTTATCTGTGAAAAGTAGAAAGTTTAAAGTGAAATATTACATGGAAGAAGAAGCATAAAAGAAAATTTAAATATAAAAAATGGAAGTGGAGAAAGTTAAGCACGAATTGACGCTTTCAGGCATTGGCTTTCCAAAATTTGTGTTCTGCTTTCTTTTTCAATGAGTTTTTATATACATAAAGCAGGTGATTGTGTCCCATTGTGCATGAAAGGGTTGAATAAACAAAGTTATTTTAGAAAAAACTCATAAGTTTGGAAAATAATTTCAAACTTTGTGAAAATGTATAGTTCCACATCTTTTACACGATCTTTCATCATTAATGATCAGCTTCAATCTAAAATTCAATAGAAAAAAAACAAGAGCGATAGTTTTCTCTTCATCTTCTCAAAATCAAGAGATCTTTTTTCCCAGCATACCTTTGCATGATGGCCTACATATACCCATTTGTGATAAAGTCAATGTACTTGGCGTCTCTTTAGATAAAAATATGGTGCTTGATCAACTGGTCTCTGATCTCTTAAAAAGTGGATATGCTTTTTTGAAAAACCTATCGAAAATTGCCAAACCTCTTACCCGAAATAATGTTAAAGTTTTACTCAACTCCTATGTTATTAATAAACTTGATTATTGCAATTCTCTGCTCTTCGGAATGTATGATTATCAAATTAAAAAGTTACAAGTATTGCAAAATACTTGTGCTAGAGTAATCTTAAAGATTCCTCGAAGACAAAGAGTTTCAAATGAACTCGAAAATTTACATTGGCTTACCATTAGAAGAATAGATTTTAAAGTTTTGGTCCAAACTTTCAAATGCTTACATTTTCGTATACCTTTTTATTTGGCTCAAAAGATGTCTTTAAATTCAAGCATGCGATTGAAGACTTCTTTTACTGGCAATGGAAGAACTGTTATGAGTGCAGAAAAACTCTGGAATGGTTTACCTTTATACTTGAGAAGTATTGATGATTTAAATACTTTTAAGAAAAGCTTGAAAACTTACCTATTTTCTTCAGAAATCATATCAAACAGAATTTAAAATTTCCTTCTATTTTTTTTTCTTGTATTCATATTTACTTTGTGTTTGCATGTTTCTTAGATTATTATGGAATGTGTGTAGCGAGACTGTACAGTCTATAAATTAGCAGTAGTTTCGCTCTAAATAAATCTTTCATTCATTCATTCAAAATCAAAAATTATGAAATGTTATGAAATGCTTCAAAGTCAAGGATCAGATAGCTTAAACCAAATACTATTAGAAAGTAGTTCGGGTTTTGATGAATATCTTTTTATGAATGGATGAAGGATTAGTCTTTGGCCTACTTCAAGTTGAGCCATGACATATTTATCCGTACAATTATTATATGCCAAATGTTTACCTTCGATGTAACATCAACAAAAAAATGTAGGTGCCTTTGGGGAGGAAAGAAATGGACGCCAAAATGAAAACTAGAGTGGAAAAACTTTCAAAAGAATTAAGAAAAAACTGAGAATTTAAAATCTTCTGAGAAAATTATGGTAGAAGTAAAAACTGGCATTCTTTTTCAAGCAAGGATATTAATCATATGGATATCACATACTTTATCTTATTATTTTTAATTTATCGATTATTTTTTTATTTTAGTGTTCACCTCTTTATAAAAATTAATTTAAGTATATAAACGATTGCGAACAAAACAGAATTTATTTGTTCTTTATTGTACAAAGATAAGGAAACAATTGCTAAGATGCGTTACAAAGACTTCTGAGTATATCTGACATAATGAAAGAATTTAATGAAAATGGTATGAAAAAATGTTTCATGTTCGCCATGATGAGCTTTTCAGCCAATCAGATTTAAGATTTTTGCATAGTTCATTTGAATAGGCGAATTCATTTAAGAGATCTTCGTAATAATTCGCTTCATTCTCACGTAATTTGATTGGTTAAAAGCAGTGGTGGCATACGGTACGTTACGTTTCGAAATTAAGGTACGGGATGACAGCTTTGAGAAGGAATTTTAAAAATTAAAAACTTTTTTACTTTTAAAAGTAAATTTTAGTGATAACATATTCCAGTCGATACGGTTTTATGGATTTACTGTTCCTTAAGTAACCACTTTTTAAATATACCGTTTTTACTTTAAGTTCGTCCTTTTCAATATTAGGTTCGTCATTTTTCTATTTAAGTTCGTCCTTTTCCAATTTAAGTTCGAACTTTTGCAATTATCTGTCTTTTGGCAAATTGAGTTTTTATTCATTAAAGCCTATCTTAAGTTGGATTATGGAGTTTTAGAAATAAAAAAAATACCCAAAATCTAGCAAGCATGAACTAAAAATAATTTCATAAATTTGAGTCAAATATTTTATAATTTGGCATTTTTAAATCAAATCAAATATTATAAGCATTGTAATTTTGTAATTCAATTTTTCAATATTAATACTCCCTGTTTTTGTTTTAATTAAAAAAATAAAGATTGGAAAATATAAATTTAAAACTCCATACATAACCCAACTGAAGACAGAGTTGAATACAAAACTCAATTGGAAAAAAGCCCTACTTAATTTGAAAAAAAAAATTAAGTTGGAAAAGGATAAACTTAGGGTAAAAAAATTATTTTTAAAAAAAAATTTAAAAAGTAAACAAATAAAAATAAATATTAAACAAAAAAAAACAATATAAAGTCGTTCCTAAAAGATGAATTGCTTTTTTTTTGTCAATTTTCAATTTTTGTGTGTACAAAAATGTACCATCTACGACAAGGTCTAAAAGTCTTGTCAATCCAAAATCCTTGTTAACCTTGTTTAGTTTTCATCTTAAAAGTTTTTATTTTAGAAATTTTATAATGTATTACTTTTTTTAAATCACTGTCACAAATTCTTACAGTTTATTAAGTTTAGTCAACACTGACAAAGAAAATAATGAATGGAGGAAAAAATGAAATAAAGAATTATTTAAAGTTTCGATGCCAAATCATGTGCGCTATTTTACGAAGTTGGGCTTTAGCAATTGAATCAAAAGTTTTTTTACAGGCTTTGGCCAGTAGTCATTTAAAAACATACAATCGATCATGAGATCTTTAAAAGCCAAAACTTTTGGACTGCCCTGTATATAGATTTTCAATAAGTCCAGAAGTAGCGTTTCTTGTACTCATTAAAAACACTTTTACAGGGTATGAAAACTTGATTAAAACTCCTATAATACTGATATCATGAATTTTATCTAAAGACTTACAGAAAGGATCATTGAAGCTTTGATGATGGGAGTAAAACTTCCAAGTCATTCTAAAATAAGTTCCGTCCTGCTAAGGCTAGGTATAAATAACAAAGCTACAAATTATGGGAGTGTGAGGAAGGTTGATTAGATATTATGCTTCGATAACACAGGGTGTCGGGTTCGATCCAGAATCAAAGCTTCTTTGATTCTGGATTGCCGCCTTGCCGATGAAAAGAGAAGATCCAGAATAGATTAAGTCAAGGATGAAAAGGGTTGAAGTGTCAATGAATAGTTAATTTACCTTAAATGTAATTTCTGCTAGGCATTTTGGGCAGCGTATGTAGAATCTGAAAATCAGCATTCCCAAGTAATCTTCATTGCGGACCGTTTCTCTCCTCGAATTAAACTTCTTGCCTTTGTATATGTACTCCCCACATGTTTTGCAGCTGAGAAAAAAATCATTTGTTAAAGCAGTGAAATAAAATAAGATTGAAAGACTTCTACAGCTGAAAAAAGGATGCAAATGTTAATTAGAACTAAAAAAAAGCTTTGGCTAAACAAAAAAAATTTTTTGGTGCTGAAGATGACCCTTTAAATCTGTGCTTAAATTGAAAGGGATTAGAGTGACAATTTATTGCCTACAAAAATTGTACATAAGTAAGATTTGGAAGGCAAACTTCGAATCCACGTATTTATAATTTTTCAACTCCAAGCCTGCCTCCTACTATTTGTAATTTTTGAGAGTACATCATAAAAAATATTTTTATGCAACATCAACCTATCTGTTTCAAATAGTATAAATCTCCAAAAAGTGTCGTGACGTAGGATATTTCAAAGTCATTTGTGGATATCAATTTTAGATAGTCATTGAAAGATTTCCTCAGTGCTACAACGCAAAATATTTGATCCATTTTCTTCAACATAATCGATTAAAATGGTATATTGGTTTGTATTTGTAGTTTAGTGTCTTTCTTGCATTGTCTTCAAAAGGATTTTCAATTTTTTGTCCATAACCTTTTTATCTAAGACAAAACAATAGGATCAATAAATTTAAGTTATCCTAAAAAAAAATTCCAAAGGTATGTGGTTTAAAAAAGTTTTTCCTAAAAACTTTCTGCTCATAAACAGATTTACAAACTAACTTTATCGTAAAATAAAAAAGTTCATTCTTTCATTTTATTGAATTTTTCAGCCTTTATTCCATGAGCTGAAAAAATACAAGGATAAACATTTTTATATCGCGTTTTGCAATATTGCACACTAAAAAGAGTGTTTAAGAAGTTATTTCTTAATCTAACATATATGAATATAACTCTTTATGAAACCGAAACGAAGCGCAATAATTATTACGACTCAGACTGCCTTTCAAAAAGTGCAAATTCCGACTCCAAATCCGCCACCCTGCTAAGGAGTAAGTAAATAGGAACATTCACTTCACACAAAGATGTCGAACATGTGGCAAGAGGGACGCATAGCGCTGCATTCTTTTATGTGCTTCACATATGATTTAAGCCTTGATGATCTTAGGCTTATATGAATGATGATTTTTTCATTTGAATGTCTCAAATAATAATTGTTAAGAAAAGAGATCTGTAATATACGTTTTGCCTCATTTTAAACCGACCCGAAAAAAAAAGTTTTTTTTGGTCTGCCAGGAAACCCGAATAAAATTTGAATTTTCAACCCCTGGTAAAACCTTTAATTAGGATTTTCGTACTGGAACTAACAGACCTGAATTTTGGAAATGTCGTGTTTATCAGATTCATCTCACCACTAGGAATCTATTATATATCTGTAAACGGTATTAAATTCAAGCTGACAATTTTTCTTTTATCTTATCATTCTCCAAAAATAGATTTAGTAAATTTTATTTTCAACGATTTTCATCCTCACCTGCATCTATTCATCAACGTGCATTGTGTAAAAATATTCGAGAAAGGTGCCATTATAAAAGTAAATATTCAGGATTTGTCAGTAAATCATGTATTAAATAAAGAAACGATAAAGATGAGTACCTAAAATAAACGCAATTGAAACGCGTATTAAAAAGGAATGCCGAAGGATTTTTGGAGCCGGAACTAACAGACCAAAAAATGTGAAGATCCTAGTAGGACGCACATGTAGCTTGCAATAAGAAAGAAGTCATTTATATTTATTCTTGACAAAACTACTGCTTTTTATTTATAAAATAACTGAACAAAAAAAAACGAATCAAATATATTTAATAAATAGTTAAATTTTGTGTGTTCACGAAACATAATAAACAATATAGTATTTCAAAAGTTTTTGTGAATTGAAAATGTTAAACAAGATTTTGAAGAAAACTCTAGCATTAAAATCAAAGAGATGTCCAAACTTATATAATATCCCATTCGGCTTCCAAATACTAAAAACTTAAATTTAACGCCATCTCTTCCATTCCCACTACGATTTTTTAAATGAAGAAGTATCGGAATTGGCCTTTTTCGAAATAATCAGGGTTTTCGAGTTTTTGAACTATTTCAACGAAAAGTCAAGAAGGCTGAATGTTTGACATGTAAATTGCTTTATTACTCTAAAAATGATATATTGTGAATAAAATGATTTTCTTCTTTCACTTTTGTTTTATAATAGTTAATTATACTCCTCAATCCTCCCTCATCACCTTACTTTTATGACCTTCTTTAGCTCTTGTTTCCGATGTTGATCGAATTTGCTTCTAGAAAGGAAAATTTTATAGTGTGTATTTTCATAATGTATAGTTTCAGCCCCTTTGACCTCCCCCCTCCCAAATTTTGGTTAGCGCGGGCTCTGGAAATAATATAAAAAATATACATTGCGCAACAAGAAATATAAAATTTAAATACCGCATATTGAATGGAGCCATTGTTCTGAGGACATATTGCCGAAATTTCTCTCTCTTCGCTCTAGGGATTTTTTTGGGATCAAAATCTGGAGGATAATATTTCTAAAAAAATACATATGTATAGTCAAAGTTGCGTTTGTGTCCCCAAACTGTTTTCGAGGGACTCTTCTTAGAACAATTTTTAGCAGCTTGAAATTGATATAAAAAAAGTATTTTGAAAATTTCTATAACAAATGAAAAATTGAAGCTTGATCGCTCATCGCAATTGAAAGAAACGATGTAAAAAATTGAATATAATTGAAATTTTTTGAAAAATATTTTTAAAAAAAAGATGTTTCTTTTAAACGTTGCATTAAATTATTGTGATAAAACATTTAAAAATACACTTTTGTTTTCATTATTTCAAAATATTTTTAAACTACAGATATAATCCTTCATTCATTAGTGAAATCAATGTAAAAATGAAAAAAGCTTAAAATAAATACAATAAACTAATACAAACAAGAGTGACTCAAAGGCTATAAGCTCAATAAACGTAAAAGGAAGGGAGCTCTAAAGCTAGCACGGTACTGGATTAGGTCATTCGTTGTTATAATTTGATGGGACACTTGTATCACACTGTTCCCTAACGCGTTTATAGAGCGAGAATTAGGTTAGGTTTATAATCTAGTTTTCCAAATTAAAAAACTAAACACACCTGCCAAAATTTAATTCGTTCTTAAGCGCCAAAACATCTATCCCATGAGGTAGGTGTTCCTTACTTGGTAATTTACTTATAATTTCTTAAAATCAGTTTTATTAACAAATTAGAATTGGAAAACGGTTTGATGGAAATGCTAGATTAAAAATGGTTGTTGAATATTGGCTCCTTGTATCGGGCGTCAGGGAGAAGAGATGACGTTTTACAAATAACTCTGTGCTATTCCAAGATGCAATACATCTTACTGTTGGGAGATTTCAAAACTCTCATACTTGGGTTAGATACAGCACCAGGCCTTCTATGCTCGCTCATTTATGGGAGTTATATTTTACTGTATTACTCGACTCATATATATATATTATGAACGGTTCTAGACATAAATAAACATATTCTATATAAAAACAAAATCAAAATAAATAAAATATTTTGATACATTATATATATAATTCCAATAAAATAACCTCATTTTGAAAATTAATAAAATATAAAAATTACATTTAAAACTTTTCTTTCTGACATTTTTACAACAGAGTAGGAATGGGTTTAATTTTAAAACAGCAATAGGAAAAATATTAATGATCTTAGTAGAGAATTACAAACAATATCCGAGCTAAGGAGAGTTCATCTCTATTTTAAATATAATATCGAGAGTATATAACATAAATTCATACATTTGAAAAATAGATAGTATCAAATATTCAAAATAGTAGTCCTAAACATCAATTCTAAATACTTGAAAAAAGTAAATTTGGATCAGTTTTAAATGTGCATTTCATAAAGATTTATCTAAGTTAATAGGGATAAAAAATTCTTACAAACAATTTACACAAAAATCCATCTCAAACTAAAAAAATCTTCAAAAAATATTTCATCATTGCAAATACATGAAATAAACAGGCTACATAAAATTTGTTATTTTTTCACATTTTTATGTCTAGATTTAACATATTTTTTTATTTGTTATGCTAACTAATTAATTGTGCAAATAATTAAACCAGCTTTAATTGAAAGCATTAAGCCTGTATGCCCCAACTAACAATATTTTGTAATTAGTATTTCTTTTTCCAAAAATAAGGTTTTTAGTTAAATATGTTAATGGCTCATAATATTTAATGTTTGTCGATTGATGATTTGAAAAGTTGTACATTTTTTTAAAATTTGAAAAAAAGCATATTATGAAGTCAACCAGTTTTTGCTTGTTTTGTTCGTTATATTACTGTTTCAATTTCTCAAACAATACTATTTATTTATACTATTGTAATTTTGCTGGAGAATCAGGCTATGGCAGCGTCATTGATTTTTTCAACCTGAAATGGTATATGATGAGATTATTTTATATATGTGCACAAGTGGAAGTCCTTATATGATTTGTAAAAATAAAGATTAAGTTTCAAAACTAAAAAACCACAGTTTTTAATGTTGGTTTGAGCAAGGAATGCATTTAAATTAAAGACTTTCTATGTTGACTCTTTGAATAAGCTTGTAAGGATGTGAATTTCAAAAGGTTGCTACATAATTATGAAGTACAATGGCATGCACTTGATAAGTGCCTCATGAAATTTCTTACTTCGTTGAGATCTTGTAATATCATTGGTTTAACCGTTGCGTTTTTTGGAAAGAAATGGGAAGAATTAAAGTAACTTTTGATTTTGTGGAATATTGTTATAGGTAATACAAATTTAATATTAGGCTGATACTGCGACAGCCTTTTGTGAAAACATCTGATGTAAATACTACGGAGTCAACTCGGAATTTATTAAGTTTATAAAGTTTATTATATAAATTTTTGAGAAATAAAGTTACAGAGGTAAAAGAAAAAATATATATTCGTGCACAAATTATTAAGTTTTTTTTCAGTTTCTGATCCCATAGAAAGATAGTGTTCATTATAACTCTACCTATTTCGGAATTTATTTTTTTATTCAAGAGATTCTTGTAAAAAATCAAAACTGTTAAGTAAAATTAGAAAAACATCAAATCATTTATTTACTAAAGTAACATTAAAATATAAAGTATTTATATTTTACAAGTTAAAATTCTAAAATTGCCAGAAACAACAAAAAATTCTTCAAACGAATCGTCATTTATAGTTTCTTCATAAGGATTCCAGTCCAAATCTGGTGAATCAATTTCAGCTTCATCTTCATTCTCATACAGCAAATCATCCTCTGTGTCATCCATTGTATTAGAGATATCGTATTTTTAAAAGACTTTAATACGCCGTCTGTTTTTACAGTATCCCATGACTTTTTCATAATTTCCCTTATTTACTTTAATTTTAATAATTCGCCATAATGCGTAGAAAGAAATCTTAACTCACCAAAAACTTAGAAGAGCTTCGTTTTTGAAAGGACAACTTATGCCCCAAATATTAGCTAAATCTTAAATATTACTCAAATTTTTCAAGTTCGACTTATCTGTAGGTCGATCTGAAATATGTGGTTGTTAGGAAATACTTAAAATATCTAATTTTTAATTTTATAAATTATTTCAACTAACTTTTACTAGTAAAGTATTAAAATGGTGTTTTTATGAAATAATTTTTTATATTTTTTACTAATGGCTTTTCAACGTCTATATTCATGTCCTAGCATTTTGCCAAGTAAAGAATTTTTTGAAGAAATATTTTTAGACTATATTGATAAGCTCCACATGTTTAATAAGAGACTATCAACATCATTTATATCTCCTGATGAGTTTTCATTCGATTTCCATTCATCTTATCTAGAATATTATATAAAATGGATAGTAAAATTACCTATAATTTATAATATAAAACTTTTTCCTAAATTAATAGCTTTTTCAAATATTGAATTTAGTTATATAATTGGTATTGATTCAAACTCATTAAAAATTTATTTTCTTCCAATATTTTCTTTTGATCCTAAATTTTTTTTATTATCACCTATATTTCATACATTTTACTTTGATATCGAAAATAAAATTTTTTGTCTTGATTATCACACTAAATTTGTTGAAAATTTTATTATTGAAAGCGAATATATCGATAAATGCTTGACCTGGCTAAAGGATAAACTCTTCATAATTTTTTTTAATAGATTTCAAACTTCTAGTTTTTCAGCCAATTTATACTCCTCACTTTCCTTGATTAATAGACAGGAGTATTGGAAATGTTATACCCATCTTAAGGGTAAATTTGCCTCAAAGCTCATAAGTGAGTGGCCAATAAAAGCAAATGTAGTTAAGGATGTGCATGAAGACATTGCTATCGCTGCATACCTCTCTGTTTTATTTTCCCAAAGTGATAAAGAAATAAATTTTGTAGATATTGGTTGTGGTAATGGCTTATTAGTCTTTCTTTTGCTGCAACTTGGTTACAATGGTGTTGGAATTGATCTTCATAGGAGAAAAACTTGGGAGTGGCTACAGGAAATCAACGGAAACAAAATACCATTTTTAATAGAAGAGACTATAAATCCAGAAAATTTCTTACACTCTTCTAAAGATGGAAATAGGGATAACTTTTGCTTAAAAGCGTTTAATTGGTTTATTGGAAATCATAATGATGAACTAACTCCTTGGACTCCTATATTATCACTGGTTTCAAGTTATCATTCATCATTTTTCATTCTTCCATGTTGTCCTTACAATTTATATGGAAAATTTTACAAAAATAACAAAAATTCTCAAAAAAACAGTGTTTACAATGCATATATTAGCTTTTTGAACAATTTCACGAAAAGTATCGGTTTCAATATCTCTCATGATCGCCTAAAAATTCCCTCAACTAAACGAATTTGTTTGATTTCTCAACGCCGTTCTTACCTCGAACACGAACACGAGTTATATGTTTCTAATATTAAGAAGAAATTACAAAATGGATGTTTTGTTACTAGGAAAGAATCAACCCAAAAGTTGTATGATGTTTCGTATCTTTCTATTAAAAGTGAATTAATACGCTATATTTTCGAAAAATTAATGGAAATAAGTTCTAAAACAATCACAATTTTTCATCCTTCTGAAAATATTAATTTTTCTTGGCGAATTGGAGGGGAAATATCTATTAAAGATCTCATGTCTTCAATCTCTTTTCCATCTCATTTTAAGAAATTTATTAAAAACCAAAATGGTGGAATTAAAACATTCATTAAAACCAATCATAACGTTTTTCTATTCAATGAAGATACTTTTCACATTTCTCTCCAATACAATCCTGAAAGGTACTCCTTACAAACCATAAAAAATTTGAAAGAAGAACTCTCTTCCAAATTTCAAACGAAGGAGTGTTGGTTTCATTCAAATCATCCTGATGGGTGTCCATATATTTTTAGCATTTGTCTTTATTCCCACAAATAAATTTAACTTATATTATAATTGTTACTATACTAACAGAGAAACCAGTTCTTCCCAGAGTAGTCATAATCTATGCTTAGCCGTGCATGAAGAGGGGGAGATGCTGTTTATAAATACGGTTAAACACTGGTCAATCTTACTACATTCATAAACAATCACATATGTATATTTTTATTATTTATTTAGAAAAAACAAACACGAAGCAAGTACATATCGGAATCATCCATTAGGTAGTTTTTTGTTAAGGAGTTCTGGAGGAGAAAGGAGTTATTTGGGTTCAACCAGAATGAGGATAGGAGTAGTAAAAACAATTTAAAAAAAAGTAAAGTATTATACTTATTTACAGTCTTTATTTTTTTTTTGAATATTTTTTTTAAAAAAAGAGTCTGTCCAAAGCAGATATAGAGATTTTGATGTTATAATGTTATAGGAATGAAATTCATAGTTATGCGCAAAGAAAGGAGAAAATAAATCATAGTTGGTGATGGCAAAAGTGTAGAAATGGCAATGACTGACTATGTTTAAATTTAAAATACCACAATGAAACATAAATTTTGTTGAGTCGTAGTTTGTAAAGCGATAGTACCTTAAGGGGCTCGATTCAGTTTATTTAGAATAACTTTGCTGGATGAACTCCACGCAATGTATGAATATGTTGCATAGGATATATAAATAGAAGAAAAGAAGCTTACGAGTGGAGTAAGGAAGTAACTGGCACTAAATCTAGACACTTTTGTAATTAATGATTTAATATGTAATGACCATGATAATAAGCCCAAGGTAATTCATTTTATTTACCCTTTCTATCGCATGATTGCCAATAATTGGATTTAAAGATAGAAAACGTAAATATTCAGAAAATAATATAAATTTACATTTGTTCACATTAACCGATTATCGACCACAGTCGACATATGTCGACTTTACAAAAATATGAAGCGTCTGCTTTTATAAATGCTTTTTAATACAAATCTTCTGCTTTACATTAGATATCGTGTGCTTATTCTTGCCGATAAAGGGTTAATTGCAAGCATATTCATAGTTGATCATTCATTTACCTTAGACCAGTGGTTCTTAACTTGGGGGTAGTGACCCCTTTGGGGGGTCGTTTGAAGTTTTTACAGGGGTCATGAAAAACTTTTGGTATCAAAAAGTGTATCCTCATGGACGTCTTTCCATCAGTTGCAAAACTATTTCTATTTAATGTATTCATTAATCCTGATTGTATGATGCAATCAATTAATAATTTTGCCCTTAAAATCAAACATCATTTTAAATCTCACACATGTTGCTTGCAATCAAGCAATTGAAAACTATTTTCCGAAGTTAAATAGCCGTTCTAATGACATTTGGATCACCCGACCTTTTTCAGTGAGCGAAAGTAGCATTGATGACTCTGATGTTGCTGCCAAAGTGGAGTTTCTTCAAATAAGAGAAGACAGTCAATTAAAACTCGATTTTTCCTTGCACGCATTTCCATCATTCTGGGCCAAATTAAAAACCGTTTATCCTATTCTTTCCAAACGTGCTATCATTTTTTTGATACAGTCACCTTCAACTTATTGTTGCGAGACTGGATTTTGTGCAATGATGTCTTTAAAAACAAGTGCACGTAATAAGCTTGCAATTGATTCAGACACGAGATGCTGTTTGTTGAGCATTACACCATGTTTTGAAAAACTTTTGTCTGACAAAGAATACCAGCCTTCGAATTAAATTATACTGAATTTGTTAGATTATATTAATTTAAATAAAATTTTTCAATTAAACTCAAGTGTTTGTATTATAAAATATAACATGTAAATTTTCTTATTTTTAACTTTAAACGGCTGAATCAAAAAGAATTTTATAGGGGTCATAAAAATTTTTCATATTTAGGGGTAAACAGATCCTAAAGGTTAAGAACCACTGCTTTAGACAGACAGTTAGTTATTAAATTTTTGTATATTTCTGTCGGGTATAGAAAAATGAAAAAAGTGTTACATTGTTGGCGTAGACCGCAACCGGGAAAGAAATAAATCAGAGTATTTAAGACTACTAATTAAAATAAAAATTTACTTTTATAAACCATTAGGTATAGTTTAGTGAATTAGCTTTTCCATAATGACTTTTTAGGTCGCTATGTTTGTTATTTGAGTGTTTTTAAAAAAAAGTTAGTGTTATTACATTGTTTATGACTTTTCATTCACTCATTATAGTTTATTACATCCATTATTAGCATGTTTATAGAGGAGTCCTGCAGTGGGCGGATATACCCATGGGTCCCACCTAGTGTATCCACTTTAATGTCTTTTTTTCATTCTCCGGGGAACGAGGACTTCGTAATTTTTGAAATATTTCCTCGGGGAAGAAAAAGCAATATTTTCACAATAAAAAAACTCTTCTAAAATGAAAAGTATTCTGAAAGTTTTTTATTAGTTCAAAAGTTGAATAAAATTATTTTTAAAAAATGTAAAAATATATCTAAGAAATAATAGGGCGTTCAAAGTTTCATCGTTCAACTGATTTCCTATTTTCGTAGAAAAATAACTCATTGATGAAAACACTCGTTCGGAGTCTACAGATGTTGGTTTTATGCTTTTTAAATTCTTGAACAAATTTTCCAAACCTTTTTGTTTCCAAATAAAGGTCAAACGTTTTTTTCATTATTTTATTTCTGCTTTAACTCTTTGAGGACCAGTGGGTCACCAGTGACCCAAGAAATGAAAATCGTCTGCTTTGAATATATAAAATTCCATTGAAAAAGAAAGCAGGCGAATCTTCTTCAAAATGTTGGTCCTCAAGGGGTTAATACAACTTTTTTGTTTCATCAAAAAATGTAGATTTAAAAATTTGATTTGACTTAAAACTATAAAATTAGCCTAAAATTTTCATCAAACAGTTCAGCACAGAAGCAAATCAAAAAAAACTCCTTTTTTGGACGAAGAGTAAAACTTTCAGAAATTCCCCGGGGAATAGGCGATGAGGATCCACGGGGTGGACACCCTAGTCCCACCATTCAAAAAGAAAAGCAGACGGGCGGTCGCGGGCAAAAAAATTATATGTTGCGAGTAAAATAATTGTGAATTGCGTGAGTGTGTAATTGCATATATTAATGAGAGGTGAAAAATGGCTTGAAAGTCAAAATAGAACAATCAAAAGTACAGGAAAAAATTCTACAAAAAGAATTAAAGTTGATGAATTTGACGATGATTGGGAAGAAGGTGAATCAAAAAAATATGAAAATTTCGCTGGATCCTCCAACTTGTACTGATGTTCATGATTGGTGGAAATTTGACTCTGGTACTTTTCCTTTTCTTGCATCAGTTGCCATAAGTGTATTTTGTATAATGGCTACAAGTGCAGCAAGTGAAAGAAAGTTCAACTTAGCTAGATTCATAGTTAATGAAAGAAGAACATATTCGAACTTTCTTCTGTTAATGATATGTTATTTTTAAATATTGCAATAAAAAGTTTGAATACTAATAATAAAGTTTTCATTTTCAATAAACCTATTTTTTAATTCATTTAAAAAAATGGAAAAAGTTTAAGAAATTTTATATAGCTTCCAAAAAAAATTTCTGTAGCTTCAATTATATTGCTGTTTTTTAGTTATATGTTAATTTTTCACAAGAAATACATATTGGGGGTAAGTGAAAATAAGCCGCACCCGCGGGAAAAGACATATTTTTATTGTGGTTGTGGGCGGAAACGAGTTATATTTTTGCGGGCGTGGACGGGTAAGAAAAAGCATACCTAATACGCAGGACTCTAATACAGATATTCTTTATATATATATGTAAATTTTGCAATAACTATCGCAAGCGTAAAAAATACCTCAATGAATGTGTTCGTTGAAAAACTTTTTATCATAATCAGTTGATCAAGGATAAAAACAATAATCTTAGACATTTTGAAGAGAAGCTTTTTCATTTTACGAGAAAGTTGAAGAATAAACCGAAAAAGTATTCTCCTTGATTATGTAAGTAAGTGATGATGCCACTTTGATGAATATTTTCAATTTGATAATAATTACTTTACATTTGACTTCACTGGTGGTGATAAGATGGGTCTAAAAACTCTACACTTTATTTTTTAACAGGAGTTACAACAAGATAAATTGAAAGAAAAAATACAAAAACATCAAGTAATGAATAAAAGTGTGCAAGGTTAAAATTTGGTTAGTTTTAAACATTTTCACTAGATAGTTAAAATTTATTAATGAAGAGAGATGTATATCAACGGTAGTAAAATTGAATAATTCTTGAAAAAATATCTGATAAAAGACTAGAAATGATAAAAGATGCTTGTAAATAAGTAAATCATCTGTGTTTGGGTTAGGCATAAAATGGTTAAAATTCAGTTACGTGTACACACACACACAAAAGATAAGGCGTGTTAAAAATTGCATTATACAACAGAATAAGGATAACAGCTCTGAATAAGTCTATAAAAATGATGGCGCGATTGTATTCAATTATATTGGCACTTTTAGAACCCCGTACAAGATGGAACTTAAAGTGGAAGCGTGGTGGAGTTTATAAGAGGCTGCTGATTTGAAATTGCACCTGAGAGAATGAGACGACTTTGCAATAGCGTATAAACTCTTAGGAGATCTTTCGTTTCAAGAAGCATCAGAGTAGAGACAATTTTTTCAACATTAGGAGCTCTAAACGGTAGAGTAGTTCATAAATTCATTTAACTTGATACAAATTTGCTGTACAGTAAAAAGAGGTGAGCAAAAATATGCGCTCTTTATAATGCACACCTCCATATAATGAAGAAGTTGGGGACTTTTCAATGCCGCAAACTATTTGTAGGTGTGTCGTGCAAATTTGTGTGCTATCAACATTTTTACTTTACAATTTGTATTAATTATATTTGCAATGAATTTTTATGTATAGTGGGTTTCATTTTATTTGTAAAACTAATAACAATTGCGGTAGGTTTTGTTTCTTAATACATAAAATAGTTTTACATAATGGCATAACATATGGTGTATGATAATAAAAAAATCGTATTATCATTGGATCACAGTTTGAATTATAAGTCATATATAATGGTGTGCCGTGATTATTTTACTCTTTGGTTTACTGTGCCGCAAAACAAAAAGGTTGAAAGAAGCTGGTCTAGTGTGTTCAATATAGGTTCAATTATCTAAAAGCTGGTCTAGTGTTCAAATTATCATATTGTCGAATTTCAACAGCAACATTTTCAAGGTCAAAAGCATATTACAACAGACTTGTATTTTATGTATATATATTTTTATTTTCGAAGCCCCAAAGAAGTCTCGCACCGAATATATGCCCAATGTATGTGAGAATGCTGCTTTTGAATGAATTTATTTCATCAAAAAATAAAAATGATTTGTACGTACAGATTATAATAAATAAAGGCTATAACTTACTTAATGAAGGTATTGTAGTATACGTGAATGAAGGCCGCCATTATGACTTGGCAATCAAATCTGTCCATGACACCACCATGGCCCGGAATCATTGCACCAAAGTCCTTAGAGGAGCAATTATTTTGTTTATCTCTCACAAAAATTAATGAAATATCAAACAACAACACTTGTTACAAAGATAGTGACAAAAAAAAGAAACGGGCATGAGTGAAAGTGTTTCAACTGCATAAAGCTAGATGTGAAATTAAGACAAATTGCACAAAGTTCAATTACTTAGGCCCGCGATTAAGCCTAATCGTAAATTTAATCGCTCGACACTTTCCAATCCTACTACAGAAAGATGGCTGTCTCCGCGGCCTGCAAATTTGAAAAATCTTTCATCTTTTCCAAACAGCTTTCCTCAATTATTATTTATCATCGAAACAAATACTTAGAAATTTCCATTGAAATTTATAAAATAATGGCATGTAAAATGAAAGCCAGCAACAATTTTGAGGTGCGAACAGCATCGAAATATACCAAGGATTTAGCGGGCCGAAATAAAATTCACTTCTATAGAAATTTTGAAAGGATTACAGGGTTGCAAATACCATGTCGCATTCAATGTTTTGGGCAGAAATACCATTTTTTAATCGCGCTTATTCTGCATGTTTTTAAAAACTCCTTTTGAATAAAAAAAACTTGCCCTCAGATTCATATGTTTTTACTGCGGTTATGCCTTTTGTAATACCCTCAAATTCTACTCACAAGTTATGATATTTACTCCTGTATTAAAATGACAATGATATAAATCTTACTCATTGATTTCAAGGATTTGAAAATAAATTTCTTTCTTTCTCTGTGGCTCCCAAGAGCAAAGGTTTTCAGTGATGCATCTATCCTTCCCCTCACAGTGAAGTACGAGGGGGGCATGTGGTGCAGTGCGCCCCTATTTTTTTTTGAAAAATATGCGTATCCTTTATGCCACCTCATTTTTTATTTTTCGCTAAGCCACTGCCTCCTTACTTGATGTAGGTTCTCTGTTGAGTACCACCTGCGCTCAATTGATTGAATGGAAGGTTTCAGATCATACAATTACATCAAAAGTTGTTGTATTTTGCTATCAGAAAAGTAAAATTTTATTGTCGAAGATTTTTCTAGTTCGTCATTTTTCGATTTAAGCTGGTTCTTTTCAGATTTAATTTCATATTTTCAAATTGAGTTTCTAATTCGTCTTAAGTTGGGGTATGATGTTTTAGAAATTAAAATGTTATCTAAAAAATTTTGTTAATGCATTTTAAAATTATTTTTTATAATTTGGAGTTTATCAAATCAAATCTTTGAACAGAAAACTTCTAACTAAATAATTAGTAATTGTTCAATTTTAATATTTTCTGCCTTTATTTTTGTTTTTTGTTGTCAAATTATAAAGATATAAATATAAAACTCCATAACCCAACTGAGAACTTAACTTGAAGAAAGAAACTTAAATTGGAACAAATTCTTAAACTTTATATTCAAAACTAAAATTATCAAATATTTTTATATATAATTTCTCTTATTTTTTAAATTGGAAAAGGACGAACTTAAACTAGAAAAGGACGAACTTAAACTAGAAAGGACGAATTTAAACTAGAAAAGACGAACTTAAATTGGAAAAGGTAAATCGTTGTATAAAGCAATTGTAATATATAAATTCGTATGCCTTGTAATTATTCACAAGAAACATAGATTTCATGCTTTAAATATATCTTCTTGATTTTTATAAATAAAAATCCAAAATTTACTGAGTATTATTTAAAGACTCCAGGGTTCTCAACGGCGGGAGAACGCCTGATTCTGGGCGAAAATGGAATTCAGGTGGGCAATTTTTTAGGAAACAGTTGGACAATGTATAAATAAATAAAAATATTCAAATATTTTTACAAAGTAATCAAAATTTCAATCATAAATTTCAGCTGGAACATCATTTCTTCTTCATATTAACCGGTTATTGACCACAGTCGACTTTACAAAAATGTGAATCGTCTGCGTTTTTTTTAAATATCGTCTGATTTCTATGGTACTTAATGGGTAAACCATTTAAGACCAAGCAAAGCAGACGACTTTAGTAATTCCTATTTAATTCCATTTAAAGTAGGAATTCGCCTGCGTTCCCTTTGGGAACATTGGTCGTAAATGGGTTAATACAAATCTTCTGCTCTATACCAGATATCGTCTGATTATTCTCGTCATTAACGGGTTAAGGATTTGTTTAACCCATTAAGTACCATAGAAATCAGACGATATTTAAAAAAAAGCAGACGATTTATATTCAAAGTCATTGAAAAAAGCAGACGAAGATGAAATTACTTATGTTCCCAAATGGGAACATTGGGACTTAATGGGTTAAACTCAAAAAAAGAGTGGGTGATAAATCTACCTTTTTGAAATATGAAATCTTTTAGAAGAAAATTTTCAGAAAGATTTTATTAATAAATGGAATGAAAAATTGATTTTCGTTGCGATTTAAAAATTTTTTACAATCTTAGCGTGCGATTCATACAAAAAGGTTGGCAAACTCTGCATTTTAGAGCATTCTTGGTTTTGTCTGTGGAAGGGAGAATCGTTTGAAAAGATATCAAGTGATGGTAAATACACATACCTTTATATTAAAGGCGCGTTTGAATCCACTCGCGAAGAATCCTCCAAAAGGACCGATGATCGAGCCAAACAAAGACATCATGAGTGAATGCCATTGAAAAGGACAAGCGAAGAATGTGCTTAATTGAATGCCAAACTAAACATTGCCAAAATGTAAAATATTATCCATAGATTTTATCCAAGGCAAAATTGCAGCATTTACCAAGTGTTATATTCTACCAAAACCATAAAGAGGTGAAAGAACCTCTTATAACTTTTAGTCACTGCTATTATTTACATTAAAAAGTATTAGCCTCCCCTAAACTATGCTTTGCATATAAAACATATTTTATAGTGTATTTCATTTGAAATATACCATTTTTGGTTCTATTTTGTCTTTTTGAAATTCTATTTTGTCCTTTTGCAATTCTATTTATTTTGTCTTTTTGCAATTCTATTTATTTTGTCTCTTTGCAATTCCATCTTAATTTAAATTGTTAATTTTGTTTTAATTAAAAAAGTAAATAAAAAAAATTATTGAAAAAATGATATAATTTGTAATAATTAAATTGCTAATCCCTTGTGAAAAATTAGTGAAAAGTTGGGTCCATTTCTTGCCAGCCAATTAAATATATTGGGATATATCTTATTTAATTATGTGTGTTGAATTTTTTCACTTTGAAGATCTTACCATTTTTCCCTTTGACAATGAAATACATTTTAATTTTTACAATTTTTTTCAAAGTTAAATTAAGCTTATTTAGCTTAATTTTAGATATCGTCTGATTATTCAGGCCGTTGACGGGCTAAAATAAGAATCACTAATTCGGAAAGGCCAAATCCTAAGCATTCCAAATTAGTGATAGTCGACTGTATAAGAAACTGTTTCAAAAATATTAAGAACGTCACAATTAAATCCTAATTTCTCTGCAAGACAGATAATGAAAAAATCATTTATCAGCAAAGCATTTTCTTAGAAAAGATAATAATTGGAAAGTTTTATTGCAGCTAGAAAAATTGATTTGCCGAAAGTTAAATTAAAAAAAAAGGTTATTCTGGACAAAAGAAAAAGTAATATGGAACATGTCTGATACGCTAAAAGCGACAAACCAAAAATTGAGTTTGTTCTAATGGCAAAGGATTGGGTATAACGAACGTTACATCAAGAACATGTAATCATGATTTTGTTCAAAGGATTAGCTTCACAGTCATGGTCAAAAACTTTTGCAAAACTAAAAAAAACTTAATAAAGAACTCCAGCGCCAGTTTATTATTAAGCTATCCATTGCAATAGCAAATGACTATTTCACTCAAATTTTAGGTTAAACTCATGATTCATGTATCTCAAGTTTCCTGTGAGAATAATTGCGCAAGAACAAATCTTTTTTACAAAAAAATTCTACATTGTCCATTTGTAGTATCAAAGGGCACATTCAAAAAAACATAAATGAGGTTCGAAAGGCGGAGAAATTTTTTTTAGAGGGCAGATTGATTAAGACTAGAACAGCAGGTGCATCATGTCATTGAAAGTATTTTCATAAGTTTTATAAGATTGAAAATAAAAATTTTCAGAGTTTTAATATCTTTATTCAACCCTACTTCTTTTGTGCATTACTTTTTTCGATTTTATACCAAAATTTGTCATTATTTTAAAATACAAGTGTGTTTGTGATATCTTACTTTTATCAAAAATTGTATTTTGTCGGTTTTCAATAATATTCAAAAGAATTTTCCAATTTGTGTCAATATTGCCGATTTAGGATGTTTTGACAAAAGTAAAATTCTGGAGATTTTGGAGCCGGCTTTGAAGATTTTAAAGAGATAAGAACTCTCTTTTGTAAGCATATGGAGTTGCCATTCTTTATATTAAGCCCCAAGAAAGAGTTTGCTTTAAAAATGTTAATTTTAAATATTTGGTGTAGTGATGATGAAAGGATTCCAAAGTTTTATACGATTCCGATTCTTATTTTGAAACGTTAAAAAATTTTTAAAATTATGTTTGATAAAAACTAAATGATAAAGAAACAAAATAAATCGAAAGTTTTTCACGTTTTTATATCGAAAACATATTATTTTAAAAGACGAAAAGAATCAGGAGTGAGGTATCGGAAGGTAGTAATGAAATTTGCGATGTGATGCTATTCCAATATTTAAAAAACATGATTCTCACGATTACCAATTAAAAATAATCATTCCATTACTGGTATTCAGAAATAAAAATTTAAAAATATCTTAACGTAGATTACGATGCCGAAGAAATAGCGGATGTAGTAGGGTACGGAGTATTGAATTTTTTGGAAGATTTGAGAGGAAGAGCAGTTCATATCGATGGCATTCGCGTATTCATCGTACTTCACGGGACATGTGAGCCAAGGAAAGTCACACAAAATTCCTGAAAGCTATAATATCAATATTAAGAGTAAGATGAAGTTTTATTCATGCGGTTGCAATTTAATCTGCGTCACTTTTCGCCAAACTGACCTCCAAATATGTATTAACCCATTTAAGGCCAAGCAAAGCAGACGATATCTAAAAAACGCAGACGATTTATATTCAAAGTCATTGAAAAAAGCAGACGACGATGAAATTACTTATGTTCCAAAATAAGAACATTGGCCGTAAATGGGTTAATATAATTAAACAATAAAAAAACCAAAAACTTTTTTACTCAAAATTTTTGATCAAACTGTTAGAGTTTATCGAATTTATTTTTTTAATGTAATATCTTAGGAAAAAATGTCAAAATTGATTATATATATTTTGTTTTTTAATTTTATGACACATTAATTACTTTTAAAGTATGTTATATTTGATATTTCAACCAAAAATATTAAAATAAAATTTTGTTCAAAATTAAGTTAAGTATTATTCAAAAAATACAAATTTGAGTAGTGGATAGTGCAAGATTACTCATTCTTAGTATTGTACAGGACCGATGGATGCATCATCGATAGATCACAAACAAGAATACAAATCTTTGATCATTTTGTGATTCATCATATTTGACCTTTATCAATGGAAATAATAAAAGAAAAAATACGAAACATACCACCCAACCAAAAATTACGGTTCCAACAAGACCACCGATAAAGCCTTCCCATGTCTTTTTGGGAGAGAGTTTAATCAAGGGCGTTTTTCCAAAAAAGAATCCAAAGAAGTAGGCAAATATGTCATTTGATATGATAATTGAGCATGGAACAATGAGCCTAAACAAAATATAGCGATGTAAAAAACAGCAATTTTCGCAAAAATGGACTCTATATTAAAATACATGTATAGTACATATAAACTAAAGATAAAAATGGCGGCTTTAAAATAAATATATATCTAAAAATCAAGTTTTCATAATGTAATTGTACATTACTGTGATGCTTAGTAGCATAGATAAAAATAAGTTTTTGTTGTTTGAAGTATTTATATCAGAGGTCTGGCAAGACCGCGGTAGACAATAAATTAATTATTGATTGATTGATTTTGATTAACTTGAGAAAACCAACTTCCAATGACAATTTTTTACCAAAATTTTGTGTACCTTTTAAGAGGGTATTAGATACAAACTATATGAAATCTCAAAAAAAAAGTGATGCCCTCCAAAATTTTTATAGGCTAGAAGTTGTTATATTGTTAGATAGATAGATTGAATCACGAATCTAATTATATAGACTATAGAATAGCCAATCTATGTTATTTTTATGAACATTTAGTTATTTTTATGGAATTAGTGTTAACAACAAATATAATTTCATGAGACTAAAACTATCATATGTATTAAAACTATCGAAAATCTAATAATGCAAAACTGTAATCTCTTTTCTACTCTACGTAACAGATGTATTCCGTTTAATATTTAGAGACATCCTAATTTTCTTTCTAATACAATGTTGAGGAAGTGCCTAAATCATCCTAATAAATTCTGTTATATTTGTGGAGAATATATGGTAAAGAACACACAGAAACGTACAATTACTTCTAAAATAAGAAAAATCTACAAGTTGTATTTTGATTGTCCTCTTGGAGATCAAGAAAAGTCGTGGGCCCCTTATCATATTTGCCCAGCTTGTTTAAATGATTTACGAAATTGGTTTAATAAAAAGAAATAATCTATGACTTTTGCAATTCCTATGATATGGAGGGAGCCAAAGAATCCTAAAAGAGCCATAAATCTTGATGATTGCTATTTTTGCAAAATAAATATTACAGGATTTTCAAAAAAACTAGCATAGAATTGAGTATCTAAATATGGAATCAGCAATGAGACCTGTGCCTCACAATGAAAAGTTACCAGTTCCATTTCCACCAAATGATTGTGTTTCAGTAGATGATGATGATCAAGATTCCAACAAATTTGATGTCGAGAATTATGTGTCTGAAAAAGATAACCTTTTGTCAAAAAAATTTCTCAGGCTGAATTAAGCACGATCCTGTTAAAGATTTATCCCTTTCAAAAAGCAAAGCCAAACTTTTAACATCAAGATTAAAAGAAAAATCCTTGTTAGAACCTGTTTATGCATGCCTTCTAACGCTTCTATTTTTGTAGCATATAACTTTTATAATCATATTCCTTTATTTAAGAACACGATACATTCTGTCGTGCCGGTTTTTTACCTTGGTTTTCTTCCTCTGAAGAATTCAAAGGTTTTTACGGTTAGGTAGTGCTCTAGCGACCCGATTCTACGTGGTTAGTAATCAAGCTATCACTAGACAATAAGTTTGTTTCCCAAATTGGGAGCACAAGGTATAGCTATGCAGTAACAAGGGCCGGTAGGCGTTTAGTGGGATGGAAAGTCCAGGTACACCTGGACTCAGCATTCCGGGCAGGCCACGATATCCGAAAGGATGGGTGCGAACGCCACAAACAACTTAATTAATTAATTAATAGAACCTGTTTGCATAACATATTTTCGTCAAAGAAATTTTATTCCACAGACATATTTTTCTGTTAAAGGACCACTTTGTTTTTGTAACAATATTGATGGTCTTTTTGCATGTATAAACCAAAAGAATAATCCTTTAGAGTGGCGGCTATTTATTGATTCTTCAAAATTCAGTTTGAAATGCGTTTTGCTTCACAATGGTAACTTGAAGCCTTCTATTCCTACATCACATTCTGTTCATCTTTCTGAATCATATGAAAACATTAAAATATTACGTGAGTGTCTTTCTAATGAAAAGTATTCTTGAAAAATATGTGGTGATTTAAAAATAATAGGAATCGTGATGGGAATGCAATCAGGCTTTTCAAAATATTGCTGTTTGTTTGCCTTTGGGACAGTTGGGCGAATGATAAGCACTATTGAACTTTTGTTTGGAAGCTGTGACAACATATCAGCAAAGCTTATCTAATGTCAAGCACATACATGCCTCTAGTCAATCCACATGTTTTATTGCTTTCTTTACGTATAAAACTAGGGCTAATAAAGCAACATACAAAAACGCTTGAAAGAAGAAACTGGAACGGCTTTGAATATATAGTTGAAAAGTTCCCAAAAATCACACAAGCTAAACTAAAAGAAGGGATTTTTGTTGGTCCACAAATAAAAGAATTACTCAAAGATCTGCACCCACGCTAGATGAGGTTGAGCGTTCTGCTTAGCATGTTTTTTGCTTGGATTTGTAAGAATTTTTTGAACAAAAAATGAATCGCTTATAAAGATGGAATCAAAAATCTTTTTAAATGCTATTCAGAAATGGGCTGCCGAATGTTGCTATCATGTGGATTTTTTCGCAGAAAATCTTGGAGCAGTGTCTGAAGAACATGGAGAAAGGCTCCATCACGACATTAGTGCTATGGGAAAAAGATATAAAAAAAAATTTTGGAGTGAAAGTATGCTTGCTGACTATTGTTGGACACTCTACCGCGATCACCCAGACTGTAACATCAACGAAAATCAAAAACTAACCATCTTTGAAGTAATATTTGTCCATACATTTTTCTAATTCAGTTATAAATAAAAATATATGTGATGAAATTTATATATTTTTTCAACTAACCAATTGATTGTTCAAGTTATAAAATAGCCATAAGTTTGTATGTGAATACCAAAAAATAGGACGTACTGCATGCAAATTGATAAAAAAAATATATATATAAAATTAGCGTGTAAAAATATATTAAAAAATCTAGTTTGTTCTAGTAACGAAAAAAAAAATTTTGTTGACCAGTGATCACTATTGAAACTGGCCCAAACATTCTCAATAGCTACTCAGTTATGGTTAGGGTCAGATTATAGTATTGGAGTTGCTTATATACTAGCCATTTTATCGTGACTTCGACTCTCGAGACAAAAGTACAAAGAGTAGCTGATGAGCCTTCGATAGGCGAAACATGTTCTGTACAAAATATGCATTGACTGTTTTCACCACTCTACAAAACTGCTATAGCATAACATAGATCAAATAATACTCGATATCGCATTTTATTTCTCTCTATCTTTCTTTTACAAATGAATTTTTCTTATAAAATTTGCAAAATTTACTGCCAAAATACAGAAATTGAGAGAATAACTCAGGAAAACAGAAATTTTAGTGGCTAATATAATTTTTCACATATGTTTTTTTTATTATAATTCTGAAATTTATGAATATAAAGCTGTGGAGTCTGGGTGATTTTTTCCGACTCCTCTAATTTGAGTTGTTCCGACTCCAACTTGTATTCAGATTAGTTAAATATATGCAAAAATTTCAAAAATAAAATAGCTTCTTCAGCTATATCTTCTTTCATTGAAGCCCTCAGGTCTGATTTAATAAGTTTTAAAAAAAGTTCTTAATACTTTCTTCAAACGTTTCATCACTACTGTAAGATGATGAATTATTATTTCCTTTTCGTGAAGAACAAGGCTCTCTATCATCTAAATCTTGATCGCATGTTCTTTTCATTTGCAGGGCTAATCTAAATAAACACACTCTAGCCCTAGTACACTCGTTTTCTTCTAAAAGAATTCTGTTTTTGGATCGACATATACTGACGCCATTAAGCCATCTGCTATCATTCCTGTATTTTCGAAAGATTGAAGGACAATTTTTCCTGTCAAATCTTCAGACTGCAATTTTTTGGTCCAAGATACGATAAAAAAGAACAGACTCAAGTTCTTCAGCTTTCTTCCATTGATGGGTTGAGAGGGAGACTAAAGGATTACCAATATCCTTAATCACATTTTTAACTTCGACAAGCCGTTTCACCATAAGATATGTACTAGCCCAGCGCGTCATTTGATCTAAAATCATTACTTTTCCAGTGCTTCTAATTATTATGCTTTCAATTTTTGGAGTTCTGGATGCTATCACATTTTCACACAATGTTGCTCACCAGATTTGACGCAGTGAGCATTGTAAGCCATCTCTTATTGCCAATTGCACATCTCATACGGGTTATAGCACAAAGTCTTCTTTAATTTTTTCAAAATCATCATCTTCCCAATTATTATTATTTTCATCGTCTTCATCATTTTCATTAACTTCTCTATTAACTTAACCATGTTATACGCATTATCGGTTACAATACTTATTATTTGGTCTTTTTACATTGAAATCATTCAAAACCTCCTCAGTCAAGTTTTTGAGAAACTCACTGCTATGACTTGCTTGAGTGTCTTTCACAGCCAAAGTTCTTGTGACCATATTTTCGTTATTATGACAAAATCTCACATTGACAGCAAAATAGTTTACTCTATGTCTAGTAGTTGCTCTATCCATTTTCAAAAACATATACTTACCATGCAGATCTATTTTTAATTCCTTCGGATAAAATTTATTTAATTTTAAATAAATAAGTATAATATATAATTTATATAATGATATATATGTAATTATATAATGATATATATATATAATCATATAGATGAGATGTAAATTTCAAAAGGTCAAGTTTTTCCATTGAAAAAAAGTAAACATATAGGTCGAAATTGAAAATAAACTTGACTCAAACTAAGCCTTTATTAGAAACGAATTTATAATCATCTTACCAAAGTTTTTTTATTCAAAACTAATTCGAACCGCCATTTTATCAAAAACTAAAAAAAATAAATCATGAAATGTTTAAATTCTAATGAAAAAAATTTTCCCTTGTTGAGCAATAAGATTAGGGATTGCACCCCGAAGGCTTTTTTCCCTCCCCGGGGACCATGAAGAAAATTTTTTCTCACCCCGGGGAAAAATATTTTTTTATCAAGAACACCAAAATTTTGAAATGATTTATTCAAAATTGTTCAAATAATAAAATTTTAAAAACAATAATTGTGAGAGAGTCTGTTTTTGTTTACAATTTGAATCATGATGAATTACAAATAACACATAAAGCTTTGAAATGCACATACTACATAAATACCACCACATTATCTATCTCATATAATGTAAAAATATGATTATAACTGTGAATTTAATCTTGTATTTATTCCCCGAGGAAAAAAGATTTTCACCTAGGAGCGGGGAGGCTTTTTTCGCTTTTCCCCAGGGAGAGGAGGGCGGGATCCAATCTCTAATTATTATGACATAAAATATTTACTAACAGATTTTCTTTTTAGGATAATTGATTTAAACCTTTTCTTCAAATCCAAAACATAAATTCATATGGTGCAAACGTAACAGGCCAAAAATTAAATAGGTGCCACGATTGGTTTATGTTCTAGTTTAGTAGATATTTAAAGTGTATATACCAAATCATTCCTTCGAAGAGATTTTTCACAAGGAGATGAGAGTGGTAGACTACAATCATTAAAGCTATGTGAGTCCAGGCAAACTAAAAAAGAAAAAAAAGTTGAATAAATCAATTTAATAAAAAAAAGGAAAAAACAAAAGTAGATTCTTTCCAGAAAAATTCAAAAAATTGGAAGTAATTATCTTTGATATTGTTCTTAAAAATTACCATGCTTAGCCAAACCCAATATTTAACACTTGAATACCAAATATATATATATATAAGGAATAGACAATTGGTTAACTAGTTAAAAAGCTATTATACTCCAACCTATTAAAATCCAACAAAAGAGCTTAATGACGAAATAAGGCAGCACTGCTTCACGTGTTACAAACTTTTCAATTATATAATACTAGACACAATCATCTAACTCATAGCTTCTTATTATTGTGCCAAACAGCGTCTCAATGCGAACAAAGTAAATTTCTATTCACCCAAATCTGCTTGTCTCATACATATGTGTACCATTCACCGTGAACGGATTATATAGACAAGTGTATGAAATTCATCTGTTAATCATTTTTTTATAAAAAATTAAAAGAATAGCAAATATGATTCAAATTGAATTTCTCTTAGATTAAATCAATTCTAAATGGTATTTTTCCAATTCTATTTTGCCTTATTTCAATTTCATTTTTTCTTTTTCAATTTTATTTTCTTTTTATTTATTCCAATTCCATTTTGTCTTCCTAAAATACAGAATAGAATTTAAAAAGACGAGATAGAAAAGAAACAAGACAAAATAGAATCGAAAATGGAATTAATTTGATCATTTAAGGTTATAAAAATATATTTTTATAGTAATTCTATTAATAAAATATACAAATAATTTGAGAAATCAATTTGGTAATTGTAACAAAAATCGCACATTTGTGTATCAAAACATTTAAAGGGGGTTAAAGTGTTGCAATTAAATAGTAGGGTATCTATGAACACCGGGGACTTACCAAGATGATTTTAAGGGCTACTTAGATGGTTGACATAAGAGGCATTTGAAACGCGTAACACTTTTACTTTTAGTATTACATTACCAAATCGTAATTCAAATAACAGTTTTATAAGCTCAATAAGATTATGTTCTGCATTAAATAAATGGCCACTAAAACAGGGATTCAAAATATATTATTTAGTTTTGGATGAGAGAATTTCAAGCAGAAAAATCATTTGAAAAAGAAATAAATTTCAAGGTATGAACAAGATTTCTTCATGGTGTAGGAGCAAAATGATGATTACATTAGCCATGGTTTTTTTTAAAAAATGAAATATTAAGTTTTGTATCAAATGCTAGCAATATTTTATAAACTATAATAAAATATATGAATGAATACATAGACCCTAAACATGGAGGCAAAAAATGTACTACAACACTCTAAAGTCCTAAAGCAAGGGACATAGGGGTCGCTGCTAGACTTTCATCAAACAAGATAGATAACGTTGAAAAAAATTTTAATATTATATCAATCATAGATAGACAAAACATTACAGAAAGTATTTTTCATGGTAACAAATTTAAAAAAAAAATTCTTTTTGCTTTTAACTTAAACATAAAAAAAATATTGTTTAAAAATTTTTTCTTTTAATTTTCTTTTACGAAAATTTTTATAATTAAAAATTGTATTTAAATCATTTCGCGCTTATACATAAAACAAGGGTTTCCATTGATGAAAATACAATCGAACAACTGATGAATTTTTTTAGTAAAACAAATGAACATATTTTTGGATCCCCTAGTTTTTAAAGCGATCTCGGACCACTTTAAAAAAATGTGTCAGTCTTGAGACCTGACAAATATATTTAAAAATCCATTTGTAGATAGATGGTCATATGCTTTCGCCTTTGGAATGAAATCACTGAGGATTATTCGAGATAGATATGTGGTAAATAAGGAAATATTTGAATGATATGAAGATTTGGAATAAAAAATAAGACAAATCAAAAAATGTGATAGGCGAATTTGTTGATACATTAGTTCAGTAAGCGTGAAGCATTTAAAATAAAGGTAGCGTGTGTATTAGCTTTAAAAGATCAATAAATAATGTAGAATATGCGCTACAACACACATTGTAAGAATGCATTTTGCACTCAAATTGAAATTATTTGTAAAATGAGTTTCACGAGCTTTAGCTTTAATCAAGATGAATGATTTAGTGGAAGATAACTTTTCCTTTCATCTTTTTAAAATTTAAATTGAAAATTGAGGAAAAAAATGCAAACGTAATGGATGAAGAAGAGTAATGAAATTAGAAATAAGTGGATTGAAAGACGAGTAAAAAGTTTACCTTACCATCGAAAACTGTTTGATGTAGTAGCCTTTGCGCAGACTCATCACAAAGATGATGATTCCAGAGCAGTAGAAGACGAAGGAGATGAAGCGATGATACGTTGTCAGCATATACACAATTGACAGCTATTTCAAATATCAAAATAAACCTGTTATTCAGCTAGCAGTAGTACACATTTTTTTATAACTGCATTTTTTTAATTAGGCCTCAAGTTGCCTAGCATTATTTTTTTTATAATAAATTTTAATTTTCTATATTATAAAATTTTATTTTTATTAAATTAAATCAAAGATAATTAAATTAACTCAAAGGGAGTCTTATTTTTTGAGAAAAGGAGAAATGAAGGCGATGTTTACAATTCCAATAATTTAGCAAGAGATAAATATGAGACATGATGGTTGCTAAGTTATTTGAGGCCTGAATCCTTAGCAACTATGTTTATATAACTTACTGAATAAATGACAATGCCTTTCAAAATAAAAGTGTTTTGAAACAGAAATTAGAGTTGGTGAGAAAATATCCAACACCGACCGCGTACTTGCAAAAATCAAGCTGCGATTTAACCGGTTATCGACCACAGTCGACTTTACAAAATAAAATCGTCTGCGTTTATCAATGCTCTTTAATACAAATCTTCTGCTTTACATTAGATATCGTCTGATTATTCTGGTCGTTAACGGGTTAACCCATTTAAGACCAAGCAAAGCAGACGATATCTAAAAAAACGCAGACGATTTATATTCAAAGTTATTGAAAAAAGCAGACGAATATGAAATTACTTATGTTCCAAAATAGGAACATTGGCAGTAAATGGGTTAGGTTCCAATGTTTCCAACTATTGTGCACTTTTTCAAAAATAAAATCGCCTACGTTTATAAATGTTTTATACAAATCATCTTTGCATTAAATATCCTCTGATTATTCTCCTCTTCAAACGGTTAAATAGCTTTACTTTGATGAAAAAAAGATAATTTTAGAAAAAAATACACTTATATGTCTCAAAATAATATAGAATACATGCTTTTACAAATTATGCTTAGAAAAGATAATAAATTATAGAGTGTATAAATAAATTTTAGACTTTTTTACCCGTAACTATTTTTTTTGTTACTTTGAGTGATTTCAGGTAAAAATTTCAACATATGTGTTTTTTTATTATTCCAATACTTCTCCTATGAAAACACCCTGCTACGAAATATATAGAAGCCTTTTTTTATTAAGACACAGTAATTAGATCAAAGTGTGCTGAATTAAAAAAATACAGTGAAACTTGTTTATAAAGGTAAAGATAGTTTAGAGGGTTTTCATCGACAAGGACAAATCGCGCCGCTTGTGTTGAAATAACGGCAAAGAATGCTTAAAGCTGTATCGAACCAAAGAACTTGCGGAATTTAAGCCAACTATATAACTAACCTTACTCACTTACGTTCCTATATTGAATACTTTTTTGACTTGAAAAAAGTTTTCATTATAAAGAGGCTAAATTAGTTTAGATTAAATTGAGACTTTGAAAAGGCTTTAACTTACTTGCTAATATCTTGGTAAAAATTCGAATATGACACTAATTCAATGAGACAGGAAGCACTTAACCCATTGAAGAGGAAATGAAAGTCGTCTGGTTTTAACCCGTTAACGACCAGAATAATCAGACGATATCTCATCTAAAGCAGAAGATTTGTATTAAAAAGCATTAATGAATGCCTTGAAGGTCCTCAAAGGGTTAAAAATATTGAAAATAATAACTTAAACTAACAAACGAAATCAATCTAACTAAATAATAGCATAACAAACTTATTTATTAAAAAACTAAAGGCTATACAAAACTACTACTGATATATTGCTTCCAAAAAACAATGGTTATATATATCCCGAAAAACCTCAAGATATTGGACAGGGAAGACAAACTTCAGAATTATTAGACACTATCTACCCAAAGCATAAAGAGGTGAAAGAACCTCTTATAACTTTTAGTCACTGCTATTATTTACATTAAAAAGTATTAGCCTCCCATAAACTATGCTTTGAGTATAAAACATATTTTTGAAATTCTATTTTGTAATTTTTTACAATTCCATCTGAATTTAAATTGTTGATTTTGTTTTAATTAAAAAAGTAAATAAAAAAAATATTGAAAAAATGATATAATTTGTAATAATTACATTGCTAATCCCTTGTGAAAAATTTAACCTGAAAATAATGTTAAAATATTTTTTTAAAAACTTTAAATAAAATGACACTTATCAAAAGAATATAAAGACAAAAAATAAAAATTTAAATTAAGATGGTATTTCAAAAAAAGACAACTAAAAATTGTATAATGGGATTCAACATTATTTTGTTACCGTTTTTTATGTTAATAATCTAGCTTGGTAATATTTCGTTCCAAAAAATTTTAAAATTTAATTTTAAACATTGCATTTCAGTACAGAGTAATTAATCCACCTAAATATATCATTTCATATGAATCAGGCTTGTCAACAATTAGTGAGATAAGAGGCTGAGAAAATTTATTTAGCTCCTAATCAATATTGGATCGGATAATTTAGGAAAGGAACAACTTTATTTTAATTTAAAATTCAATTATTCAAAAAGAAGTTCATACTAAAAACACCCTAAAAAGATCATTATTTTATCAAAAAAAGAAGCTTGTACTTATTGCATTTTTATTTGGGTCTGTTTATCGTAAAAGGTTTACTAAAATTGTAAATTAAAGTTTATAAAACATTTGTAACAAAGTTTGCTCAATGTTTGATTTGAT
The DNA here is from genome assembly GCA_030549495.1 of Nectonema munidae. NCBI lineage: Eukaryota > Metazoa > Nematomorpha > Nectonematoida > Nectonematidae > Nectonema > Nectonema munidae. Next base: position 293,268 of record JAUIRK010000952.1, on the reverse strand, counting down.
ATAATAAAAATGGGGAGACAATGGGATAAAAATCATTATGCAATATTCATTAAATTTCATATTACTACAATATACCTAGATTTTCCAGTGTATCTACTTTGATGCTTTTTTAAATTGAGTTTCCTCTGTGTTGGAGTCATTCACAATTGACGTCATCCTTTTTGCTTAATTTTAACCCCCTTCATTGTCACCTTTTGAATATTTATTTAGTTTACAAATTCCATCATTTGTCAACTTATCCACACCCCCCCCCCCCTCCAGTCTTTGGTTGACATCAATTGTGAATGACCCCTTTGATATGATAACGATGAAGTTAAAAATTCTTGTGTTATTTAAAAAGGATGAAAAATAGATGTCTAATGATCTCTAGTTATAGTGAATTGTAACGAAGAATTAGAGCTTTCAATGTTACCTCATTAAGTTTGAGACTAATTTCTATATAAGTAAAATATATCACAGTTTTAAATTAGTCAATTTTATCTCAAAAATGGATTTCAAATGATCTCTGAAAGCTATATCATTCTCAGTGTTAGAAAAGTTAACATTATTTTTTTTTGTTTAATATATGGGATAAAAAAATTGATAGTTTAAATATTAGCAATTTCAATTAGGATTAACCTGATTGGATTAAGCATTGTCAATTTATCGAATGGCGTGTCAGAATTTGAGTTTCTCATTTCCTGATAAAAAATTCTCTCGAAAAATGATTATATTTAAAATTTAGCATCAGCATAAAAATAGAAATATATTTATTCTTTATTTAAAAAATAACTTTTTAGGAAAAGTAAAATAGTTAATGAGATTTTCTCTTTTTTTATTCAGAAAAAATATAAATGCAACCAACGTTGTTTATATTTACACATTTCACTACATTGAATAAATTTTATTACTAGCTTAATTTTTTTCCAGGTTCGTGCCTTTTTCTTGAGAATGAAGAAGATAAAAACTTTTAAATTCACGATAAACCAAAACTCCAGATTCTTGACACAGAAACTCTAGGTAGAATCAAACACGAAAGTGCAATGGCTTTGGATCTACCAAGAGAAGTACGTTCAGACTTGTAGAACAATTTTTCAATGAGACGTTGTTGTTTTAATTGAAGTTTAAAAGATGGAAAAGTTACTTATTACACTGTTTACGCTATTCATCCTTCATTTATTTACATTCTCCTATTTTGTGTAAGTTGTGACATGTGTTATTTTTGCATATACAGCCAGGCTAACAGTCTGGACAAATTTTTGATATTTTTGTCAGTGTTAATACACTTCAATGATCCGATTCCTTCATAACTCCAGAAAACCTATTCTTCTGATCTAGACAACATCAACTCTCAGAATTTCAATAATTTTTCCAAACATAATTTTATTTAATAAAATTATTATTATTTTCAAAAAATATTATGAAATATGGCTTATATATTTAATATAAAAATTTTTATTTTATTTTTTATTATTATAGCATTACAAGTTCAAGTAAAATGTTTTCAAGTTTTAAGTAGTTTTATTTTTAGGTTCGACTTGAAAACTAATTTTTTATTGAGTTTGAAAATATTTGATTTTTTGTTGGGGAAAAAAATAAATTGAATATAATTGAATTAAACATCTTTTATAAATTTTTAGAGTTCTAAAAAAATTTAAAAATGCAAACTAAAAATTAATTTTTGTAAAAATATTTATTACCGATCTTAAAAAATACTAAAAAAAAAAATTTTTAAAGTAACTTGAAAACGTTACTTAAATTTGAAAAGATTTCACTTGAACTTGAAAATGTTTCACTTGAATTTGAAAAGATTTCATGTGAACTTGAAAACATTTCACTTGAGCTTGTAATGCTATATATTAATTTTTTATAAAATTAATTATTTTATCAAATCATTTATATTTAATTTTTATATCATGTCATTTAATTTAAACTTCATCGGGTTTTCTAGCGTTTGATTGTTAATACAAAACATGAACTGGGAAAGTTTTGTGGTTTAATAAAAGTGATTTCTCAATAAATAGTATCTTTCTTTATTATTTAGCTATACAAGTATTTCTAGATTAAAGATAACTACGCTTAGGATTGAATTTTTAAATCACCAAACAGGTACAAAAATAGTCTTGAAAAAATAAAGAACACATTTTTTATTCCTTAAAAAAATAATTAATATGAAATTTACTTTGAAATTAAAGTAGGAGTTTTTATACCAAAAGAAAAAATATATATATTTTGGATTTAAAATTGTTAAGAATTCCTTTTTTGATGAAGAAGATTCATTACTTAAAAAACAGGGATTCTTCTAAATCACTCCAAATTCCTTTATTAAACGAAAATAAAACGGATACAATCCTGGAACACCTGACAAATCAAAGTAGACTATACCAAGTTAGACGGTGAGAGAAAAATAAGTGTAAAAGAAAAATATAGATGATAATGGAAGGAAGAAAAAAAATCACCTCTTTTTGAACAAAAACCTCAAAATAATCCATCAAACTTTCTCCGTAAAAGTAGTAATTGGATGCCACTAAAAAGAACCAGCTTACACAGCGAAATAGCGGCAAATTGTCCATGTTGTAGACGACGTAGCCTATGTCAATTATTTCTTTGAAGCACTTCAATTGAATCACTTGAACCTGAATTAATGAACCAAAAGTATAATTCATTTTTGATTTTCCATTTATAAAAGTTAACACCCATTTCATTCAAGAAAAGCAGACGATATTGAGTTATTTGATGAATTTAAGAAATCGTCTGCGTCAGTACTAACAATGGAATAAAATGGGTTAAAAGAAATTTATTATCTTTATTTTAAAACAATTTTTAAATAAAACAACTTTATTTTAATTTAAAATTCAATTCTCCAAAAGAAGTTCATACTGAAACACCGTGAAAAAATATTTTTAAATTATATACTTTTTTTATTCTAATTTATAAATATAATTTGAAAAGTTTAAGAGAACTTTTAACTGTGTTAAAAGAAAAGTGAAGCCAATTGATTCCTAATTAACCCTTTCAGGCATTGGTTTTAGAAAATTTATCGCCTGCTTCTTTTTCAATGAGTTTTTATATACTCAAAGCAGACGATTTATATTCTATGGGATACGGTGTCCCATTGTGCATGAAAGGGATAAAAATCATTTTTTTAATAGGCATCTTTATCTTTTTCAATTATATTAGAAGTAATTCTAATGATTACTTCTAATATATTCCAATTTGAAAAGAAGTACAAAAAAACAAAAACATCCTATAAATTCCAAAGATTGCTTCTCATGGGTGAAGTAAGACGAAATATAACGTTTGTTTTCTTAAACGATAGCACCCAGAAAAATCAGACGGTATCTAAAATAGAGCAGAAAATAATAATCAAAAAGCATTTATAAATGCCGACATATTTCTTAAATGGACAGCAATAAACTATTTTAGTTAACCAGTGTGACACCGGTTAAACAAGAAAAGAAAATCGTCTGCCTTTGGAAAGAAAGCAGACGATTAGTCTTAAAAATTTTGGTCCTCAAAGGATAAAATAAAGTTTACTTTCTTTTTTAGTGTCATAATCGCTCGCTTGTGCCCAACTATAAGAAAACGATATTAGATTCCGAAAATGAACATTTTCATGCCCCACTTCTTTCCCAGTTCTTACTTCTTTGAGGAAAAGAATCTTAGGATATTCCCCTTTTTAAATTTTATATATTTAACCCTTCCAAGCAAAGATTTTTTAAAATTAATCGTCTGATTTCTTTTTCAATGAATTTTATACAACTTAAGCAGGCGATTTTTATTTAAATGAACACTGGTGTCCACTGGGGGCTTGAGTAAGATTGGTTAGATACCGGGTTTCGATAACTCAGGGTGTTGGGTTCGATCCCGCATTAAGCCTACTTTCCTCATAGTTCGATACAAGTGACGGAATTGTGCCTTGTCGATAAAAAACACGCCAGGGTACCTTTACCATTGTGTCTGAAAGGGTTAAGTCAGAGGATTCTCATGATCTTAGACACTGGTCACCAAAAGACTAAGCATCCATATATAATGCGTTTCACAATAAAGTGGACATATGTTGACTTTACACAAATAAAATCGTCGGCGTTTATTAATCCTTTTTAATACAGCTCTTCTTCTGCTTTACATGGGATATCGTCTGATTATTCTGGTCATTAACCGGTTTTAAGGTAAAAAATTTTAGATTGAAAAAAATTATTTCAAGAATTAAAAATCTTACCAGTGTTAGAAGAGCAAATGGTCCTACGTAAATGAGAAAGCTGAAGATAGCGATCATTCCAAAGCCAAATACAATTCTTATTGTCCAATTCCTCCACCTGAAAGGGATGAAGTGTTAAAAGTTCAATTCAAGTATAGCAAGCATTTTAGATATATTAACTTGAATTAAAATATAGTAGTGTGGGTTGATATCACTAAAGTTGTGATATAACTAAAAATTTTAGTCATTTCGTGAAATTACTTGCTTCTTTTCAGTCATTTAGTGTCAAACTGGTACCGATGTTTTTGGCCTTTAAGTATTTTAGTGTATGGGTGTCTAATGTCAATATGACTTATCATAAGAGACAATATGAAGTTAATGTCTAGATGCTTTTTTGTCAAATGTGTATTAATACAAATAAATAGGAAAGTTTGTGTCAGAAACGTCAAAGATGTATATGTAAATGTATGTATGCACATTGCACAATTGCGCTAACACAAAACCTAACCTCAACCCTAAAACTAACACTAATTCTACAGTAATCTTACCCCCCCCCCCCCATTTTCTTAAATTTTAACCAATAGATTTTTAAGAATCAGTGTGATACTACAAAATTATTAAAGCTATATGAAAGGCTATTAGGTTTGATGAAATCTATCTCTTTGGTCAATAAATTAAAAGAGTTTAAATAAAAATAGCACATGTCAAAACAATATATAAACACAACAAAATCAAAAACTTAGACTCAGAAAATATAATTACAAAAGACAAAATAGAACTAAAATGGTATATCTTTTTATATTAGGCAAACTTTTAAGATAATTGAAAAAGATTTTATGAATTTTTTCAAGAAAATACAAAAGATAAATGTCCGATCATTTTTACAAAATCATTAAGAGAAATTATTACTTTTATTTTGTTCCTTATGTTTACTTTGCTCTGTTTTATTTTGATATAAGGTATTGTAGAAACAATTAAGTATAGGCGAACTTCGCGCAGGTCCACGATTTTTCAAGGTCCCAAAACTTTAAATTATATAATAAAAAGATAGACTTAAATAGGAGAACTAAATTAATACTTAACAGGAAGCTTTTCTAATATTTCAGGACTCGATTCAGATTCTTGTCCAAGAGCTTTTTTCATTTCTTTTTCATCTGGAAGACGCGGATAAAAATTCATTTCTTCATCTTCTGAAGGAACTGGGAAAATTTTCTGAAAGAAATTAATCATAAACCTCTTTTTTAAGACAACCAATTTTACTGGAATAATAAAAGTTTAGATAGAATTAAAGGTCAATCGTTTCAGGCAAAAAAAGTTCACCAGTGACCGTTGAAATAAAAATCCATTCAAAAAAACAGGCGATTAATTTTCAAAAAGCAGCGTCTGAAAGGGTTAAATCTTGGAATTGTGAAAGAATTATTTTATGATTTTTTTATTATAAATTATACAACAAAAAGATCCGTAATTAAGAATGCCGATAAAAAATACGCGAATTAAGATAGTTTCAACATTTTTGCTCCCAGGAATAAATTTGCTTCCTAGGATTTACCATTTTTTCATTTGATGGTTTAAAAAGTAAAATTTATTTTTATTTGAAATTTATCACTCTGGAATTTTTAATATTTTCTTTCTCTATACTTACATCATCTATAAGAACTTTGTATCATTATCTTTACAAAAATGTGAATCGTCTGCGTTTATTAATGCTTTTTAATACAAATCTTCTGCTTTATACTTGATATCGTCTGATTATTCTGGTTGTTAACGGGTTAAAGAAACTTTCATAGTATTTAACTTATTATCTAATATTTAGATCAAAAAATGATATATTTCTAAAAATTAGCTTTAATCAAAATTAATCTTTTTGTCACTATCAAAAACGTCTGTTTCCTGACATAAATTAACAGAATTTCTTCCATGCATAGGCAAACTGTCCGCGTGCCAATAGGGTCAATAGCTGAACATTTGAAGAGAGAACGGTTACGGAAACACAAATTTGACCGGTAAAAACTAATGATTTTGTAAGTATTAGAAATGATCAACGCTGGTTATAAGGAAGAGAAGAAACATGAAATATGATTTTAAGAAATTTGAAGTTTGAAGCAGTAAGATCTATATACAAAAAAGGTACAATGAGAAAATATATTGAGGTAATGTAAAATGAGAAAAAAGGAAAACAGCATTATTAGAGTGTTAATGAAAAGAAAAAATCTTCTGAATGGAATTAAGCTTATGTATCAATCAAGTTTTTGTTAACGCATTTAGTTCGGCTGCGTTTCCATTGGGAACATTGGTACAATGGGAAAACAATTGGGCGCATTTAACGACCTTTTAGATGAAGATAAGATGTGAATTTACGAAAGAAATGAAGAAGTCTTGACAGCTTTGTAATCAGATATTTTACTACAAGAAAAAAAGGGAGCGAGAAGAAAATTTGATAAAAAAAAATAAATACCATAAAGATGAAACTCCCTCATCAAGCATGGAATCAATCAATAACTGTTGAGGATTCTAGTTTGCTTGAGCGTCATTTACACAATTCAATAAAGTTATTTAATTAGTTTTTCTTCGCTGTTTTTATCAAGTAGTCAATTATTTTTGAAAACTGACAAACAATAGAAAATTAGTGCATCGATTAGATAAAAATGTAATCAAATGTGTGGTGAATATGCGTGAAACAACGACTCCAGTAATTATACACTAGTTGATTTCATGAAAACAAACACTTATCAAACTCTACAAGAATGCACACTAGATAGATGACGGTGAATTCGTTTTATCCCTAAACATCAAGTTAATGCGAGAATTTTTCATATCTCACTTAAATCTGTTGTAAAATGGATTTAAAACCACTGCATTATTAAATTAAAATATATATATTATTGTGTAGACAAGATTTCCACAGTTTCATTTTTTTAAATCTTTGACTTAACCCTTTTTCAGGCTAGCGTTCCTATTATTTTGTTCTTTCCTATATCTTGATTCATTCATACTCTTCCTAATAGTGTAACGAATTTTCCATATTTTCCATTCCTATTTTTCGTTTGCTCTCTACTTCTCCAGCATAAATCGTCGTTATTCATCATTATCACCAAAAGTATAACTCCAGGCATTTAGGGAACAGGTTGAAGGACAAAAATGAGTTTTGAAAATAACTAAAATTGGAAAAAGAAGATATTATAATTATTTTTGCTTCTTGTACGTCACGTAAACTTGGATTTTTCTTTTTATAATATAATTTAATACACTGCTCGTCTCTCAACTGCTTAAGGTGTGTGATGATGCCTTTGGTTAACATTAACACTTTAACAATCAGTGGAACACCAGTATCCAAAGAAATGGAAATCGCCTGCTCCAAAAATATAAAATTCTATTGAAAAAGAAAGTAGACGAATCCTCTTCTGCTCTGAGATTCCAATCAAAAATTTTTTAGAGACGATGTGTGAGAACTATATAATAATAATAATCCATTGTTTCAATATACACACAATTAGTAAGCTGTTCTTCTGTTCTTCTGTCACAGTGATTCTATTTCTCTTTCTGTCTCCTCTGTTTTTCTCATCCGCTTTCTTTACTAAAACTCAATCAATCACTCAAGCTCTCTTCTCTCATTCAAGCTCTCTTCTCTCATTCAATCTTTCTTCTTTCACTCAAGCTCTCTTCTCTTGTTTAAGCTCTCCTATCTCATTCAGGTCTCTTCTCTCTAATTTGTATTTAGAGTTAAATGAAAAATAATTCTATTTTATCTCGTTAGAAATAAGTTTTTAGCGTAATATAAGTTCAATATTTTCAGAACCTTTTTTCATGATACCAAAGTTGAGCTATTCAAATTAATCACAGAGATTTTTGGTAAAAATTTAGTTCCATCAATACACCAAACATTTTGCAAAAATGAACATTTGTTTGTTTTTAAATGAGAGAAAAATAGTTTTCAATCTTTACAATTTTATATCAATGAATATTGTTAGACTCGCGTTAAAAATTTTTTTCAACAAAGGTCATTTAATCCTTATCAGTACGTTTGTTACATTTTGTAACATTTGAAAACTTTAATTTTTTCAAGTCAAGAAATTTTTTTTCAACAGCTATTTGGAAATGAATATTTTGACTAGCTATTCAGTTTAAAAATGTAAAAAATAAAAGCGTTACCAAATCACCGTATAAGGAATATTAGCTATTTCAACGTTGGCTTTGCTGCTTATAAAAACTTGAAAATATCAAACAAACTATCTCATTTTTTCTGCCTCTTATTATTTTGAAATTATTCTGAGTACAGACAGTTTCATTTTAAAATAGTGAATATTGCTTTATTAGTTTATTTTATCTCTTTTCTCTCTTATGTTAATTATGTAGCAAATTTTTCAATTTCGAGTAATAGGTAAGGTAAAACGTGGGTATGTTTTCATTGACAAGGCAATGATGTACCGCTTATGTCAAATTATGAACAAATTGGCATCGATGAGGAATCGAATACAGAGGCTTCCGTGCTGAGTCCAACATCTCAACCAACCTGCCATGCCACCAATAATAGAGGGTTTACTGTAATTTCATCGTGGTAATTTCATCGCATAGTAAATTCGTCGTGATTCAATACATCGTCGGTATTTTCATCGTCAAGTATTTTCATCGTGCAGTAATTACATCGTCTTACTAATTTTATGCTTGACGCTGAATTTTTTTTTGTAAATATCTCTTTATAATTTTTTTAAGTTTATTACGAACTTTTGTAAATGTTCTTAATATAACATAAAAACTAATTCTTAAATATAAGGTTTTCATATTATCATCAGGATATAATGACAAAATAAAACAATATTTCTTTCTGACTTAAATAGCCTTGAAATATGTTTAAATTTTTTAATATTTAAGGAAAGTTAAAAAAAAGTATCTAATTTAATTTAAAAAAAGAATATATATATATATTAATCTTTGCGTTTTTTTAGTTTCATAAAAATCCCCCCTATTTTAACCTTCGACTTTTCAGTCATTATTTGGTATATTATATCTAAAAATAATCATTTGTTTTTATAAAAAACTTTATTTTTAAGAAAAAAAAAACCAATTTATATATGTAATAAATTATTCCTTATTTCAAAAAGATTATTGAGATAACTAATTTATTGCAAATTGGAAAAATAGAAACAATTAAAAAAAACGATGAAAATACCAACGATATATTGCATCACGATGAATTTACTATACGATGAAATTTCCACGATGAAATTACCGGATACCATAATAGAGTATGCTGTAGGTAGAGGGATACGTCAAATTAGTTTTCAAAAAACTTAAGTTATGCTCTAAAAATTTTTAGTGTTTGTTGAAGCTCTATAACTTTTTCTGATAGACTTTTTTTCCTTAAAAGTTATTATAAAGGGCAAATCATTGCAAAATGTTAAGTTATTTTACTTTTTGTAGCTTGCACCAATTTAGCTTTTAGACTATTTTTGAATGATGCTGAGAAAAATGAAGAAATGCAATCTTAATTTATACCCTTTTTTGAGAGTCTAACTAACTTACACTTATTCTTATACACTAAAAAGAATGAAAAATTCTAATACCAATTTTCTAACTTTCGTTCTGTTTTACATTTTTGATAGAAATTACCTCAGAAGAGTTATGTAATTTGGATGTGTTTTTTATTTTTTTTTCTCAATAAAACACTTTTATTTTTTTAAGAAGAAGAAATGGAACAACTGAAAATTAATGAATGATTTTTTTCATTCAATAAAATTTACAATTTTTTTATTGTTAATTGATATCTTTACCCCCTTTCTACACATAATTTGGAGATGGTGCGCATCTATTTAAAGTGAGAAAGAAGAAGCTATTTATAAGTCCTCATTCATTGTAAACGTTAAGCTTAATAGGGCGGGGGTTAAAGTTTACATTAAGCTTAATTAAGAATGAAATAGAATAGACAAGAGAGGAGTAGGAATTCTGAAAAATTTGTTGTCTTTTTTGGAAAACGCTTGAAAGTCCGCCCCCATTCCAATAATTTCAAGGATGTGCGCCCCTGAATCAATCACATTTTTTTCGTATAAACGCCATTATAGCGCCATTTCATTGCCACTGACGTCAACGCAGCAGAGCTTGATATGGAAATTGAGGACATTTAAATGTTTTTGAAACGTCGGAAGGAAAAACCGGCAAACGCTATGGAGTTTCTTGGTTTCCTGTCCTCGCACTCACGACTCTGTCCGAATCTACAAGTGGCTCTGAGGATCATGCTGACAATTGGAACTTCTATTGCATCCTGTGAAAGGTCATTCAGCAAGCTAAAACTTATTAAGTTCTATCTAAGGAGCACCATGGGGGAAGCCCGCCTCAAACATCTCTCTCTTATGAGCATTGAGAAAGAAGTTCTCGATTGTGTTGATTTTGACGAAGTCATCGATAATTTTGCTGCTGCTAAAACACGAAAAATGAACATCTAATGGAGACTGTCTTCTCAGTATATATCTGAATTATGTGGCTTAATAAAAATGTGAGCATTTTTTTTCTAAATCACTTTTTAAGCCAGAATGGGGTGGGGATGAGTGAGAAAAGAAAGAGCAAGGGGTGAGGGGCTCCATTCAGGACCTTTGCCCTAGGCGTCATGTCTCCCGTGGTATTTCCAGACCAGTAATTTTGAAAATTGAAAAAAAAAATTCGCCCCCCCCCCCAATAATTGTGAGGATGTGCCCCCTGTTACATACATTTTTTTTAAAAAGAAAATATTCTAATTCACTTCAAATTGTTGATATTCAAGAATTATTTAGCCCATTTTTACTAGCTTTGTATGAATGGTTAATCAAGATTCTATGTTCATCTTACTTGCCACAGATAGTCATTTCTAGATACACAGGCTATCATACATCGTTGCTATACTTGGGAGTCCTGATGTTTTCAAATCATGGTATACGTGTATTCGTTTGAGTAGTGAAACTCGTCATTAAAATTTGTCGGTGTGTTCGTCCCCTTCACACCCCATTCCCCCCCCATCCCTTTTTTTTTTTTTTTTAAATTTCTCTTTTTGAAAGGTTTGTTAATTAGTTAAAAAAAAAAGAGTGGTTTTTTTTTTTTTTTAAAGGCCAGGCCAAAAAAAATAAAATTATATAAAAAGAGGAAAAAGAAAAAAAAAAGAAAAAAAAAAAATTTTTTTTTTTTTATAATTTTTTTTTTTTTAGGGGGGGGTTTTTTAAAAACTTTTTAAATTTTTTTTTTTTAAATGAGTTTTTAAAAAAAAAAAAAAAAAAGGTTTAATTTTTTTGGGGACCCTTCTCCTTTTTTTTCTTTAAAAATTTTAATAAAGGGACTAAGAGAAAGAAAAAAAACATTTTTTTTAAAATAAAAAAAAAATTTTTTAAAAAAATAGATTAATTTTAGAAAATCAATGTCTGAAAGGATTAAAGCCCGTGTTTTTGAAAATTAATGCTCCGCCCATAACTTGAGTTATATTTTAAATATAATTTTGCTTTAATAGCTTACCCCTTTCAAACATTGGTTTTCTATAATTAATCGTCTGCATTCTCTTTCAGTGAGTTTTTATACAACTTAGCAGACGATTTTTATTTTATGGGAAACTGGTATCCCGTTGTGCCTGAAAGGGTTAAAGCGAAAGATTTTTATTTTATCAAGCACAAGTGTCGCACTGATGATTCGCAAATTAATTCAGAATATTTTTTATATCTTCTGTAAATTATTCATTAGATCTTTTAATCCTTTGAGGATCTCGGTGACATGAGATTTTCAAAAAATAAAAAATCGTCTGCTTCAAGTAAAATTCCATTTAAATAGAAAGCAGACGATTAGTCACCAAAATACTGATCATCAAAGGCCAAGGTCAAGGTCAAAAAAATTCAAAAGTGAAGAAAGATTAACAAATATTTTTAATACTGGGAAATTTGATAACTTCTCAAAATTGCGCGAGTTAAGTATTATATATAGCAGGAAAAGATATAACGTATTCGCTTCATAAATTTGTTTGAGGCCAATAAAGACATATATGCCAAAAACTAATTCTTCAAATACAAACTTTTTGGCGAGAAATAAGAACAATTCTTTTAAAGCTTTTATTTCATTAACAAACTTTACTTTTCTAAAATTTGTATTAATTACATCATCTATAGTCTTACAAGAGTTACAGCTTATATTTAAATATTTTCAAATTTAAGCATTGTGTAAAAAAAGATCATCTTAATCATAAAGCCTAAATTGTGAATGGATAACGTTTTATTTGGATATAAACTTTCATCTAAATTATTAACAAATTTTGACTAAAACCAATCGATAATATCACAGCTATGAATTTTGTAGTATCTTCAGAAGTGGAACAATTATATACTGGGAGAGTAATGTGATCTCCTCACAAAGATATTACTGTCAAAAATCAGGCAATCAATAATTAACTACATTGTTACAATGTTCGTGGCAATAATAATTGCACATAAACAATTTTCTTAGTTACTTTCATCGACACAACTATTAGATTTACAAGCACTGCATGCTTTTATATATTTTTGCTCGTATTGGAAGAATAAATGATTTATCCGTCCGATAAACTCACTAAATTATATTCAATGCGCACATCCCCCAATTCACTACTCGAATAAATAATACAGAGGGAAATAAGATAAAGTTTAGTATCCCTTAAAACGCAAACTTTTTTTGGTTTATGGACTTTTTTTTAGATTTGTGTACCCCATATGAACCTATATTGGCAAATTTTAATTTTATAAAGATGGCTGACGCCTGCCCTAAATCGCAGAATTTTTATGTGAACTACTTAAAAAATTTTGTGATCATTTCAATAAGCGTAGCAGAGCAATTATATACCCCATAAAACTGTCACTGGATTCAGATTATTCGAATTTTGTCAGTCTAGCAAACTCTTTATTAGTTACAATTCAAAGACAAAAACTCTTCATTTTAATTGGTCTACAAATTTTGGTGTGTAAATAAAGCATGCTGGCAAAGTTTTTACATGGAGACAAATATATTACCGAATTTTTTAAACCATTTTCTTTGGATTTTAATACATCTGGGTAAACAATTTTGATGCTCACATTATTTATAAGGATTTTTATACCAGAAAGACCTCCTTGTCTTTGGCTTCTAGACTTTTGCTTATGGGTCGCTATGAAAAACAAAGTTTATTGCAGTAATCCTGACACACAAAATGAAAAGAAACCCTCACAAATTATATCCAACAAACTAATGACAATGTGTCGAAAATCGTCTTCAGAAACGTGACGAAAACTTGATCGAGTAAGATATATGTATATCATTTAAAAATATGCTAAACATTTTTTACAACCTATATTCATAAGATATAATGGAATTTTTTTATAAAAAAATTAGATGCATTGGGACTTTTCGATCATTCCCTATACTATGTATCTTATGATATACTTATAGAATTTTTTGTTAGGTAAAAATATTCCTATACACGTCTCAAAATCAGGTCACTATTTTGTTTGTTTATCTCGATTCTAGAGAGAATGAAAACACCGTGAAAAGAAATAATATAATTTTCTTTTCCCATAGAAAGCTTAAAATCAGAAAAGATAGAAGGAGCCTTGGTGAAAGTTTTGCCATCCATCAAACATCAAGCTAAAAGAAATATTGCTCGAAAATATTAGTGAGAAGTGCGAAATATGCAACGATTTAATTAAGAGGCCCCCTTTTCGGACAATAGTTGCTTTTCCTTTGGCTTCTACCTTCAATCAAGTTGTCGCTATGGACTTAAATGATTTGAAACGAGGTGTGAAAGTTTTACATATCATAGATCATGCAACGAGACACTGTCAAGCAATTCGAATAAAATACAAAAGCAAAGAAGAAATAATTAAAGCAAATTCACAATCACCCGCTAGCAGAATCAATCGACAAACTGACAGAAGAAAATATAGATATAGATATCGCAAATCACTGGGCTATCGCAGCAAGAAATGCTTTAGAAACATCTATGGTTTCAGCCGCAATGTACTTGTTTTTGGAAAAAATCCAAACTTTCCTCTTCCGACAACCAATCGATTGCCGGCAAATGATCCAAATTTCTTCAGCAAAATGGTCGAAAATAATCATACCGCACTACATAAAGCAAGAGAAAGCTACAGATTGGAGGCTTAAGAAAAGATCAAAAGAGCGCTACACAAGAAAACACGATCATACTCAGAGGATGTCTATCGCGCTGAACTAAGAGCACATCCATGTAAATTAAGCCTTTGCCATGATGATGGAGAAGTTTCGCAAACTGAAAGCAATGAACAGCTAGATAAAATAAGCTCAAGTGAAGAAGATGAGATAAAATTACGCAACAAAGGAGACAGGATAAGGTACAAACTTCTCAACTCCAATGAAAAAACAGCCACGTTGATGGTAAGAGAAATAGCAACTATACCAAAATAATTTAATGAAAGCTCTAGTATGCTGACTACTAGCAAAGATGCGCTCTTTCAAGAAGCAAAAGAACAAGAACTGGCCAAATAAAAGGCCCTGAATTTATATGTTGAAGTAAAAGATGAAGGACCACAAAGTATTTCAACGCGATGGGTATGCAGAGAGAGAAAGAAAAGCAGGACTCTGTGCTCGTGGTTTTGAAGATGAAATTACATAAAAAGTGCCTATTTACAAGGTTAGCTAAGACCTCCACCTGAAGCCAAAACTCCAAATGTATGGCTTCTACAAAAATGTTTTATGGTAAGAAGGGCGGAAAGGGTACAACAGACACAAAGAAGAAATGGCAAAACTTGTTATGAAAACCGCAAGCTACGATAATGCGTTTTTTTATATGACCAACAATAACGGACTGCATGGAACGATCGCTTGTCATGTTGTGGGTGACATTTTATGGCGTAGAAATGAAGAGCAGCAAAAGAGTGTTACTTAACCGCCTGCCAAATACGAGATAAAACTCATGACAGCGCGCATTCCACAACTCAAGTGGAGGAAAAAAGACTGCGTATCGACATAAAGATTTTAAAAGAAAGAAAGACAGGAATTCAAAAAAATAGCCTAGGTATCAGACAACATACAAATAGCTGATTGTTTCACAAAGAAGGAACCAAATCCCAGAAAGTTATCCGAAGTTATCAACCAAGATATGAGATTCGAACTTGGAAAAAGGAAGTTCTTTTAAGAAAAGAAAGAAAATTTGGGAGTGTTAAAGTTCAAGGCTAATCAACTAACTAGTAGCCTCACGCATCTTCACTAATGCAATCGTGTAACCTCTCACACCTTATGCAATCATCCTGTAGCCCAAGTAATTATCTTGTAGCCTCGCACCCTCAATAATGAAAAGACAATCACCTGAATTTGAGAGTATATATATACAAAAACACAAGAATAAGAATCCCTACTTCTCAATAAACTGTCTCTTCTTTATATATAATCAACTGCTGCCTTCTTTAGATGTGAGTGAACACAACAAGATTAGATAGCTCATTTTTTCTCTGAAGAAAGCAGTCTCTTGCCGAAACTCCTTAGGGTATCTTTATTTCTTAGAATTACCTCAAAAATTTTACTAATTTTATTTGTTTATTAAAGTTATTTTAGTCTTATTTTTCTTTAAAGCATTACTTCTATACGTTTTTGACTTAAAGATTCAACTCATTTTTTATATTGCATTGTTTGAATTGTTTTTTTTGTAGAAGAAAGGATAAAACTAAAAAACGTATTTAAACATTGATTTTTTTACTAATAAACAAGTAATAATCTTTACGGCCTTTTTGATATCAGAAATAATAATAGATGTGGCAACAACTCTGTTTTTGAATTAAATTTTTTAAAGCAAATTTAGTGTTTATTCCTAATTTTATTTATAATTGTAATTATTTTGCAAAAAGTAGAGGGACAATAAGGCTGAAAGCATTGCATGGAGCACATCAATGCATTTAAATGAAATATTGAGATTGAATGTATATCAAAATTAAGGAAAGTTGGATTAAAATTTTTTTAAATAATATAAAATTAAGGAGAATTTTTATTAAAAAAAAACTCATAGGAATATAAAATTTAGTTAAAAAATAAAAACAACTTATTTCACACCAAATATAAATATTTTGACATGTTGGAATATATTTGACGTAAAAGTAGTGAATGACATCTAATTAACGATGGATTCCGAATAGGCAGAGTCTTTTTCGTAATTTGTAAGATTATCGGAATCAATGTTTGATATATCACTCAGCGAATCTCTTCTGGAAAATAGAGCCGGCGTTCCTTCCACGTGAAATTGTTTAGGCAGTTCATCATCTTCTTCGTCATCACCATCGTTGTTATCTTTGGCATGGCCGTTTCTATGAATGTCAACGACAATCGACTGGCGAAAATTAGAAGCACAGGCGATATTATTATTGTCATTAACCCCAGAATTTGGAAGAATAGGTGAGATAGTTAAATTCCCTTTTTTCAAAAGAGATGAAGAAGAGATGCAATCATCACCATCATGATTGTTGCCATCATTGTCAACTTCAATCATTGTCACCTTCATGGGAAATGTGATGAATTGGAGAAGATTCCTTGGAATTTCGTGTACACGGAGAAAGACTTCTAGTTGCAATGCAAGGAGTGCCCTCTGTGGCGAAATTTTTGACATTTTCATCATAATTTACATGAAATGGGGGCGGCATGACGTAATCTAAGCATTCGTGTTTAGTTCGATGAGGATATCTACTCTGAAAGTGTGAATGATCTCTGGCCAAATTTCTATTGTGTGTAGAAAATGGAAAGGGATATGGCTGAAGCCCTGTTTTATTTCTGAAGGATGCAGAAAGGTTACCCACTTTTTCTTCCTTGAATGTGGTGGCTGACATGTGTTGAGGCAGATTATCAAGAGAGTTCACCTTTGACAACATAAAGGGAGTATCTTCGGTAGCAAATACTCTTAGCTTGTCCTCATTTATGTTATCTACGTTAGTCACTTGTAGAGCTTGTGCACTTCCAGCACACCCAGGTCTTTGTTGCTGGCGAAAAGAATTTTTTGGCGCTGAAAACTTTGAAGAAAATGGCAGATCTATGGGAGAGCAAGCACAGGATTCATTCGCAATAACATTTTCATTTTTAGAAGGAAGGAAAGTAGGTATGTTTTGGGTGGATAATGGAATCACAATGGAAGATAGTGCTTGTTTTGATCCTTTGGAAGTTTGCGGATACATAAACGAGGAATTGTTATTCTTGCCACTTAGCTTAACCTTATTGTTAAACTTCAAAGCTGAACTAGAGCTATCTGGACGAAACACCATCTTATCTTTAGAATTAGGATTTGGATTTCTGTTCTTATCGACAAAGTTTACAAAGGAGGAAGAAGTTGTTATGGTTTTAGAATTTTGATTGTTAGGAATGCTTAAAGCAGAAGGAAAAGGGAAAGGCGAAGCAGAAACTTTGTTGAAGTTTTTACTTTTCTTTGCCTTAAGATGAAGTTTAGAAAGTGAGGTAATGACGTCATTACCAACGAACGTTTTTGACTTCGGCATCCCACTTTTAATGCATTCTTCGATTAGTCTGCGATCTTCATCAACCCTGCATGGTCTTTGATTTAGGGAGCGTTTCAAGTGATTATGTTGAGCTAAATTGGTAAAAGGAGAATTAAGTAAGGAATGGGACATTAGATCATTGCTTCCTTTGTTAATACACACACTCGTAACAATTGGTAAAGAAAGGGAACAAGAAATAGTAGGTGTTGTTGAACTATTGCAAAATGTAATGTTACAGTCTTGAACAAAATCTATCAGGTCTGAGTGTTTAGTGCAGGATTCATTAGAACAGTTTGAAACACCTGGCGAATCAGGCAGTTGATTGGGAGATTCACTTGAGTTAAGAGAAATGGCAGTACTGTTAAATGATTTATTTTCGGTTTCTTCTGCTAAAGCTTGAAAATTTTCATAGCTCTCTAATGATGAAATTGAAGTGTGACGTGAAAACATTAATGGCGTCTGTTCAACGCTATCTTTTACGTTGTTTAATGCTTTTTCGCACATTGGAGATAGTCTCTTTGAAGTTGGACACTCAAGATCAGAACTACAAAAATCTAAAGTAGTGGACAGCTTATTTTTCATCTCAGAAGAAGGGTTTTTAGAAAAATTTAAGAGATTCGCATAAATGAATCCCAATTTTGAGTCCGTTTCCACGACTCCTGGAGATAAGCATTGTAAAGCATCAATCAAACACTGAGGATTTGGGAAGTGAAGAGACTTATCATTGCAACAACTCTTTACTAGAACAAACAAAATTCCCAACAAATTTTTTTGTGTCATATGAGTACTCTCTTTTTTGCTATGATAAAAACATGAAACAAAATTTGATTTTAACAAAATTGCATCCAAAAACTTTTGCTCATCACACAAAAAAGGTGAAATGACATAAAGAATAGAAGTTATGAGTAATAAAATTCTATCACTTTTTAGCGTTTCTTCGGACAAAAAATGTGGTAACAACACATTCAAAAGATAATTACATACACTAAAACATTCCTCCTTTTGGCAAAATTCTTTGCTAATATCTATGGAAATACTGAGCAAATTAAACAGGCAGGATAAATACAATAGAGTATTATCGGCGCCAAGTAAAAATTTCTCTTGATTGAATGATGCTAAAAGGAGTAAAAAGGGTTCAATGTTGTTGGTAAAAGTGTAGGCTTTAAAAAAATATGAAATATTTCTCAGTAAAGAAAGTACAACATGACAAGCATAATCAATCTTCTTAAAGTAGCAGCAATATTCTTGTAGAACAATAAAAAATTGGGGGAAGTTTTCAAAACGAGAGAAAAAAGGATAGTTATCTTTGCTAATAGTGATCAAATTTGTAAGACAAATACACAAGTAAGCTGTAATCATTAAAGTATGATTATCCGTTTTATGTTCTCCCTGTTGATTTGAATCATTTTCAGAAAAATTTTTCATCCAAAGCTCTTGTATTTGTGAAATTTTAATGACTGCTTTAAAAAGGAGATAAACGGAATCAAAGTGAAGTAAGGCAACTTTGGTTGATGAAGAATAGCTGAAGGTACAAAGAGACGACGAAATTTGAAGAAGTAAATTAAGGGATTCAAGCTGAGATGTTGGGGAAGAATATTCGTCAATTTCAATTGAAAGTTTCAATAATTTTAACATTTGAAATATTTTTAATTCTAGCAAATCGCAGGAAGTGATAAGAATGTTTGATAAAATTTGTTCCGCAAAAGGCCTCGCCTCTATCATATCATCGCTTTCTTTAGATGAGGTTGAATTTATTATGAATAACAGGTTCTCTAAAGCGCCAATATGCTTCAAAATCAAGCAATACGCATGATGAAAAGATAATGGACACAATAAACGACAAAATTGAAGGTAATTGCACTGTTCAAAATTTTCATAGGCAATAAATAAGGTATGTTCTACTTCAGCACGCATACCATTAAAATTTTTTTCAACAAAATCAAGTGAAGGCTTAGCAATAATAACATTTATTAAAATGTGTATTAAAATTTTTCATATAAAAAAATCTTGATTTACTTAGCAATTAAAAAAATGAATTAAGAACTAATGACTTAGTTAAAACAAAACTATAATGAAAACACATTTAAAAACCATTGTTTGAAAGAAACAACATAAAAACAGGAATGAAAAAGAGAAGATATTTTTATTGATTCTTAGTTAGTATTTATTCCCTTTAAAAATTAACCACTTTGACGACATCAAAAAATAAAGATAGGTTTTAAAAATATTTTTAAAAATATCAAAATAGATAATAAAAAATCATTTCACCAAAATTTTGTTATCTCATTTCTGTTCCCTGAACGTTCAGCTTATCTGCTTCTAATTTTTTGATACGCTTTGGCTACATGATATAATTTGTTTCTGTAAAGTTAAATGTATAAGATAACTTTGGTTATGATTAAAAGCTATATTTGTACTCATATGATTGAACAGATTAAACTATGTTGATATTACTTAAACACTATAATCAGTGATACTATTTTAGCTTATTAGGAAATAGTCTAACATACATAGAAAATATGATTTAAGAATAGTTACCTTAAGAAAAAATATATAGTAATTAAATAAAAATTTATATTAATAACATTGATAGTAATACAAAAAAACCTAAATTATGAAAGAATAAAATAACCATCTTTAAAACTATGATTAAAATTTGGTGTAATTCTGCTGTTATAAGCATAAAAACATACATAAAGTTAATATTAACTTTAGAAACAAAAAACATATTCAAAGTAAGATACGACACAAAATATGGAAAAATAGAAATTTTATGTCTATTTCTTTACAAATTATTGGAAAAATAAAAATAATGTACCCAATATCAACTAACCTGATCATTATTCTTCTTAACAGAAGAATTACGTTTAGATGTCATTTCATTTAAAGAAGATGGATTAAATAAATTTAAAATTGGGCAAAATGAAAAGCTTCAAATTTAAATTAAAAAAATAGACTATAAAATTAATGAGGATTTTTTTAAATTATTTTCAGCAAGGTATTATATTTTTTGTAATCTTAGAATTGGAATCTTATTCTTGTTATTTTACTCAGTTATTATTTTTCTCATAATCTTATAATCTTGGGGCGTGAGTAAGGTTGATGCTGGATTCGATAACTCAAGATAACTCTTGGGTTCGATCCCGCATCAAGCCAACTTTCTCATAATTCAATACAAACGGCGCAATTGTGCCTTCTCGATGAAAACACCCCATGGTACCTCTACCTTTATTAAATTTTCTAATAAAAAATAGAATAAAAGAGGGTTTAGAAAATGGTCTTGTGATAATTTAAGTGTGAAAATTATCAGATGAAAAAATAATCAGTCTTATATAACCATGTTTCTTGTAATAATATAAGAGATAAAGGTTTACTGATAAAAAATAGATTTTTAACAGATAATCTTTAGATTAAATAGTTCATGCAGTAGTTTAAAAAAATGATTGAAATATAAAATTAATTTGGAATTTTACTTTATAAACTACAGAAAAACAAAATTAATTAAAATTTATATGAATCATTGCTCAATATATCTTTTATTATATGAATCAATGTTGTTGGGCTTCACCAATTTTTTCAGCTCATTATCCAAATTTGTTTTTTCGTTAAAAGACAATTACCATTTTAGCAATATAAATATTCACTTCTATTTATATTTCCATTTATGTGAATATTTAGGTAAATAAATTTAGAAAGTGGTGTGCTCGAGCTTTAAAATTAGGAGGCATTTTTTTACAGTCCTATTTTTTCAAATTTTATGATGGGTGAAAATGTATTTATTTTCTTATTTTTATTTATTTTTAGATTTTTCATTCTTTTCAAAAATATATTAGTCAAATTTTATTATTTATTAAAAATATTCATAGCCTAAATAAAATATTATTTTCAGATATCAATTTTATTAGATTTTGTCTTCATTCAATTTGATCCTTACCTTTCGTGATTTAGGATAACAGAAAATGTAGCATTATAAATTAGAAAAATAACATAAGTCTAAGTTGCATAATATGAAATATTTATATCTCAATATATGAGATGAACATTTGCTGACGAACCATATATTAGGTACAGGGGCACACATCCTCAAAATTATTTGGAAGGGGGAGGGACGGAGTTCTTTTTTGCAATTTTCAAAGTTGCTTGAATATCTGACCATGGAGGGCCAAATATTCAAGCAATCCTTTAAAATAGAGTATTCAGCGCATACCTAAATTTATAAGAATAATTTATATATTTTTTTTTACAAAATTGATGAAATTTAAATACTATACTTCCAGCAAAAATATTTGAATTAAATTTGCATATCGCATATACACTAGTTTAAAAAATCCAAATTGGGGGGGGGGCGCGAATAGGCTTTTCATTTGAAAATGAAGTAGTCTATCAGGCACACAACAGAAATTGATGAAAGGATATTTCTTTGATAGAGAAAACAACTGAAAATAAATAACTGAAGGTTAGAGAGTTTTATATGAGTGAATCTAGTCTGAAGGGAAAGAGTCTACTAGATACACTGCGATGTTTATATGAAAAGAAATTTGATTGATTCAGGGGCGCACATCCTTGAAATTATTGGAGGGGCGGACTTTCAAGCGTCTTCCAAAAAAGACAACAAATTTTCCTGAATTCCTACTCTTCTCTTGTCTATTCTATTTCATTTTTAATTAAGCTTAATGTAAACTTTAACCCCCGCCCTATTAATCTTAAAGTCAACAATGAATGAGGACTTATATATATCTCCTTCTTTTTCACATCAAATAGTTGCGCACCATCTCCAAATTATGTGTAGAAAAGGGGTAAAGATATCAATTAATAATAAAAAAATTGTAAATTTTATTGAATGAAAAAAATCATTCATTAATTTTGAGTTGTACCTTTTTTTCTTCCTAAAAAATGAAAAATGTTTACTGAGAAAAATAAATAAAAAAAAACACATCCAAATTACATAACTTTTCTGTCTCTATGATTAATTTGAATAGCTGAACTTTGGTATCATGAAAAAAGGTTCTGAAAATATTGAACTTATATTCCGCTAAAAACTAATTTCTAATGAGATAAAATAAAATAAATTATAATTTAACTCAATATACAAATTTGAGAGAAGAGAGCTGAATGAGATAGGAAAGCTTGAACAAGAGAAGAGAGCTTGAGGATTGAGTTTTAGCAGAGAAAGCATAAGAGAAAAACAGAGAAGGAGACAGAAAGAGAAATAGAATCACTGTGACAGAAGAAAATAAGATAATCTAGTGGATCATCAACATGTGTTTGCTCAAAAATACTACAAGGAGACACTGTGATAAACTAGTTTTTCTAAAAATGTTCCTTGTTTTCCTAGTTTTTTTTGCAAAACATTTTTACCCTTTCGAAATATTATAAATGTTTATTACATGATTTATAAATAGTAACACATGTAAAAATTTAATCTTTTCACGTTTCTTCATTCACTTTATGTTTTTCTTATACCCGTTTGAAGAATTTTTAAATATACTTGATAACCACATGTCAAGAACAAATCCACGCCCAGGGTTATTAGGCCATCAAAGAAAGTGTCAATATATGACAAATTCAAAATACAATATCAATCTATGAGTCTAAATATATTTATCCATTCTTTCACAAATACTGAAATTAGCTTTCATCTATTTTTCTCTCAATCTACGTTTTGTATTTTGATTTAAATATAAGTGAACATCTTACAATATCTAGCAATTCTATTTATATCTACTAATTCCTGTCCTTAAATTTAAGATAAATAAACTCAAATACTGACAATTTTACTCACCAGGCCTAGTGGAAAAACCAAATTTAATCATACCTGGCTTTTTAAAATCAACAATAACGGTCAAAATCTATCAAAATGTTGCAAAAAAGATCCTTTGAATAGCTTTGCTAGAGTATGTATATTATATAACAGAAGCATTTCCTGTTCAACTACTGGAGCTAATCAGAAATTGTTAATGCCAGCCAGTCAAATGGCCAGTACAAGCAAACAAAGAGCTAAGGATGTAGACAGAAAAGTTTACCTTGAATCGATATCTATTCATGATCAAGTCACAAAAGCAGAAACCTTATCAGGTTGCTGGTGGAGGCTATTCTTACACATCATGTGAGGGCATTTCCGAACTTTTCAAAGCGATGTTTCCTGGAAATATATCCAAAAAAATTTCAATGAGCAAGTTAAAAGTTTCTTATCTGATATCAGATAGACTTGGTCCTTATTTTTAAAAAGAATTCACTGCAAACATAAGAGAAACTAAAAGCCCCTTTACAATTCAATTCGACGAGACGGGTAATGCCCAGCAGAAAAAACAGTGTGATATGATAGTTAGATTCTGGAATGAGAAAAAAGGTGAAATTAGCAGTATGTTTTAAAAAGCTTAATGTTCGGTCATGCTAAGGCTGAAAATGTTAGTGATGCAATTATTGAAGCTGTAACAAAAAATGAATTTCAATTGCCCTTATGTCAGCTGGTTTCTTTGTGAGGTGATGGGCCAAATGTCAACAAAGCAATATGGAAAAACATACAAGCACTTCTGAAAGCATCTAAGTTGCCTGGACTGGTGTCCTTTGTTCCATGCACGTTGCATACAATCCATAATTCTTTTAAAAAAGGATTTCGTGTTTATGGAGAAAACACAGAACAACTATCGATAGATATTCAATGGTTTAGAACGCATACCTGTCAACGAGAAGACTACAGTCTCACTTTAGAAGATCTTGGCATTACAACGTCTTTTAAAACACTGGACTTCACTTTGCAAATACCTTTAAACAGATCTACCTAAAAAAAGTAAAGAAGTTCATATATCAGCGCAGCTGAAAAAAACAATCGATATCAAAGGATCTGTGAATTTCTTTCAAGCAAAGAGTAACCAAGTTGCCTATAAAAGACACATTTATTAGATGGGTCAGATGTCAACATCGTGAAGCTAGGAATTCAGACAAGTATATGACAAATTCACAAAGAACTTTGCCTTTCTTTACCTCACATTGAAGACTGCACTGTTTCAAAAATAACAGATGAATGGAAGATATATATGTCAGAGCAAATCAATAATAATGAATTGTATACTTGAGATGGCGATTTATTCAGAATTGATCACTTTTGGAACCACATATTCACTCTGAAAAATGTAAGTGGGGATATCAAGTATCCAAACTTAAAGAAATTAGTTACGACATGTCTCTCCATTTCACATGGTAATGTTGATGTGGAAAGGAGCTTTTCTGTGAATAAAAAGGTGTTGACTTCAGAGAGATCATCCTTGTCAAATTCGTCAGTTGATGGTTTAAGGCTTACAAGAGACGCTGACAGTAGGTATAAGAATATAATAGACATTCCTATCACAAAAAATCTTATGTTTGCAGTCAGACAAGCTCATCAAAAGTACGAAACAAGAAAAAATGCAGAAAAGCAAGAGAAGTTGCTGTTGGAGAAAAAGAAGAAGGTAGCAGCTCACCTTGAGAAACAAGAAAAAGAAAGAAAAGAAAAAGACCAGCAATCGAAACGATGTATTGATGAAAGACAAAAGGATGTTAGAAGGAATGAAGTGGAATTGAAGGCAAATCAAATTTTCAAAGGAGCGAATCCCCGTTTAGTTGAAGCTATAAAGTGGAAAAATTTTAATGAAATGAACATAAGTCAGGGGCTGTTAGATGTGGCACAGATAAATCTTGAGAAAATAACAGAGTCAATGAAGAAATGTATCGATGAAAGAAATGGCATTGCCAAAAAAAGAGTTCGAATGATTCATTCATATATAAAACAATAAAAGAGCCTTTTATTTTTTTGAATTTTATTTTTCCAATTAAAATGTGACAGAAAATTTGAGTTGAATCTAGTTGTTTTTTCCTTTAAAATTTTATTACTTTTTTTTATTTTTCGTTTTTTCTAATTTTTTTCCAAAAATTTTTTGTTGTGATAAATCCTAGTTTTTTCCTAGTTTAATTTACGCCACTGGAGGGCCTACTATATAGCTATCACATCGTTTGTAAAATATTTTTGATAGGAATTTCAGTGCAGCTTGACATGATGTTTGACTCGAAAGTCTGCATTCCCTCTTTTATTCTCTTATCTTACATTTAAATGTATTCGAATGATCATTACATCCTTTAATGCGATCATCATACATGTTTTAAAAATAAGCTTTAAAGCAAGTTAGAATGATTTCTTTGTTCAAACCAAACTCGAGGGAATGAAAATTTCATCGATCTTTGTTCACGTCGTAACCAGCCTTTTAGAGTCTTCTTGCAATGTCCGCAACAATAATGAGAAGCCCAGGGCTTGTCTTGATCTCCAACTGGTATTCCAAAATATTTGTTGTAAGCTTCGCAAACTTTCACAGAAGTTTACATAGAAAATTTTTTTCCTCTTTTAAGTATGTGCTCTCCACATATGAAGCAGAAAGAGTCTGGGTTATGAAGGCATCTTCGTGAATTGATTTTAATTATTAAAAGATTCAAAAGAACATTATTAAAAAACTAAATAAAATATATTCAAAATTAGTTTTAGAAGCGTTGAGCTTTTGTATTTAAATTACTATAAAGTACTTACAATCAAATGTTTCAAATGCTAAAGAAAGAATAAAAATGAAACATTAAATTTTACTTGAAGATATATACCTATTTGCATATTAGTATGCATCAAAAATTTAACTTAAATAAAAAAAAAAAATTTTTTTGCTTTATAGCAATTTTGTGTTTAATCTAGGTCTGAACAACTTAAAAAAATCAATAAATATTTGGAAATAAAAAAAAAAATTTTGTTACACAGTGTTATTTGTGTATTTGATGTGTGTATCATGTATATAGAAAAGTGCCTATAGGAATTTCCAAATACATTTTGTATGATGGATATATTTATCTCACGAGTATATTTAATAATAATAATATATATTGTATGCTGATTGATGATAACTGATTCTGATACAAAAGATTATAATTATTAAAATCAGCAGTATCAATGATCAAGCAGTAATTTCTCAAAAACCTTACCAAGCATAGGAATTAAACTTATTGGCCCATAGTTTTTAACTTGATCTCATCTCCCTTTTTAAAAACAGGAAAAACCTTCTTAGTTTTAAATATATCAAGATAAACTCCAAACTCTAGGCAAGAATTGAAACCAAACAGTAAAAAAGCACTAAAATTGGTAAAGTGGTTCCAATTACTTTCATATTAATACGATAAACATCTACTGTTGGTATTTTTTTCATTTTTTTTATTTCTCCAAACTATGCTTTTAAAAGGGAAAAATTTTTAAAACAAAAACTGTGTGAGCATGGAAAAAAATCGTAAACTAAATCTTTTCTTCATTCATTTCCATTCCGGGCATCGTCGTCATTCTTTAAACCTTTGAGCGCTTCATAACAACTTCAATGCAATCCATCTTCGCTTAGGCCTTTCTTTCTTTCGCTTTCCTTTCAAGTTCATTTCCAATACTCTTCATCTCTCCTCATCACATAACCACACCACCCCTTAATCTACTTTCTTGTATTTTGGCTGATATTTCCTTCACTTTAGTCGTGTTTCTGATTAGATTAGAATTAGATGTCTAATTCTATCCTTTCTTGTTGCTCCACACATCCATCTCAAAATTCTCATGTCTGCAACCTGCAGTTTCCTTTCGTGCGATTTTTTATTGCCCAGGTTTCGGAAAATTTCTTCAAATATTTTGCTTAAAATGGCTCTTGATTATATACAGAAGGCACCACTTTTAAAATTGCTATTACCTTTGCTATTTTTAGTTTATCACTAATCGACTCTTTTTGAAACATTTTATTTTCATAAGGAATGTAAGTTATAAGTATCTTATCCTTTTCATTGAAGACACTATCACTTCCAGATGAGTTAGTGGATTTAAAATAGTTGAGAACTGTTAAAATTTCAGCATTAGTAACCGCGCCAAAAGAGAATTGCTTGGATAAAGCAAATGTTTCCAAAGATTTAGTCTGATTAATAAAATCCAAATTCATTTCATATCAAGCAAGTTTCAGAAGAATATTATTTGGCAATATGATGAGTTTCGTTTTTCCATCTTTTTCCAATATTATTTTCAGTGTCCTTGAATTTATTAAAAAAGAAAGCTTGTTTAGCTTTGATTATTTCTTTATTGTGTTTGATCCCTAGAATTTCCAAATTATTCCAACTACCAATTCTTTTCTTTTCTTGAAATTTATTTTTTATCTTTTTTCATTTTGAAATCAGTAGTATTTTGTGTTCTGTAGAGGAAAACTTTTTTCAATTTTTTTTCCGATTTTATCTTTCAAAGAGTTGAAATGCAAGTTTGAATTTAGCGTCTCATCAACATTTCAATTTCATTAGATAAAAGCTTACGAAACTTTTCATAATTTTTGACTAAGTTTTCAAGCTTAGAAAGAATTTTTTTGTATATAATGAAGCTAGGGAAATGATCAAAATTATCAGAGAGAAAGTTGGCAGAAAAGCAAAAGAAATTTTAAAAAATCGAGGAATTTGTCTTCTGCCTTCTAGTAATTTCAAAATGAATACTCTCAATTACCCATATGTGATAACAAGGTCTGAAATTCCGATAAAAAAACTTTTTATTCGGTAAGAGGAGGTTTATAAATTGTGAGAATGTAAAAATTAGCGTTATTTTAAGCAATCATTTTTAAGATGAAACTTCGTTATATTTTCATTTTTAGGAAAAAATAGTCTGGATATTTGAAAATGCTTCTTCCTGGAATCAAATTTGTGACCATCTATCCTGCATTTTACACGAAACAACACTTCGAGTAATTTTTTTTTATTATTTTTATACTTGTAAAACCTCAAGAGTTGAGGCACGAGAGACATCCTCTCATAATTTTTGGCGACTAACTAGCAAAGCCTCAAATGTATCTCATCCCAGTATTTTTAAGATATATCACAGACGATTTCTTCATTATAAGGTACGTTTTATATCAACTCATCTCCTCTTTTTGGGAACAAGTGTGTTATTCGCGTAATTCTTTGAGGACCCGAATTTTGACGATATTAACCGGCTAACGACCAGAATAATCAGACGATATCTTATGTAAAGCAGAAGATTTGTATTAAAAAGGATTTATAAACGCAGACGATTCACATTTTTTTAAAGCCCGGTTAAGTAATTTGGTATAAAATTACCATAAAATAAAGAAATCATGTGGCATACAAATAGAAATATGACATTTAACCCTTTCAGGCATTTGTTTTCTATCGTCTGCTTTCTTTTTCAACGAGTTTTTATATAACTTAAGCAGACGCTTTTCAAGACACGTTATGTCCCATTGTGCCTGAAAAGGTTAATGGGATAATTGAATTTTATACATTTAAAGCCGCTGATTCCCATCTCTTGGGACACTGCTTCTCAAAGGGTAAGCACAAGAGTCCACCATTGTTGACTTTACACAAATAAAAATCGTCTGCGTTTATAAATGCTTTTTAATACAAATCTTCTGCTTTACATTTTAATATCGACAGATTATTCCAGTGTTAAACCGTATAGTGGGTAAGATCAAAGATTTCGCTCTATGCAATGCCTTCTACTGCAAAGCTTTTGTTGTAGTATGCAATCTT
The DNA here is from genome assembly GCA_030549495.1 of Nectonema munidae. NCBI lineage: Eukaryota > Metazoa > Nematomorpha > Nectonematoida > Nectonematidae > Nectonema > Nectonema munidae. The sequence continues at coordinate 264,072 of JAUIRK010000952.1, read as the reverse complement.
TTTCTGATAATATAAAATTAGTATTTCAATTAGCAATAGATTAATTATTGCAAACGCGAAGTAAGTTTGAGAAAAAGAAAAAAATGGTGCAGTAATACATTTCACAGTGTACGCACACACACATGAAATCACATATGCGCACACATGAAAAGGGATGAAGAAAATAATAAGTGTGTCATCGTGAATTGTGCATATAATATCACTATGTATGGAAAGAAATGGAAAATGTGACACATTTTAGTCTTCAACTTTTAACATATGTTTCTGGCTACATATTTTCTTTCCTTTTTCTCTATTATATTCTATATAACAAGTTTACTTCTATGCGTATTGCACAAAAATTGTGTGAAGTGGAGCAGAAGAATTTCCTAAATTCCGCACACCCAGTGAGGAGATTTATATCCTTGTGTGTAGGGGAAAACAGACTTGAATTAAGTGTACTGAAGAGATAATTGTGCCTATTATATATATATATGTGTGTGTAGTGTATGTATATAGCATTTCACTGTTTTTAAAAACGTTCTCTCAATGCTAATCTTTTAACCATAATTACAATGAAAAGAGCATCGTTTGCGTTCCTTTGAGGACCAGTGGGTCACCCACCAGTGACCCAAGAAATGAAAATCGTTTGCTTTGAATATATAAAAGTCCATTGAAAAAGAAAGCAGACGAATCCTCTTCAAAATAAAGAGTTAAAGAAACATTGCGTATGCAGACAAATTTATTTTTGTAAAATTAAATAATCGACACTTTAGTTATATACGTAAGCAAAAAATTTTTTATAAAAAAAACATGCGTGGCATAATTAATTTTAAAGTTGATTTGAAATATTTCTAAAAAATTCTAATCTGGGTGAAGAATACCAAACATTTTATCGATGGTTGGATTTCATTTGCATCTGTTTAAAAGTATGGCCAAGATCAATAAAAAAAAATTATTTATTTTATTTTTAAATAAAAGATCTTATTTAAGTCCTACGCTCCTTGTATTCCGTAAAGCATTGTTATTCGCATTCTTCAAATTATGTATCATAGAAACTTAATAGATTAATTTTTTTTAATAAAAAATTTAAGTTTTTTTTCTTAATTTACAAGAATAGAAAGATAATTGTTATTGAGGAAAAGTCATTTTGCATTTCGGTACGATAGAATGCATCCTTTATAAAATAAGAAAGAACAAGAAATGAAGAGAAGTGTAAGCAAGATCATAATCTGAATTTATCCCATTCAGACATTTATTTCCTAAAACTGATTTTCTGCTTATTTAAATGTCGATTTGTCCAATGAACACTAGTATACAGATTTCATACATCTCTATTATACAGATTTTGATACCATGGGCGCACATCCTCAAAAATATGACGACTCACACTTGAAATTTCGTTTTACTGCATTAAAGTCTTAAGCGTTCTGAAGTGTTAGTATCCACTTTTTAAAAGCCCGTCAAGTGAAGCTTTCGCTGGTAGTGAAGCACTCGAGTTCGGTAAACAAAATTATTGGCTGAACGATTGCACAAATTCATCTTTGATAAATAACATAGGAATGTTTTTGCAAAATTGAAAAGATTTAAAAATATCTGTTGTCAAAAACTCCCACAACATAACAGAACAGTTGATATTACCTTGCTGCAAAGATATATTGAATGTACTTCTGAAGTTGTAAAGTTGAAGCATATCTTCCTGTCAAATGATACCGTTAGAAGACTAATAGGAGAGATGTCTGATGGCATGTCATTTGTGGTTTTATTGATTCAAAATTCGATTTTCAACTTTTTTGCTTAGATTGATGAAACGATGGATGCTGCAAACTTATCGCCTTGCGTTTACGTACAATATGTATATGAAAAGAACCTGGTAGACAATTTTTTATTTTACGAAACTCAGCAATAGAAGAACTGTAAGAGAAACATTTGGCAAAGTGATAAAATTTTTACAGCACATGGTATTAAGTCGTATCTGGTTAAGCAAAAATTTCCAGATGTACCCCATAAAACCATATCCGATTAGTTGAAAAATGTTTTCAATGAAGGCACTGTCTATTTCATTAAAGCAAATCCTTCTTTTGTTTGTTTTAAGATTTGAAAATCTCCTGCGGCACTCAAACATGAGGGGGCTTTCCAAAAGAAAATATTCCAAGCGAAACTATGGAAAGAAATCCAGCAATTTGTAGAAGGCAAACTATACATGCATGTAGAATTTTCTGATGTCCGTTTTCGTACTATTTCTATCATTTTTAGTGAACATATTTGAATTCGTTTAACTTTGCGTTGCAAGGAAACGAGATCAGAGTACTCCATTGTAATAAAATGTCAGCTTTTGATATGAAGCTGGGATAATTGCATTCTTTGACAAGAAAAATTTTGCTCAATTTTTGAACATATTTGTTGATGAAAATAAGATTTCATTAATAAAGATGTCCTGGAGGCCATAAAACCTGATAAAACTTAGACAAGAAATTTCTCCTTATTTTCCTAACCTACAAAATTTGAAAAATACTACCAATTTATCAAAAACCTGTTTGTAATCTCGATTGGTAATCCAAAAAAAAAGAAGAGTTTATTGATTTCGTTAATGATTGAGGAGGTGCAAAAGATGATTTTCTGAAATGCGAAAGGCTTTTTAGTTAGAGAAAACAAATATGCAAACTAGAAACTGTGCTCAAATTATATTACTTTGAGTGACCTTGAAATTAAAAAGGCATAAATAAAGAGAAACGAGTATTTAAAATGGAAATTTTTTTGTTAGCTCAAATAAAAATACTCTTGACATTTGTGTGTAATGGTGTACTTGTTTGATGAACGTTTATTTACATTATAAGATTTAGTTATAAATGAATGTCTTCCTACATAAAAATTCATAAGTATCTTTTTTCTCCTTTCCATCAACATACCATTTGTTTAAGTTTCTTTCTTACCTTCCTTAACAATCACCAAGAGTCGTAGTTTGCTCACAACTAAATGAAACTAGTAGCCAAGACTTTTCTAAAATTTCGAACGCAGCCTTCAGTGCAAAAGTCTGTTTATTAAAAGCTAGATGGCATTAAAATTTATATAAATAAAAGTGATCTGTTTTAAGATTAAAAAACTGATACTGTAAAGGGGACGTTTTTTTTTAACTTGTCAATTTTTTTGTATAAATTTTTTTATAAAAAATGATCTTTTATGACATTTGAAATATCACTGTAATTTTAAAAATAAGTGCTCAACAAGTAAAAAAGTTTACTTAGTTTTTGTTTAGACATAATGGTTTCTAGTAAACGTACAAATCTTAGTTTAAAACAAAAGTTTAATGTTTTACAAGAATCCTATGATTTGAGCCAAAGAGCTTTGGCGGAGAAATTTAGAATTTCAATAGGAGTTGTAAATTCTAATCTAAAAAGAAAAAACGAATTGATTGAAAAAAGAAGATTCAAAAAACGATGAAATTAATGATAAAACGTGGCCTTGGTAACATTCCAATAACTGGAACTATTCTCCAAGCTAAAGCACTAGTTTCGCAAAACAGTTGAACGTTTTTGATTTCAAAGCATCTAGTAGTTGGCTGGAAAAATTCAGGAACCGCTTTAACATAAAATTTTGAGCGATGAAAGTGCAAGCGTTAACCTAGAAATAAATTGTAACATCTTGGGAAGAGCAATTTAAACTACTGATAAAAGATTATAAAACAGACAATATATTTAATGCTGATGAAACGGGAATTTTTCCTTCAAATAGATAAAAATTTTAGAATGCGTATTCGAGAATCGATATCGGCACACCTAATTATTATGAGCTAAAAAAAATATATCCTGAAATAAACTTTTGTGTTTCAGAGCTTAGACAGTGTTTACTGCAGCATCCTAGAGCATTTCTTCATCAAATCCCAGCAACCGAGGAAAACGCATGAATTCACCACTCTCATCAATTTGTACGAAAAAGAGGGTAGTGTCGCGGACTTTGAAGCCATCTTCACTCTCCTGCATCCCAGGGGCTTGCTCTTCGACAAACTCATCAACCCGCTCCTCCGTTCACGCCACCCCCTCCAACTGTCATCCTCTTTGCTCCCACACCCCCTCCTCCACCGCCTTTGCCCTCTTTCAAGCGCGAGAAGCGTCTCCTCATTCACCCTCCACGTGAATGCCCTTGAAGCGTTCTTCATCTACTTCCTGCACTACCCCTCGCTTCTCGGCCGCAACACTCCCCTCAACAACTCGTTCACGACGCAGCCTTCATCATCTCTCTCATTCCAAAGCATCTACAATTCCGTGTACCACGAACTCTTTTCGGAGTATTCATTCTATTTCTTTGCGCTGCCCCAAGACGCGTCCCCCGATATTGAAGAGTTTCCAGTGTGCCTGAGTGATAGAGTGTTGCTCAGGTCCAATGCCTGGCTCATCGCAAATCAGCACTCCATACCGATGGACAGTTTGGTCATTCCTTCGCAAACGTTCTGCATTCTTTGCATGCACTTTTTAGTTATAAGTTTTGAAGGCGCATGTGTGAGATGCGAAGAAACTTCCAGAAATGCATCCTTCTCCATCCTATCGTATCCTCAACAGCAGCTTCAACACTTTCCCACTCCCAATCAAGTTTATCTGCTGAGAAGCTTTCTTAAGCACTTGCACTCCTACGCCTCTAACGAAATTAACTACGCAACTCCTAAATTTAATCACAACAAAAAGTGAGGCCAAACTCTCTCCTTTACAATTTTTTTCATAATTTTAATAACTGATTTATTTTTAAAAGTAGATATACACGTTGCATTAAAAGTTGTGATGATTTGAAAAAAGATTAAAATTTTTTATATATTTTTTAACACCTTTTCACACACACACACACACACACATTTTATAAATACACACCTTTTTGTTGGCCTTCACTTTTCTTGAGAAGGAGTTGTTAGGTCAATATTTTTTAGTATCAATTTAATTTAAAAATAGTAAAGTGTTTGAAAAACTTGATCAAAATGTCGGACTATCTAAGTGTTTTTGAAAGTTCTATTTTTTTTTACGAAAATTTTTTACCGCAAAACATTATTTCCAGATTGAACTCTATGGTAGTTAATTGCAGAAGTGCCTTTGCAAGGTTTTTGCTGATGAAGATCCTAAATTTTTGTTATCGTGACTTTGAAATGCTGAATGCTCGAGTCGAATTATACCTGAAGGAATAAGGGGGAAGGAGGTATCAGTTTTATATGTTCAGTTTATAATTATACTTTCAAAATTTTCTTCTGAAGATTTAGGACAGTAAAGACTATACAGTAAAACCTCGTTATCTCGAATTTGAAGGGACCAAACAAAAACTTCGAGATATCCAGGTGTTCGAGATATCCAAAATATCAAGAACTATTATCAAGTCCATTTTTTGAAAAATAAGTATCGACCGGTATGTTTTTTGTCTGCTTGTTAGATCTAAGGTAATTCTGCTAAAATAAACAGATCCTGATACATAAACAGATGATAGTGCATTTTATTTTAAATCAACGTCAGTAAGTCGGACTCAAAGAGACAGAAAGTCCAAAAAATGGTAGATGATTTGATGAAGGCATAAAAAACTATGAAAATCCATGATCATCACACATCGTATGCCTAGTTTTACATCACTTCTCTAAGCAGCTTTGATGATGTTGACATATTACTTTCGTTAAGATTTTCATTACAAACTTAATTTATTGAAAAAAAAATATGGCAACAATTGTTGCATAAATAAAATTTTAAACACTGAAATTTATTGGGGAGAAGGGGGAGAGGGCCAAGATGCGTTTTTGCCCCCTACGAAAACATTAGGTGGAGGGGAGAGGGAAAGGGTCCCTGATGTATTGCTGCAATATTGCTAGAGAACATTTATTTTTTATCATTTGATGTTTTGTTGTAAATGATTATTTACGTATGTAAAAAGTTGGAGATAAACATGCTAAATGTGATGCTTGTAACAATTAAATACTTCGAGATATCCGGGTTATTCAAGATATCAGAGTTCGAGATATCCAAACTTATTAACATGTAATGTATAGGGAAAAAAGTTCGTACCATAAAAGAACTTCGAGATATCACATGTTCGAGATATCGAAGTGATGTCTAATATCAATATGTATGCAGTGCGTATGTATTCTTAGGTGTGCATTCGTATGTATGTCTGCATATTTTTTGTGTCAGACGTGTATTAATATATCTATTATATCTATATTTTTATATATCATTAAAAGACAAGACTTGCTTAGCGTATGGGTAGATTTTCCATACCTTACTTGTTTTACGCCCCCCCCCCCTCCAATAATTTTAAGGATGTGCGCCCCCGATGTAAATGTATGTATGTACGATTGTGTTAAACACTAAACCTATCCTCAGCCCTAACACTAACTCTAATACTATCACCAATGCTAATTCTACACTAATCCTACCCCCAAAAATAGTCCAAAATGTTAAACATTAAGGCCCACTTAGAAATTTGATGAGCACTTGTTTGTAATTTTTATGAAATACTAGCTTTGCCTTGACCACCATTTTCGTCCTACCTCTGGCAGAAAGTCATATGCCTCCTTTGCATCTGTCACGCATATGTTGATACATAAGACATAGATTTATTTTCCATGTTTATTTTGAATTAGGGCGGCGTTCCTTGAAGAATTTACTTACTCAGCTCTGCTCTCTTATTTCAAGTTCTTGTTTTCAACGTGGCCATTACATCCATCTTTTCGCGTGGTCCTTGAAACTTGGCTCACCTTTATTCAACCTTGGCGCTACCAACGTCCCAATTCTTCTTCCAAGTTTCCTCAACACAATGAAAACATTTCGTCTTGTGCAAACTCTGATCATGACTCTTCCTATGACTTCGTTCTTACAAACCCACTCTTCTATACCTCCATATTTTATTTATTCACAAAGCGCATGCTTAAATCTGACTTCTGCAGTTTCGATATAGTCAATCAACTATTCAGAGTTAGCAAAGTTTTTAGTCATCCTTTGGTGTGCCTTCTTTTGCAAGAACAAATCCCAACATCACAAGTCTCAAGAACCTTTGAAAAAGAAGCAAATTCTTCTTTCTCCCAGCACGAATTGAAAGTCCTGCTTTGCAAACTCCTTTTCAAAGTGAAGGAAAGCAGTGCCTTCTTTCTGAACAAGCAGAAGGAACAAGCCACCATCTTGTATTCTTCTTCAAAGCTTCTAAACTCCCTTAAAAGGTGGATAAGTGAGACTTTGTTCCTCACGTCATCTTCCGCGTTCTTCAGTGCGCGAGAGGATGAGATGAAATATCAGGAAGATTATTCCGCTCTTTGCAACGCCTTATCCAAGGCATTTGACTCCCTCACTCACACCTTCAATGTACGAGACACTTCATTATTTTTTATTTTACTCTCACAATGTCAATAAACATTGCATCTGTTCTGATGGAAGGATCACATTCTTTACAACCAAACTTTAATACGCGCTTCGGCTAGGCCCTCTTGACCTTTTCCATCTCTAGGAAACGGTAAACAACGAGGAAGAATAAGAATAAGTTAATAAGAATAATAAGCTTCTCCAAATTTATTATCTTTATATTATTAAGAGATATAAAGTACTTTTTTGCTTATTTTATTATTAAGTTCAATCCTATCCCATGACTATTTTCCTGTTTTTTCAATTTAAAAAATAGTTATTTTATTTTAAAAAGAAAAATTTGCTAATTCATATTTTCCCCGCAAAAAATTGCTTAGAAGTATGTAAATGAATTTGCAAGATAAAACTAAAGAACAATTTTATTTAAAGAAGAATTCTTTGATCTCTACTCTCCAGCTTTGTAATTTTGCATTTTGAAGGAAGATGATTGTTTTTCTGAGCGAACCACATCCCAAAAATATGTGAGATATGATTCCTTTGCTCCTATTAATTATAAAATGAGTTATATGCTTAATAAAAAGAATTATTAGCTATCCATCTGAAATTATTTAAAAGTTACAATTTTTCATACAGCTGAAAGAAGGAAATTGTTTATGATTCTTCTTTTTTTAGGTGACAAAATTGGACAGAATTTTGATAAACGTATCGAAAAGTTAATTTCGAGCTATGTTAAGGCTATACATTTAAAAGTAACATATAGCACCAAGAAACTATTTCCAAGGTCGAATAAGATCTTTTTATCTAAATTGAACAAAATTGTGGATTTGAGATTATTATTTAAATTTGTAAATACGCTATACCACTGCTTTATTTTCAGTAAAATGCTTCTACTTTTGAAAAGACATGCTGAGTTTTGAAGATTTTAGATTTATATGGTAGAATATTCTACCGTGGAATGTTTTCTGCCTCTAATAGATTTTTAACTTTGTCTTGATTACTTGCTACTTTTTTATACGAGCTTACCTTTTTGTAATATCAATAGATGTATTTTCTTCCTCGCAGAGCAGGGTATCAGAAAGGTTATGCTGGTATTTTCCATCCACCCAAGGCTTCTTGTGGAATTTAGATGACTTCAAAATATCAGGTCAAATATATAAATGGAAAGCCCTTCTGGTAAATGAAAAATCCAACTTAAATATCATTAGATATCGAGGAATTTGGGTCCGTGAATTTTGACAAATACAACCTCATGGAAAAGATTTCATAACTTGGCTGGCAATCCTGTCTATTTACTGGCAAACTGGAGCTCTTTTTAATACCAATATTAATTTCACATGCCTGATTATAGGATCATTGTCTTTTTAACCTGTATGGAGAAAAAAAGTTGAATTTTCTACAAATTTTTTATGAAATATGTCAATACCCCACTTTGCTATAGATAGATAGATCAGGAAGATTACGTTCCAAAATAATTTAAAACGCATCTAACAATAAAAATAGGAAAAAATTAGCCATACAAGATTCATTAACAATGATAAATTTGATTACAATTAAAATTATATTCGAAAATGAACAAATATTATAAAATCGAGGTGGCGTTAAAAGCTCTTTTTGCAAGCACTAACGAACCCCCATGAATATATATATATATATTTACAAATTTTCCAATGTTTTTAATCTTTTTAATTCAACCATTGAAAGTTTAAAAGGCATTACTCGTTTAGATTGATAAAGAAATGTTTAATGCTGATGTCGATTTCAATGAAAACGAGACAAATATCTTTTCAAAGGAAGCGCCTGCGCATCACCACACATTCAAAACTCCTCAAAAAGATCAAAGCAATTCCTCTATGTCAAGATTTTCTCCAAAGAACACACAAGTTTGTTTTTAATGCACTTTTTTAATGCTCATATCCTTTTTTTATGGGGTGTTTTCATCGAGAAGGCACAATTGCGCCGCTTGTATCAAACTATGAGGAAAGTAGGCTTGATACGGGATCGAACCCAAGACCTTGAGTTATCAAACCCAGTATCTAGCCAACTTTACTCACACATCCTTTAAAGCATTTAGAGCGCACATCCTTAAAATTTTTGGGATTTTTTTTATAATTTTTTCAATTTATTTTAAAATGATTTGTGCCTCAAACTCAGACATAAAACAAGTAAAGTAATATGGAAAGTCTAGTCGCAAGCCGAACAAGATAAAAAGATATAAAATTGGGAAAAAAATCAAAATTATTGATTGAAGCGAAGGCTTTTTCACCCTTCCGGATGTGCGCCCCTGATTTAGAGCAGATAATTTTCATTGATTTATTTGGATTAATTTTCATTGATTTTTTTTTTCATTCAAGCATGTGCACTCCTTGCTAATTTTGGAAATCTTTTCTCTACCAACTATCCCAATCTTTGATATGCTAACATTTATAAACTTGGAACAAATTAATTTTTTTATAAAAAAAAAAGGCTACTTGAGCGTAAAAAAAATAAAAAAAATAAATAAATCCTTATTTTTAGGTCTTACTATCGATCCTTGTAAAACAAATGCATATCTTGCGCATTTTGAAGACTATTTAAGGCGTGAATCTTTTGTTAGACTACAAAAAGAATCTTCAATTGAATTCCTAAATTACTTTGTCTCTTTGATAACCGCAATTTTTAGAAATTAAAGCAGACGTTTTTCATTTCTTGATGCACCCCTTTTCACAATTATCTTTAAAGGGTTGAGTGAAGATCATTGCTCAGAAAAAAATCTTATTTTTAGCAACAAATTTTTTGACAGTTAATCCATTTCATCCGAAGAAAAGCAGGCGTACGACATTCAGTAATTTGATATAAAAGTAACGAAGAAATCATTTGCCTCAGTTAAAATCGTGTCCGGACATTTGGCCGACAGACATCTGACCGAATGGACATTTAGCCGACGTACATTTGCCCGAACAGACATTTGACCAAACGGACATTTGACCAAACGGACATTTGACCGAACGGACATTTGATCGAATAAACATTTAGAATAGATTTTAGAATTTAGAATAAACATTTAGTATAGTTAAAATATTGTTAGAGTTAGTTTTAGTATAGTTAGAATATTGTTAGTCTTAGAGTTGGTGTTAGTACAGTTAGATTGTTGTTAGTTTTAACGTTAGTGTTACCATAGTTAGTATATTGTTAGTGTTAGCATAGTTAGTATATTGTTAGTGTTAGTATAGTTAGAATATTGTTAGAGTTAGTTTTAGTATAGTTAGAATATTGTTAGTCTTCGAGTTGGTGTTAGTATAGTTAGAATATTGTTTTAACGTTTGTGTTAGCATAGTTAGAATATTGTTAGTGTTAGTATAGTTAGAATGTTGTTAGATTTAGCATAGTTAGAATATTATTAGTTTTAGAGTTAGGTTTACCATACTTAGAATATTGTTAGTCTTAGAGTCGATGTTAGTATAGTATAGCATATTTTCAAATCCAGCCATAAAATGGAAGATTGTGGAACAGTTTTTTGTGCGTCAGTAATTAGTTAGACACTTAAAACCTACAAAAATATAGCAAAATAGTCCTGAGTGAGCAAGAGTGATTGATTACATAGATGCTTAATACTCGATGAACGAAGGTGCGAATGCAGTTATAAGCGTGAAACTTGTGCTCTGTAGACGAATACATTTCATTGGTGGCACGTAAGGATATACAAAATTGTGTTATAAATAGCCGAGATATCAATTGTCTGTTCTGTCAAATGTCCGTTCGGTGAAATGTCTGTTCGGTCAAATGTACGTCGGCTAAATGTCCATTCGGCAGATGTCTGTCGGCCAATTGTCTTTCCGCTAAATGTCCGTGTGCCGTTAAAATATGGGACGAACTGGGTTTAAATCATTAGGAAAATATTTCACACCCTTTAAAATATCAGCTTTGTGCGTCGTTGACTTAAAATGTTATAGCTTTAAAATCTAGCATTTTTTGTTTTTCTTTCTTAATTTTAAACTATAAATGCGATGGGTATAGTTTTTTTAAAGAAAAATGAAAACTAAAAACTAAACATTTTGTTTTAGAGAATGCAATCTTCTATTATCTCTTTCCATGCTAAATTATATCATCTGTTTAGCAAGTTATTCTTTGTTATTACCCATAAGTGATAAACTATCAACAATCAAACAGCCAATTTACTATGCTGTGAATGATTGATTGCCAGGCCTCTTATTTTGACCTAGAGAGACTACGCTTAGGAGAGTTTTCTGTTCAAATTATTCACTCCTGTTTTAACGCTTACCTCCTTTAAGACAGTTGTGACATTAGTGTCTCAAGAAATAAAAATTATCTGCTTTAAATATAAAAATTTTGCATTGCAAAAGAAAGCAAACGATCAAAAAAAAATTAATTTTTTAAAAAAAAAACCTCATGTTTTTAAAAACGAATAGTCTGCTATATAACTTAAAGTAGAAGATTTTTATTTTATCGAAATTTGGAAGATTTATTTACAAATTTATGAGTTATTAAATTCCTCGCAACGCAAAATAAAAAAATGAAGATAAAAAATCACCATTTTTTCAATAGAAATAATTAAGCTATTATTTGAGCTTGATTGGCGATATTTCAGTAATATTATGTCCTAAGTCAAGCCGTGTTTTTCCGACACCATCCGTTCCTGAAAAAAATGACAGATCTTCTAACCTAACGGAAAATTGAAACAATATCCAGCACAATAAACTTTTTATTCTCTAATATTTTACTATTATATTACCCAATAAATTAACAATGATTTAAATTATGAATTTATTTATTTAGACAAAAATAAGAGAAAACAAAACAGTTTATTATTTTTAACTTTTTTCTAAATAAAAAGGCTATAAAAGAATGCAATAATTTTTAATTCATTTTTTTTAAACGACATGAAAATATAAAAGATTTTTTGGAAATATATTCTTGAATATATATCTCTATTCAGATGTTTCACTATTTGATATTCTATGTTAACAAGTATTCAAAGCAAACTTCTTCAAGGCACAGAAATAATCTCAACGATTCAAAGAACACATTATAAAAAGTAAGAAAAAACTGTACATATGAAAGAAATTAGTTAAATGTGTTTGAAAAGACAAAACATTATTATTTATTGTTTAAATATTAAGAATCCACTTACAAAACAAAGTGAAACAGCTACTAGAATATTTTTTTATCAAAATGATAAACAATAAATGAACATAACGGTAAAACATTATGCAAGATAAAAAAAATGTGAAAGTAGATTTACCAAGATTAGCTTAGAACACAAAGCTAGCATTTCCTGTCAATAAACAAAGAAAGTAGGAAAGTGCAGTGTTCTCATGGATGGTGGAGAAGAATGTGGACTTCAACTAACACTTTGTTCTTACGCTTCCTATTTGCAAAGCTGAATATATATCAGAAGTGATTCCCAATTACTCTAAGCCAGGGATCCGCAAACTTTTTTACCCGTCGACCCCCTCATAGAACATTTGTCTTCACATGGACCCCCACCCCACATAAAAATGTTTCATAAAAGCATTAATCAATGTCAACAATTAAGAGAGAAATAGAAACCAAAAATGTTTCATATATCCTACACTATACAATGTGTTAAACTATGTTTTAAAAGAAAAAGGAGATTTATTTAAAAAAAAGCATAAAACAATTTGGTAAGTTTTTCTATCTTATCGACCCCAAAAGATCGGTTATGGACCACCGGGGGTCGATATCGACCACTTTGCCGACCCCTGCTCTAAGCCAAGAACTTGTAATTTTAAAGAAAATATGGATTTGGGGTCTCAGAATCAAAAGATGGAGACTGATGTTGTGGTAGACGGTTTATCAGGAAAAGGTAGAAGAAAAAAATCCGTTTCCAAGAAAAATCTTGTTAAATTTAGTTTTTTAACGGAAAAATGGCGTTACATTTGACTGGAAAATCATTGTTTTTTCACAATCTGGATAGTTTTTTTAAATATTCTGTTCATATTAGCTGGATCTCTATTTACTTCTGATCTTTAAAGAAAACTGATGTTGATCTTATTGTGATTTTACATGAAATATTTATCTAAGCTCTACTTTACGTTTTGTATCTTATTTGTGTAGTTGTTCATTGGCTAAACAAAAAAATTGCTGACTTTGCGATATTTTATCCAATTTATCTTTTATTAAAATGTAGAAGTATATCTACTTGAAAAATATTGTACACACACATACATGCTATTTATCACTCTTCTCTCTTTTGAACAAGATGTGGTCAGGTCTGCGAACTTCAGAATATTCTCCCCAACCCTACAATCCTGAAGTTGATTTGTTGCGGAGTTATGAAAACATCATGATAGCAAGACTCATGCATTCCCTTTCCAATTACATCAACGCACGCGTAAGCTCACCACTTTATTCTTGATTTATAAACTGTAAGGATCATCCATTTCCAAACTGGAGGCGAATGAAGGAGTAAATTAAAATTTAATTTCTTAAAAAATATTTTGCAACTTAACATTTTTTATGAGAGATGGGTGGGGCAGGAGGGCTGCCATGTTAGATAGTATGACAAATCGTTATTAAGGAGAATATTTAGAGTCTATAAGTATTTTTCACTCCAAGTCAAGCAAAAAATGGAGGGAATAGCTTTTGTAGTGGAGATGCAAGGAAAGGATTTATTGTGAGAATTATATATATCTAATATAGGCCCATAGAACACCTTTCACAATGTCATGTTTTTATTCTCAACTTCTTTGGGTGGTACCAAGAGCAAGAATGATTCCACTTCAGTTTCCTTGGGGATCAAAGCCAAGCAACCAGAGAAGTGGTTCTCAACTGTTTCTCAACAAAGGGCCAAATTAAGAGCCAACATTGCACTAGCGGGCCCAACAAAACGGAAAATGGTATACATTGATATACTCAAAAGTAGTGAATGGGCGTTTGCGCCCTGACTAAATCTACCACTGCGATAGACACATGCTGCATAGACAAAATTTAAGAGGAAATCATCATAGATACAAAATTACTTTGCAACATATGGTACAGTACAATTAATAGATCAATACACATTTGATATAATATTGCTAGTCTAATTTTTTTCTGCAACTTTGCTATGTGGGCCGCAAAACAAGAGGTTGAAAATCAATGAACTAGAGCAAGAGTGTAAAACATGCGCCAAAACGGGCCGATTGTATAATTAGTAGTGACGCGTTCGTGATAGCGTGTACCCTAATGTTTTTAATGAAAATTAAATTTATTTTTAATATAAAAAAAAAATTTTTATTTTTTTAAGTATTGTTATTATCTATCATAATTTTAAGATTTAGAAGTGAGTTAAGGGAGAATAAATATTTTTTGACGCATCATCATCGGAAAACACTACATTTGGCGCGTAACCCATAAAGCGTTAGTCTTCCCTTATTTAGAGTGTAGACGAGTAGTTCTCGGTAACTCTCTGTCAGTTGTTGACAGCTGGTTAGAGACATTTGAGGAACGAAAGTTCGCTCTCAAAGCTATCACAAGCGTTGACAGTTTAAAAGACGGTCTGACAGCTGACATCTCCGCCATTTTCTAAGTTTGCAAGAATGTAAGGTAATGCCAATTTATATGTAATCAAAATGTGCAGCTAACTCCTGAATAAGTGTGCGTCCTACAAAGCTCAGAATGTCACATATTTATGCTTAATTGGAATTTGAATTAATGTGATTATCTTTGGAATGGGTTCTATCAATTAATAGTTAAAAATATCCAATATTATTGTATATACTCACATGTTTTAAACTAGGACTATAATAAGACTTGTTCTTAATGCTATTCCTTCATTTTACAATTATAAAGTTGTGTTTCTTGTATTTCATTTTTGGATATTCTCATACACCCACTATTCTCCATCAATCGGTAACCGAAAATTTTTGGAAAACTATTGAGTATGCATAATTACTTTCGTGACCGAACATGTATACATAAAAGTGTACATACAATTAGAGTTGTTTCACTTCCAGTAAATTTGCAAACTTAAACCTTATACAAATTTGTCGCTTAATTTTTGTTTTATTTTATTATTCTTGACTTCTATTGTGATTAATAACGCATCCCCTCGAAGTTAAATGACAAATGGTCATTCGGCCAAATGCCCGGATACCGTTACTTTTTGATTGACAGCTTTAAGCCTTACTTTTTTCATTGTTAGTACAGTCGAAGTTTATACCGGTTATACCAAAGCAATGATTCCTTTGGTGACATGAGTTGGCTTGATCTAATCCTCAAAATTCTTCTCTACTTATTTGTCTACTTCAAGCAGCGAAATCCCTCGTCTCCTTCCTTTCCTCAAACTTTTCAAGCAGTTGTGCTGCAGCCATTCATCTCATTTCGTATTTTTGCCAATTACTATGTCCTTGGTATGCCATCTTATTTGTTCTATACCATTTGATATATATATATATATACAGTGAAACTTCGATATCTCGAACATGTGATATCTCAAAGTTCTTTTATGGTACGAACTTTTTTGCCTATACATTACATGTAAATAAGTTTGGATATCTCGAACTCTGATATCTTGAATAACCCGCATATCTCGAAGTATTTAATTGTTACAAGCATCACATTTAGCATGTTTATCTCCAACTTTTTACATACGTAAATAATCATTTACAACAAAACACCAAATAATAAAAAATAAATGTTCTCTAGCAATATTGCAGCAATACATCAGGGACCCTTCCCTCTCCCCTCCACCTAATGTTTTCGTAGGGGGCAAAAACACATCTTGGTCCTCTCCCCCTTCTCCCCAATAAATTTCAGTGTTTAAAATTTTATTTATGCAACAATTTTTGCCATATTTTTTCTTTCAATAAATTAAGTTTGTAATGAAAATCTTAATGAAAGTAATATGTCAACATCATCAAGGCTGCTTAGAGAAGTGATGTAAAACTAGGCCCTAGACATACGATTTGTGATGATCATGGATTTTCATAGTTTTTTATGCCTTCATCAAATCATCTACCATTTTTTGGACTTTCTGTCTTTTGAGTCCGACTTACTGACGTTGATTTAAAATAAAATGCACTATCATCTGTTTATGTATCAGGATCTGTTTATTTTAGCAGAATTACCTTAGATCTAACAAGCAGACAAAAAACATACCGGTCGATACTTATTTTTCAAAAAATGGACTTGATAATAGTTCTTCTTGATATTTTGGATATCTCGAAGTTTTTGTTTGGTCCCTTCAAATTCGAGATAACGAGGTTTTACTGTATATATATATCCATAGGATTTGAGGCTATACCGCTATTTTTGAGATCTAAGTATTTTATGTAATGTCAATATGTATGTATGTCTCTAGATCTTTTTTGTGTCAGACGTCTATTAATACAAATAAATAGGTTCTAACAACCCAAAAGTTAACACTGACTCTAATACTAACACTAATCCAACATCCTACACACCGTTTATTCACCGAACCTATGTACTGATTTTTATAAAAAGTGAACATAACATATTTTGACTCTCCTAATTAAAAGAAGTAAATTTGAACTGAAAACTTTAAGAAATTTTTTATTATGCTAAATAAAATTTGAGGTTCACATGTGGACGTTCCATTTGCAGAAATACATGTGTGAAAATATAGAAAAGACGCTTTATTTTAATATAGGTGAAAAAGATTAAAAAAATAATGATGATACGATGGCAAACGTAGCAGAGAGTTTTTATGCATACCACACACTTCCTCTTTTTTTTTTATCTTGAGACAGCTGGATTCAACTGAATAGTGAGCAGCTGGGCCACATTTTCTTTTCAACGCTAAAGCTTTCAATTGACGAAGATTCTGGGCTATTTCCCGGCAAAAATTTATACGAGAAGTGATTTTCCCTTTGTGTGACTCTTTGTAAAGCTTCCAAGATGCCAACTTTAGAGAAATTTAGAGCGTCCATTGCTAAACTCCGCGACCATTTCTTTGCTTTTATTTTATGTCTACAAACTGTATCAAAGAAATACATAGCACACATTCCATAGTTATACTTTTTCACGATTTGAGGACATTCAACTCTAATTTTTCTTTTGTCCTTACGTCAACACGTACTTTTTTGGATATTGAGTGCAGAATGTAGCTCCAACTGTGACACAAGCATTGTCTTTCCATCTCACAAAAAATATTTTTCCATCGCGCCTAAAATCATAAAAACCTCTATTCGTTTCTTCATTTCTTTTTCATTCAGTAGAGGGCATTTATTGTCGGTATGATTACTCTTCACAGTTCCTATGGCTTTGATATTTTTGTCGCCAAAATCTTGTAGAAGTTTGAATGAAGTAGAAAAGTTGTCAAAATAGAATTCACATTCGGATGCGTTTTCAATCTAAAATCGTTTACAACTTTATAACCAAAAAGACTTTTCTTAAATTCTTCACTATCCTTCTCTGCTACAAGTCAATATAGCAAGAATATCCTGTGGAAGCTTGTACCCAAAACGTATAGGCTTTCCCTTTATAAGTAGTTGTTGGATTCATGCTGATTTGTTTGTGAAAAAATCCTTGTTTCCTGAAATTTTTGTTCAAAACCTTGTAACTAGGTCTTACCTTTGCCATTTTGTCATTCAAGTTCATCTTAAATATTATCGTGAAAAAACTTTTTCATCTCACGATAGATATCTATTACTTGAAACCACTTTGCTAATAAGAGGAACTTCAAGTTCTAGTTAAGTGCTCCAGAAATCTTATTTTGGAAGAGAATTATATCCAGATAATATCAAAAGCCTGAAAAATACCAATATCCTTCCAAACAATCAAGACTGTTTCATTTTTTGAGCAGCATAAAGACATGATAAGGTGATTATTTCGTCCAGATATTTTTCAGTTAAAAACTAATGGAAAAATTTTATAGGTTCCATACCTTCAAATGATATTGTAGGTGGAGCACTAAGTCCTATGGATGATTCCAAAAGATTTGGATTGAAAAATGACTATTGGTTCATCATTTTGTTTTTCTTTAAACTCATTAGCAAACTAGAAATAAACAGCTATGCTATTGGTGAACAAATGGAGATGATAATATATAAAAGGAAAAATAAGTTCCGTATCAGGAAATATAGAAGAAAGCATCTTTGTCATTGGTGGAACAAATGGAGATGAGTCAAAAAGGAAGTTTAGTATATCGAGCATCAAATGTAAGATCGTCGATATATTCTTCTACTGCGTCTCAGTGAACAAAGAAATATCATGGTAAACAATTCCACGTGATCTCACAGATATAATAATTCAAACTTTTATGTTCCTAACCATAAACAAGATAAGAATTTCGGCTATATAAAGATTGTATGAAGCGACGTCAATAAATATAACATTGTATACATCTCATCACGTCAAAACTTTGCCGTTAGTTTTTCACACCCATTAGAATACGATTTTCAGCCATTGGTCCACAAGTGGATCTTCTTTGCAAACGCATTTTATAAACCGAATAGAAGGACACTATTCCATTTTTAGTTTCTTCTTCTCTGTGATCTTGAATATTTATCTTCTCGAGCAATCCATTCAAGAAGTGATAGAAATACATATTTAAATTTCTTTTTTCTAAACTTTTTAGCCATCTGGTGCATTATAGATAAAAGCAAAAAACTTTACCTTCATTTGAGAAAAACAGCTTTTAATATAAGAATGACAAGTGGACCATTCGCGTGATTTGGGTTGTTTTAGAAATTGATTGAGCACTTGTCAACTCTTCCTGCACGTTAATTGACTAATGCTGAGTTAAAAGTCATTTTATTATAGTGTAAAATAGTTTAGAGCGTTCGTAATATCCGATTTAACGCTAGTTCAGGTTGATACGATAATGCCCTTTGGTATATCATTTCAGGCTACACTCTCATAATCTTCCTGGCTTTCTTTCTCTTTGGCTTCCAAAGTATCCTTCTCTTCTTGCTTCTGTTCCTTGCCTACGCGGTGTTAGGCGTGTACCAAAGCTTGTGTGCAAACTTTGGCAAAAGCAACACGCACCAATGCATCGTCTTCACTTCTCTCGGTTTCACTGCAGCTCTTATTTGTATTTCTCTTTTCCCTTCTTCTTCTTCCCAAAAGTACGACGTATACTGAAAGCTGCGCATCGATAAATGCCAAGGCATACATCATGGAATGCTCTTTTCACGCAAAGAATCGGTATTTAAATCTCATCCAATGTACAATACACTTTTTTCTTATGTCAATTTCATTGATTTTTCATCATCTCTCTCATTTTTTTAAACAAAAGTTAACGAATGAGAAGGGGGTATTTTTTACAAAATGCCTCCTTCATTATATTTTTTACATATCAAATGTTGAAATAATTTTGTTCCTGCAATAATTTCCTAAATTTAATGATAATAAAAATATGACTTTAACTTTTTCCAAAATTTAAAATGGCTGCTTTTGCTGTATTTTTCCAGTGCTTTTCGCTACGCTATTTTAACATTTTTTGTCTCACCATTGATATTTTGATCTTACAGAACTTATAGTCTAGTTTTTATAAAGGCGGGCTCTGTACTTAAACTTGAGACGTAAGGAAGGGAAAAGCGGTGCTTGATGCAAACAATTTATAGGCTGCCTAAAAGTTTATGGGAGGAGGTGGCGGTGTTGAAAAGTTAACATCATTTTTCATAAAAAAATTATTATATTAAAGCAATATAATAAACAGATTATATTAATAAACAGAAAAATTATTATATTAAAGCAAAAAAACATATATATTATGTTGTTAACCAATGTTTAATTAACTCTAAGTATTTTTCTACTTCTTCTTCTTCTTCATCTTATCCCCTTATTGGGGGTCGATGGCTTTGATCCGTTCTCTCCCAAGCTTTCTGTCTGTAGCATCGCTTTCTTTCAAACCAATTTTTTCATACTTTTTTCCAAATCATCTCCCCATCTCATTTTTTTGCCTTCCTCTTTTTCCTTTTACCTGCTCATCGTATGCTTTTCTTATTTTCTCATCTTTTTCCCTTCTCAGCACGTGTCGTCCATTCCATCTCATTTTGTTCTTTTAACTAAAGAAAATTAAAAATTAACTCTAAGTATAAACCTTCAAACAGATATTGCATCATCGGTCATGTTGTTTGTTGTATGTCAACTTATATTCCTGAAGATTTGTTTCCGGAAAATTTCTCGAGAATCTTGCTTCAAAATGTCTGAGTTAGGAATAAAAAAGTAAATTTACAAAAAAACGATTACGATGCAAAAGTATCAATATCAATCTGAAAGATCTTGAAATTGATATTTATACTTTATACCAGCGTTTCTCAACATTGAAACAGGTCACTCAGAAGCAGCGAAGAAGATAGAGAAGCTCATATTTTAATCAGGAGTGTTTGGCAGACCTCCGGTTGAAGACACCATGAAAAGTCTACATCAAGGAATTCTGAAGATTTTTATGCCTGAATCAGGAGAGGGTAAGAGCAGAAGCTTTCCAATAAGTCTCATTCGATTACTGCAACCGAGAGGCTATTATTTGAAGCAATTAACAATCTCAAAAAACACGTGAAGGCCTCTTGAAAACGACCCCTCAGAGTTCAAAGACTCGCCACGTTTGCCAATCACAGTACCAGCTGAAAATTATAAAGTGCAATGATACACGTGGTTGGCAACCCTTCCGTACTTTCCCGATAGGTAAATACATAAATTGCTTGAAAACAGTTACTCACAGCAACGTAGGTTCACATGGAAAAAAGTCGATTTGTTAAATGGGATGAAAATTTTTTTACCGCAAATTAGCCATAAGTAAATAACCACAATTCAAATCTAGTGACAAAAATATTTTTAAAATCAAAAAGAGCATGTTCTATTAACGGTGTATGAGAAAGTTTATTTTAAAATATTGAGAAAAAATATTTGGCTTTAAGTCAGTCACCTGCGAAAGCTAATTTAATGACAGATGAAATATCTTGATTGACAGGTTTGGTTAATTATTATCATTGTCGCCATCAGATTCGCAATCAATTTTTGTAAAAATTCTTTAGGAAAAAAGAAGGGGTGAAAAGCTTGCCCATCTGGTGTCACTGAGGGATCAAAAATATCCTGTCATGAACAGAGTTAAAGAAACAAAAGGGAAAGTGATTTAAAATATTTATTTTTCTAATGGAGCATAATTGAGGAGTTTTTCAATTAAATCAACGTGAGAAAGAAGCATTCTTCTACAACAGTATCTTTTGAGGCCGAGAGAATCTAGGGCATCGCCTTCCGTATACTCAGCATGCAGCAGACAAAGATACGCATCCCATTTGTTGCCTATCACCTTTCCACAAGTGAAGCATCTGATCGGAATGATCATACTTTGATTTAAACGTTCTGAGAATTACAACTACCTAAAATTGAAAACAATAGAATCACAGCGTTGTCTTAAAACATTTATTAATGACTATAACCCTTTCCCTCTGAAAAAGTTTTTTACGGATATGGAAAAACAATAGAAAAAAGTTTTGAGATGAAGTAAATCGGAAGAATGAGAACAAAAAAAAGAGCAATGATAAATGCAGTGGTACAAATGCTATTTTGATGAAACAATTTGTTGGAATGAGTATGATGACTTTTGAAGCATTCAGGGTGTAGAGGAGTTACACATCTTTCACAAGTAAATTTACAAACACCTCCACATGCTCTACACCTGCACTTTCAAGACTTTTCATTATAATGTGGCCAGTGTTGGGCAGAAAGGTCGAAGCATATGGAAGCTACAACAACAGCGTCTCTAACAACCAAGCGGCGTGTTGGTACTTTTCTCTTGTTCCCATGCAGTTTTAAAATCTCGTTCACTGCCTCTCGAATGAACCATATTTGTTCTTTTTGTGATCTTTTAAGGATTTCCTTGTTTTCTTTCAAGAACAACTTCTATTCAATATATCTGAGAGCGTCGAAAAATTTTTTTTTTAAAAAAAAATTTTTTTTTTTTTTTTTTTTCCTTCCCAAAAAAAAAAAAAAAAATGTTGTATTATTTTTAAAAAATTTATAAATTTTTTCTTAAATTAATATTTAAAAAATTTATCATATCAAATTTTTTTTTAATAAAAAAAAAAAATTTTTTTTTTTTAAAAAAAAAAAAAAAAAAACCATCAATTTTTTATTAAAAAAAATGTTTTTTTTTTTTTTTTATATAATAAAAAAAATAAGATAAAAATTTTTTTTTTTAAAAAAAAAAAAAAAAAACCATCAAAAAACCCCCCCCACCAAAAAATTTTTTTTATAGATAAAAAAAAAAAAAAAAAAAATATCCCCCCGGAGGGAAAAAATTTTTTCCTCAAATTTTCCAAATAAAAAAAAAAATCAATTATCCCCCAAAAAGGAGAAACGTCCCCAAAAAAAATAAATAAAATAAATAATTTTTTTTTCATTTTTCATCAACAAAAATTTAAAAATTAGTCAAATAGATTACAAAGCAAGAAAATTGTGTAGGAATAACGCGAGTATTCATAAAAAAAAAAAATTATCCAAACTTCCTAGACATTTTCAATTTTTTAGAGATAAATAAAAATCTGTTGATGTAAAGTAACTAGGTAAAATAAAAGATGAATCAAGCAATATGATGAAGGTTGAGTGTATTGAAAACAAAAATAAAAAATCAATGGAGTTATGACCTTGAAAAGTGATGGTACGTTCGTCACCAAGCGGAGGGAAAGGGATTTATAAGAGGACATTAAAATTTTATATAAAAAATATATGAATTCAATCCTACTACAAAGAATAGATGCTCTTATCTTCCCTCTTTACTTCCATTTACAAAATATCAGGCTCGAATAAATACTTGGAACTGAAGGTTAAAAAGAGACTTCTAAACAAGTTTGCGAAAAGAAACACAAAGCATATAAGCTATCCTCAAAAGAACTTCTTATAGGCGCAGCAATCCTTAATCTGAAAAACTTATAGATACAAAGATTGTCCTGACAATCCGGTATAATCAACACTAGGCCAAACAATAACAGTTCTTTTAATTGTGTTTACGATACCAGTACATTAGACAAAGCCAAAACTTTGTGACTAAACAAAAAGAGCATTTGTCTAAGCAGAATTTTCAGATTGCATCCATCAGATCGGGGAAATGAAGCGCAAACAGATTAGGGTTTTTTTATTTTAAGACGGTCTTTTGGAAAACCTAATTTTTAAAGCAATAACAAACAATTTACCTAAACAAAAATTTTTTTTTTTATAAGATTCAACATTTTTTTGAAAGCACAATCAAAGGAGTCATCTGAAGGTCTAGTTAACACCCTGCTAACGTACGAAATTTTTTGTTTTGGACGATTGTGATTCTTAATTGTTGTGTGTGTAAAGTTAAAATTTTATTTTAATTATTTTTTGGATTTGTAACAGTTAACAAATAATGTGTTAATTTATTTAGATTTTTTAAATACTTCTAAAAAAATAATAATCAGGACTGATGTAACGGAAGGAAGGTACTAATGACATTTTTCGATGCCGATATTTTAAAAAACACGATTCCCAATTAATTGTCCCATTAGAAAATTTTGATTATATATTTGTTATGCTGACTAAAACTAGATTATTAAAATACCCTAAAGTAAGGCATAAATTTACAATAATATTTTTTCAAAACATTTAATAACTTCTTCATTCCGATACTTTTCGTCAAAAATACCTATAGTAAGCTAAAAGTAAAATAGTATTAATTTTAAAATAACTAAAACCATATCCACGCTATTAAAAATATTAAGTACAAAAGGGAATTTATATTAGTTTTTAAAATTTGGTATATTTATAATAAATTAGGAAATTTTTTACGTTTTCGAACTTTCTATATGATAAAAATAAATATTAAACTGAAAAAGCCATTTTAAAATGAAGCTTAAATCATAAATAAAAAAATGTAATAATAAAAATAGACATTAATATTGAAAGGAAGATACAAACCTTCGTCTTGTATAAAAACTTTCACATCAGTTAACGGCTTAGAAATTGATCTTAAGCGTAATTTTTCACAGGTAGTTGACTATTTTTTTCCAAAGCCGCATATTTGCTCTTTTCCAGAACTTCTAATAATTTCTCTTTATACCCTGTTACTTTCTCCGAGATTAATTTGATTATCTCCACCTAAAACTAAGGTCATCTCCAGGAATAGATTCAATTTCCTATAAATTTATTAAATTAGTTTTTCCTGCTATAGCTGAAGCCTTAAAAGCTGTTCAATCCTTGTCTTAAATTTTGCTTTTTTCCCACCATTTTTAAAAAAGCATTATTCTTGTTAATATCTAAACACTCAACTCTAGACAGAAATTTATCAAATTGTAGACCGTTAACGTTATTGCCATGTAAAGGTACAATTTTTGAGAAAATCATTCGTACAAGATTTTAGAAACTATTACTCTCTCCAACTGCTTAAGCTTTTGCCAATTCCCATATCTAAGGTCTTCTGACCTAGCAATAGATAGATTAACCTCTAAAATATATGATTTCTTCAAATCCAAAAAATGTCTAACTTCAATTTTTATTGATTTCCAAGGTGCGTTTAATAGCGCCTGCCATTGTTGCATCATAAACAATATGAAAAATATGAAATTCCCGTTCTATCTAATTATTAAGATATTAGATATATTAATCTTAATTATTATTATTATTATCTAATACTAGACGGTCCTGTGTTTGTCTCTCGCTTCGCTCGAGACGTAGGATTCTAAATCTCAAAAAGCTAGGACGCCACATTCTAGCACGTGTGACAGATCATTACTACTGTGATTCTAGGACGTGTGACAGATCATTGCTACTGTGATTCTAGGACGTGTGACAGATCATTGGTACTGTGATTCTAGGACGTGTGACAGATCATTGCTACTGTGATTCTAGGACGTGTGACAGATCATTGGTACTGTGATTCTAGGACGTGTGACAGATCATTGGTACCGCGTGATCCTAGGTCCTGTGAAAGATCATTGATACCGCGTGATCTTAGGTCCTGTGAAAGATCATTGGTACTGTGATTCATAGGTCCAGTTAAAGATCATTGGTACCGCGTGATTCATAGGTCCAGTTAAAGATCATTGGTACCGCGTGATTCTAGGTCCAGTTAAAGATCATTGGTACCGCGTGATGCTAGGTCCTGTGAAAGAATATTGGTACACCCGTGATTCTAGGTCCTGTGAAAGATCATTGGTACCCTGTGATTCTAGGTTCCCTTAAATATCATTGGTACCGTGGTTTTTTAGGTATACTCAAAAGATCATTGGTACCGGGATTATAGATACTATCAATGAACTCGTAAGGATCATTGGTACCCCTAAAGATCATTGGGTGGAATTAGATTATCATTAAAAATAAATTAAAGGAAGAATATTAAAAAAGTATATTATAATAATAATAATTTACTATATAAATTCTAGAAAAGCCTTAATTTTTTAAAATAACGAATTAGCACATTATACCATAAAAATAATTTAAATGAGACAATATAGATTAAGTATATATTATAATTTATATTTTACTATATAAAATCTGAAAAACATTAATGAAAGGTAGAAAGATCTATTTATTTAAATTAAAAATAGATTAATCTATAGAATTAGCAAATTAGATTATCATTAAAAATAAATTAAAGCAGACATTATAAATAAATAAATAATATGTAATCTATATAAAATCTAAAAAACCTTAATCAAAATAAGAAAGATCTATTTATTTAAATAAACATATATTCGTACTAAATCTATTGAAAACTCTTAATACTTAAAAAATAAAATTTTAAATAGAGTTTAGAAAAATAAAATTTATAAACTAAATAATTTAAATTAAAGAAATCTATTATTGAAAAATAAAATTTATAAACTAAATAATTCAGATTTAATAGAAATCTATAAACTTTAGTTATTTAAAAATTATCAATAGTAGGTATCAATTTATAGAAATCTAAATAACAAAATTTATAGATTAAAAAAACAACTTTAATAAAGAATCTTGTTTTATTAAAAATATAGATTTGAAATAGTAACATACAAATTTATTATCTTTTTTGAGAGAAGAATGAATAAACCCATCAACCATTAATTGAATTGGATATATTGAGAATGAAAATTTTTTTAATGAAAATGAGTTTTTTTGATTGGTTAAATTAAGTACATTATATACGTATATACAAAATATACAAATATATATGAAATTTTTTTGAATTAAAACATTTATGATAAATTAAAGTTAATATTGTTATTTAGAATGATAAGAGGTTTCTAAAAATATATAAAACTTGCTTTTTTGTTGAATATATGTGAAGTCATAATTTTGAGGTCGTTTGAAAGGGCCTGAAAAATCGAAAATTAAAAAAATGGAAAATTCAAAAATTTTAAAACGTATTCTGATAGAGTTTGATACGCTGATTCCGAATATGTAATTTATTTGAAATGAATCGATTGATTTTTAAATTTTTTTTGAGGTCAAAGTTGAAATTTTTGTCATTTTTTCAAGTTCAAAGGCTAAAAAGAGTATTTCAAAATTTTTTAATTTAAAATATTTTTACATTTTCGTGATCAGTATAAAATTTCCTTTAAAATGTGGTATTAAAATAGAAAATTGGATAAGTTTGAAATTTTTCGAAAATTTTGTAGAGGTAACCCCTTACAATTTTTTAAAAAAATAAAAAAAATTATTTCCCAATTTTTTCACCGTAGTATGATTAAATAATAGGTTTATTTTATGAATATGCAAAAAAAATGTAAAAAAATATTTCATTCTTTATTTTACACGCCAAAATATAGTGAAACATAGCAAAATTGTGCATATTGTTCAAGGGCTGATAAAAAAAAATTTTGAATTTGTATCAAAACTAAAAATAATTCAAAAATGTAGGTAAAAGGATGCCTTTAAGATGCGCATGGTTTAAAATGTTTTTTAAAAATTTCTCGCATAAAATTTTCTTTAAAAGTTAAAAATTTGAAAATATCGACACAAAGTTTTTTTAAAAATTGTTAAAATCAAAAAAAATATATCAAAAATAAATATTTTTCAAAATTTTAAAATTCTAAAATAAAATTTAAGCAATTTTAAATAAGATGATGTAAATATTAGAAAAAAATAATTTATTTTTGATGTAAAATTTTTGAATCAAAAATGTCAACTTTTTGAAAATTCAAACCTTTTTTATAAAAAATGTAATTTTTTTTTTCGAAATTTTTTTTTACAAAATCATTTATTTATAAAAGTACTTTAACTCACATGAAATTTTTTTTAAAATTTTTGAAACATCTCGCGGGAATTGAAAAAATGAGAAAATTTAGAGTTCAGATGCGGTTCAATGAACTCGTTCTCAGGTCATTTAACCAAGACCACGTGATAGCGCTCCAGAAATGAGGTAGATGAACATTTTATAGCTTGGAAAAAACTTTTTTATTGTAAAAGTTATTTGACTTTGAATGCTTAAAGTAAAAAGAAAATCGGTTCGGTGAAATATATATATATATATGATTCGGTTGAAATTATTATATTATAGATTAAAATCATAAAATCTTATTTACAACAAAGGGTTTTAGTTTCAAAAGATCAAAGTTACTTTTCCACTCTATCAGGATCTACTCCACAAGGAGTTTGCATCTCCGATCTTTTATTCATTATACTGAAAAATCAAATTCTCAATTCCATTTTGATTGCTTTTTCCAAGATTATTCGGATGACCTTATATTTGAGGTAATAGGCTAGTTGATAGAATCTTCATGCAAATCAATTATGAAAGTACCCTGTATGGCCTAACGATTAATTTACTAAAACCCACTTTGATTAATTTTTCTAAGCTATCCAAACAGTGTCCCATTCTTGCCTTTGAGAATTTTAATTTCAACCCTGCAAACCAATACTTAGGTGTTACCTTCCATCATCTCTTGAACTGGAGTTTACACATGCAAAATAGAATAACCAAATGCTCAAAAATATTTAATACCCTGAGATTTCTTCACTTTGACAATCCTAAAACCTATTTTAAGTTTTTCAACATCCTTTTAGAAAGGGTAATTATACCAATCATTTCATATGCTATTCCTTCATGGTGCAATATTCTCAAAATTAAAAAAAATATGAGCAATATTGAAACTCTGTACAATTAACTTATAAGATATTCCTTGAAATGCCCTAGGTCTACTCCTAAGATTGTTCTTTTTTTATTTTCCAACTCTCTACCTGTAGATCTAATTTTAAAAAAAATAATAATTAGTCCCAAATTATCTCAAACACGTAAAAATACATACTATTTAAACTTTAACTGCAGTAGTTTACTTCAATCTCGTCCTTCCAATTATGATTGTACTAAGGAACTACTTAGTCAGTTCTTAGCACTGCAAAATATTTTAAAAGTACTTCCTATCTTACGATATCCAATTCATTCAAAATAAACTTTGTTAATTCGCCAATAAAATTTACATTCCCACATGTTAAAAGCTTTGCAAAAAAATTTTCCTCTGAAATATCTCTTAGCTCATCAGCAATAAGATGCTATTTTGATGGATCATATGACCCTCAAACAACATATGCTTCTTTCTCGTTTGCTCTATTCTACCCTAAAGAAAAAACGCCACATATATCTAAGTCTCAAAATATTTGAAACTTCTCTTCTTATATCATTGCTGAATGTTATGGAATGCTGTACGCTCTAGAATATCTCTATCATAATGACAACCTCTATAACTCTGGGAAATTTGTCAATATTTTTTCAGACACCAGATCTCTTCTCCAATCTATTAAATCCAAAAATTCTAGATGCATCCTATTGCATAAAATTTTCCATGCATGTAATTTATTAATTCTTTTTTTCTTCTTATTTTTGTTTCGTCTCCTGGTCACTCGAACATAGTTGAAAATGAGCTGGTTAATAAACTTGCAAAACTAGCCATCTCTTCGATTCCCGTTCATCACAATATTATTCAAGGATGAAAACGCCATCTTCAAGAATTACCTCATTCAACTACTTTACAAATTTCTCCAAATAGTTTTCAGAAAGAGAGTATTGATGCAGGCTACAGCGCTGTCCCTCCTGAAATAATAAGATGGTACATAGGTGCGTACACCTGTTGTAAATTTATTTTTCTCTTATCGAAATGTCAAACAAATCTTTGTAGATTTGGATGCAACGTGATCGAAAGCCCAACTCATTTGATTTTTCATTTTCACTTTACACATCATCTCTATGAAAGACTTAGCATACTTTTACAGAAGAAACATGCTTTTGTTTATAGATGTTTAGATAGCTTTATCTCAACTCCGCAAATTTTTAACACCGTGGCCGGCTTTTTCAAGAAACTAGAATGTCTTTTACGCCTACACCCTCCATAAACTCACTAGTATATTTCCACCTATTCTATCAATCTAGACCAAATTACTTTTTCACCCACTTTGTCCATTATAATTGTTATTTTCTTTTTCTCTTTTTGATATTTGGTATACCTTTCTCGATTACCTATTTTTTTGTCAAGACTTTCTCTATTTAATTTCTCTCACTAATAATCTTGCATTCAGATTAGGTTTTGTTTTATTTTATTGTTTGTAATATAGCGGGCTTTATAGGCCAAGTACTCTAGCAAATTGCTTTTCCTGTTCACTTTTTAATGTCGCATAACATTCAAAACAAAACAACCTATATTTTCAGTTTCAGCATTTTTCTCTATTTCAATGTATCATATATCATTTATTATATATATGTTTACACAAATTGTCTATATATATATTATATTTATATATATTTTTTAGTATCTCTTATTTTATATATATTATATTTCATTATAATTTATATAAATATAGTTATATTTCAACCATGATTCTTTTTTATATTTAATAAATATTGTAAACGAACTTTTCTGATATAAAGTCACGCCGACAATTTTTTATTCAAAGGATTCTACATACGCAAAGTATTTTTTCTTAAGGTTGAGTCAAAAACTATATCAAAAAATAGTTAATATAATTTATATATCCAATCTTTGTATTGATTAAAAGGCAAAAATATTTTTTGTTAATTTTCTTTTTTAAAGATGTTTTTGTTCTAACCAACCAACCAATAATATCGTAAGTTAAAATGGCTTCTTTTATCAATATAATAGGATTATACTTTTTTTTTAATTACGTTGTTAAAATAAATCATAGTTTGAGAAAGAAATTCTTTCTATACTTTATAATAGAGGGAAAGAGATTAAACGTGGAAAGAAAAGAGTGCAGAAACAAAATAATTATTAATTATTTTTGTATTTAATTTTTGAACATGTAATGTCTGAAATAAATAATTATTTTTTGATTTGATAATCAGGCATACTCTCGTTTGTATTTTTGTTATTATAAAATGATAGTTTGACTCTACTATATGAATCTCTTTTACCTGTTCTTTTTGTAGCATCAAGGTAGACATGACAAAATTAAGAATGTATTGTAAAAAAATATATATTTAAATTATAACGACAGCTGTTTTAGTTTAAATAAAAGAAATATATATATTTACAAGGCAAACAAAAATCAAACAATAAATTAAGATAGCATTACTTCATTTTTCTCAGCATCTTTCAAAAATAGTTTAAAAGCTAAATTGATGCAAGCTACAAAAAGTAAAATAACTAAACATTTTGCAATGATTTGCCTTTTATAATAACTTTTAAGGAAAAAAAGTCTATCAGAAAAAGTTATTGAGCTTCAACAAACACTAAGAAATTTTACAGCATAACATAAGTTTTTTGAAAACTAATTTAACGTATCCCCTACAGCAGCCTTTTTCAAACTTTTTTTACTGCGATCCATAGCAAGAACCACAGTTTGCATCGTGACCCATAATACCTGGGTGTAATAAGACAAATTTTGTTCACTAGGTTCATTTATTCAGCATCGACTATTTATATGTCCTTTCTTTTTTGGCATGACCCATTTTATTTTTATGCGACCCACTGAAGGGTCGGGACCCACTGTTTGAAAAACGCTGCCTTACGGCATAATCTATGGGTGACATGTCAGGTTGGTTGAGATGATGGACTCAGCACCGAAGCCTCTGGATTCGATTCCTCATCGATACCAATTTATTCATAGTTTGACATAAGCGGTATATCAGTGCCTTGTCAATGAAAACACACCCATGGTACCTTTACCTTACATTTTACTCAAAATTGGAAAATTTGCTACATAATTAACATAAGAGAGAAAGGAGATAAAATAAACTAATAAAGCAATTTTCATTATTTTAAAATGAAACTGTCTGTTCTCAGAATAATTTCAAAATAATAGGAGTCATAAAAATGAGATTGTTTATTTGATATTTTGAAGTTTTTATAAGCTAACCCTTATAGGGTGATTTGGTAATGCTTGTATTTTTTACATTTTGTAAGGAATCATAGTATACAAAAAATGGTAGTTTAATCACTTCATAAAATTATTTAAGTCTAAGAACACAAAATCATAAAAATCATAGTATACAAGAACAAGAAAAACATTGCGTTTTTTTGACTATTTCTGTCTACAAATAAAATTCTGACAGCTGTCATAAATAGATCAAGTACATTTTTAACAACTGAAACATTTTGTTTCGATATTATATTTTAATTATAATAATAATCAACAAATTTTCTTAGAAAAATGATTCAATAAATTATGTAAAGTGTTACTTACAAAATTTAACAATCGAACATTATAAAAAATATTCTGCTCAAATTTTAAACAAATCGAGTATTTTTGCTTTTAAACTAAATAGCTAATCAAAATATTCATTTCCAAATAGCTATTAAAAAATATCTTGACTTGAAAAAATTAAAATTTTCAAATGTTATAAAATGTAACAAACGTATTGATAAAGATTAAAAGTGACCTTTTCTGAAATTTTTTTTAACTCAAGTCTGACAATATCCATTGATATAAAATTGTAACGATTGAAAACTATTTTTCTCTCATTTAAAAACAAATTTTCATTTTTGCAAAATGTTTGTTGTATTGATGGAACTAAATTTTTACCAAAAATATGTGATTAATTTGAATAGCTGAACTTTGGTATCATGAAAAAAGGTTCTGAAAATATTGAACTTATATTCCGCTAAAAACTAGTTTCTAATGAGATAAAAGTCTAATGTATTTTGAACTTGTTTTAGGAATTTACAAGT
This sequence comes from Nectonema munidae, assembly GCA_030549495.1. Taxonomy (NCBI): domain Eukaryota; kingdom Metazoa; phylum Nematomorpha; class Nectonematoida; family Nectonematidae; genus Nectonema; species Nectonema munidae. Next base: position 231,755 of record JAUIRK010000952.1, on the reverse strand, counting down.
ATGAAGTGAGGAACTTAAATTTTGGCTCTTGTAAATTAAAAGTCTAAAAATTTTGAAACAAAATTTGCCACAACATTAAATTTATCCGACTTAGCTATTTAATTCCCTAGTGATATGACATAATTACAGAATAAAGAAATAAGTTGTGCAGAAAATAATACCAGAATCTCAAAATAAGCTATACAAATTTAACTCATTAGATCCAAAAAAAATCAGACAATAATTGACTTCCAAAAGATGATCTCACCTCGTTAGCGCTACAATTAATTTTTGTTCAGCCATGTGACTAAACAACTTTTTTTTTAGCCAAAACATTTTTCCTTTAACGATTTCCTATAAAACGAAAATTTGAATAAAAATATATTAAGAGCTTTTTTCATGTTCATAAAAATATACAAATACCTTTTTTTAATATTTCAATCAAAATATTTTAATACAAAAAGAAACATTAAAAAATCGGTTTAGCCAAACTTACGACATTGTTTGCAAGATGAGATACACGCAGTCTTAGCATGAATAACATCATTTCAAACCAATGTGATTCAAATCAAAGTATTAAATAAATATAAAGGTTCGATTCCAAACACTTGGGGACCCTAGCTAGATTTTTACCGCTCAAATTTCCCATATACATTGAATCTATGATATTTCATTATATTTCAACTATTTTATTTTTTAGAATATCTTCTAACGAGTTTATTTAAAGCCAGCCCTAAAGATGTTGATGCCAACAAAGAATAGGAGGATGATTTACGAACATCTGTTCAAAGAAGGTGTGATGGTCGCTAAGAAAGATTTTAACTCTCCAAAACATTGTGAATTAGAACACGTCCACAATCTACATGTTATCAGCTGTATGAAAGTAATCGACTTTTTTTGGTTTGCTAGAAATTTAATTACCTAAAAATATTATAAAACCTTTTCGGACTATAAGGCGCACTTTGAAAAACTTTATTTTTTGTGAAAACAATAATTGGTGCATCTTGTGTATGAAAAGAGTAAAAAATAGTTTTAATTCTTAAAAAATATTCCAACATATTTTATATTGGAGCTTTTTTTAATTAAAAAAAATATTTGAATTTTATTTTTAATTTATAATTTTCCTTTCTCTAACTAGAATGTATATCTTTTATTAATTAGGTTGTTCAAAATATTTTATATTTGAGTATAGTTTTTTATCTTAGATTCTTTCGATTAAATTTATACTATTTAATTTTTAATGATACCTGCAAAAAGACAAAACAAGTTTTAAACTTATAGCTATTGATTATTATCATTCAAAAGAACGTGGAAATAGAACAGCTGCAAGATAATTTGATATAAATGAATCTTTGGTAAGAAATTGAAAAAAACAAGAAGATTCGCGCCATGTGAAGAAGACAACAAAGTTTCAGAGGAAATAAAGCTAGATGTCCTTAGTTAGAAAACGATGTTGAACAGTGGGTTATTGAACAAAGGACAGCAGGTAGAAGCATTTCAACAGTTTCCATTAGACTGAAAACAAAAGCATTAGCACGTAAAATGAAAATCAATGACTTTCAAGGATGTCCTTCTTGGTGCTTTCGTTTTATGAAAAGACACAATCTTTCAATACGCGCTAAAAATAATTGCTGAAAAATTACGACTGGAACACATTACTAATATGGATGAGATTCCACTAACTTTTGATATCCCTATGAATCGCACTGTCGAGAAAAGGGGAACTTGTTCAGTATCTATTCGTAAGAAATTTAATTTTAAATTGTTTTTTAAAAAAAACTTTACCAAAAGAAAATTTCCATCTGGTATCATTTTCAAAGGGGTGGATGGACGAGCAGAAGATGAGCGAATGGCTAAGTGAAGTGTTTGCGAAAAGACCTAATGGTTTTTTTATTCATTTCCATCAATGCTAAGCTGCCACTCCATGCGTGCCCATATCACTGATAGGGTCAAGGCCAAAGTTAAAACAGATCTTGCAATTATTCCAGGTGGATTAACTAAATAACTACAACCTCTAGATATTAGTGTTAATAGATCGTTTAAAGTAAAATTGCGGGCTTTGTGGGAGCGCTGGATAAAAGAAGGGGAACATACCTTTACCAAAACAGGAAGACAACATTGTGCAAGTTATGCCACTATCAGTAATGGATCACCTTCATCACCAAATCTGTTTCAGCTTAAAAGTTCTAAGACTAGTTTTGTATTAATATAATATGAATGTTTAATCTATTATTTCTTCAAAATAATATAGTTATGAAAATTGTTATATTTATTTTCCAAGTCTCTTTTATCGCGTGGGTATGTTACTGAGAGGTTTGCTTGGAGGCACTATTATTGGTATCTAACCAATGATGGAATTCAATATCTCCGTGATTTCCTCCACTTGCCTCCTGAAATTATACCCGTCACCCTGAAAAAACAAAGAATCGAGTCGATCAAGCCAAAAGGTACTCATTTTTTAAAATATTTCCTTTTTTAAATTTGTTAATCCATAAATAGACATAATTTATTTTTCCCAAATTTGTTTTTTCAAAGGTGTTAGCGATTATTTTGAGTTTTTTATTTTATTTTTAGAAATGGAAAAAGAACAGTATAGTGAAAGAGATGAATACCGTAAGCACGAAAGCCTTTTATTTTCCCAAGTATTGATTTTTAGGCAATCTCTCTTTTTAGGGGATAAAAAAGCTGAAGTTGGCGCCGGTGCCCAGAAAATGGAATTTGTAAGTTTTTTTAACTATGCTATTGCATCCGATGGAAGAATGATCTATAACTGCTCAATAGGTTGTGACTATCAGGAGTTTTAGGATGACTTGATTTCTATACTACATTTAAACTGTTATGCAATTATCCCCTATATTTTAAAGTTATTAGTTGTCTTTAATATCAGAACCATGGAAAAATTAATCGCAAAATTCAAGTTTTGGCGGGTTTGACAAATATGAATAAATATTTGTTCATCCAATTTTCTCAATTTTAAATATTTAATTTATTTATATTTTTTTTATTGTTTATTAAAAATATTACTTTTAAATATAAATGAAAAGAATGAACTATTCATTATTGTGAAGATTTGAAAAAATTTCCATTTAAAAAAATTAAAAGACCAAGTAAATATTAGAAATTTTATTATTCAATCCTGTAAAACAACGAAATTTTGAATGGCTTTTCAAATGACAGACTTATATTTCAAAACTCTTTTATATTTATTCACTTTTATAATCTTTCTATTTCAATATTTACTTTTCAAAATACACTGGGACCTCAGTTAAGGTTTAACACACTTGAAAAAACGTGTCTCAGACTCCTCAACCTTGATTGTGACTATTTGATAAAAAAAACTTTGCGTTGATGCTCTATCTTTCTATGTTTATCCAGATGTTACTTTAAGTCAAGAGTTTTTGAACTTGTAATTTTGTTATTTCAGCACGCTGGATATGGCAGAGGCAGAAGTATCAACGAAAATGAATGAAGAAAGTTGTTTTTGAATAAAAGCGTCTTAATCTAATTTTTTTATATTGATTGTAATATATATCTTTTTATCATCTCATCATCACCTTTTTCTTCATAGAGTTGTGCATTATTTTATAGCATATTCAATATGACTTGCACTTAACTATGTTGCAAAATTAATAAAGTACAGCTTCTCTAAACCGTTCCCTTATAAATCACGTCATCTCTTCAAACCGAATATTTTAGAATGTCTTACCATCTGGATATTAAAAGTGATACAAAAATAAAATCGTCTGCGTTTATCAATGCTCTTATATCTTCTGCTTTACATTAGATATCGTCTGATTATTCTGGTCGTTAACGGGTTAATAAGTTTAGTAAATATATTATTTATTATTCGGAGTTATTTAATTGGAAATATATTTTAACCCTTTCGTGACCAGAAAAATCAGGCGATATTTATTAAAAAGCAGAAGATTCATATACAAAAATATTTGAAAAAGCAGACGAGGGTAAAATTGTTTGTATCGTATATGATACACTGGTCACAAAAGGGTTAATTTTCTTCTAACCCCGTTTAATTTTTAGAATTTGTTATAAAATATTTATTTTATTGCTTGTCATATTAAAAGCTTAATTATTGTCTAATTATTAGATCTGTAATACTGGAATTAAATTTGCTTATAGTAAAAATCGACAGATACAAAAACTATTTTAAAAATTCAATTAACATCTAAATCAGTGTCATTAGCTATGAAGAAATACTCCAAATTGAAGTATTCATAGAGTTATCTAGAAATTTCTATAAAAAAGTATTTTTTCCCAACTACACTTCAAGATGTCGTAACAAACGAACATCGGAGGGGTTGGCCAACGCGGTTAGATCTCGATGAACAGATGACCTGTGCTATGTCTGCTGCGAATCAAAGGATCTGCCGGCGGAACCTCCAACTGCATTTGATTTCAATCCTTGAGTGAGCAAGTAGCAGCGCTGGCAAGAAGATTGGAGTATTTGCAAGGTCCTGTGGATCAGCAAGCCCCTCCTTATCAATTCCTGTCCTTCTCTCCTGCTTCGCCACCTTCCACTCCTCATCCCTTGACTTTTTCGCTCCATCATGGGGAAATTTGAATTTGCAATACTTCTCACGTTTATCAGCTGCTCCTCGCTCAGTTGCAGCTCCTTTCTTTCGTGCCCGTAAAAGGACGCTCTCGTTCGACATAGACGCCGCAAGAAGAAGAGACGAGCGTCTGGGCCGGCAACGCCGTCCAAGTCCACCTCGATACTTTTGCCCTCACTTCTCGTGCATGAAAGCGCTCCCAGGGTAATTTTTTCCTATTTCGCGCCACATCCTTCCAAACTAAAGGCTAACTCCCTGTCTCTCAGATCGCGTTCATGTGAGAACATCCGAACCAACCTTAATTTTATCGGCTCGCCGCAGGTTAGTTTCTCTATCCGTAATCTCCCACTGAGACACCCAATTTCAGACGGTCCAGAACCTTCCTCCAGTGTAGAACTTTCTAACCTTTGAAGAAATAGATAGCGTGTTGGGACCAGTTTCCCTTGAATCAGTTAAGGCTGACTCAGATATTGATTTCCTTCTCCTGGACAAGTTTGCTAGTCGGGAATTCGGAAACCATTCTAGGAGGGAATGGCGCTCCTCCCAGGAATAGGAGCTGTAGCTGATCTAATAACCCCCTTCCTACGCTTAAAATAGGTTATAGTTTCCTAATTATTTTCTTGCTTTTTTTAGACTAAATGTGATTGTATCACCAGTGAAGTTCAAAATCATGTAAGTTCAAATCCATATCTTACAAATGTTGATATTATTATATTTTTATTTTAGAACTATAAAAAATAGTCAATTTTACGGATTTAATTTTGGAATTCAATCTATCTCTAACATGTTATATACTCTTTTGTTCAGATACAATCAATTCCAATCATTCATGCTTGTATAATACAAATAATTTTTCATTTTTCAAGTTAGTTAAATCTTGACCTTTAATCTATAGCATCAATAAATTTCTCTTTTTATTTTTTTTAACATTTCTTATCTTTGTTTATAAATACTTATTTGATAAAATTTTTGTTACTAATTTTCAGTACTCTTTTCCTGGAAATGTTAAAGGAATCTATAATTTCAGTTTATTTGTTTATTGTAATATAGTTACAATTTTTAAAGTGTATAAAATTTTTAATATATATAATCTCTGCCTATAATCAAAACAGAAAAAGACTTTTTAAACCTTGGTTCGCATTGAAACTATCGATTTTTATCCTGTATTAGACCGGTCAGAGGAATCGGTAGAATACCCGACTTTGACTCTAAATATTCAAAAAAATTTGATACAAAATGCTTAAATTTAACACCTACTTTTACTTTCGACTACGATTAAAGAAGTGTCATCCGATATGCTCACAAAAATTAAAATATTTTGTTGAAAATATTACGCTTTCAAAAAACTTTTATCAGAGTTTTTATTATAAATATTAACACATTTTTGCTTATTAAAATAATTATAGAGAAAATAAGCATCATACGTTTCATTTGATGTATAATATTGTTATGAAATGATAATAATCTATGAGTAGTTAATCACATCGATAAAAAGATAATGCTGCTTTGGAGTTTGATAAAAATTGCGAATTTATGATGCAAGGATTTGTGTTTTTTATTATTAGTTTTTGAACCTTGATCAGAGTAGATTTTATCCTTACTACAAAGCTCTTAAAAGAATAAAAGATAATCATATTTATATGAAAATAAAATTTGTGACAAATTCTCTTTAGAAGAATTAAGGAAATGTATTTAATTAGAATAGTATTTCTCAGAAACGAAGATTTCTTTTTTAGGAAGTCTAAAGTGCTATCAAACAAATATTGATGATGTTTCTTCAATGTTGATTTGAAAAAGATTGAAGAAATAATTTTTTTTCTTGCAATGGAAATTCTTATTTAATGCTATTTCTATACAGTTTGTTGATAATGAATCTTTTCAATTAATTCCTCAATCATCTCATAATTTCCTTCATACCAATAAAATTCTTTATCTTTATCATTATTCTTTAAATTTTCTCATAATATTTAATACCCATTTTCACAAATTTTACCAAATCATTTTTCTATTATATTACTTAAAAAAAATATTAAAATTATTATTTTTTTTAAAGAATATGTTAAAACTTTTATAGAAAATAATTTATTGACATACTAACCTCAGTATCCATTTCTGGCTCGCACCTATTGTTTGAACACTAGTAAAAAAGTGGATCACAATTATTGTTTTCTAAAGAAAGCAAAAGTGATTATAGTTTGGAAATTGTTTTTATCTGAGCTTCATTATTATTACTTCGAGTATTTGAAGAAACTGTTGGTATTTTGGATATATATGTAATATGGAGATGTCAGAATATTAGATTTAAAATGTTAAATTCATTTTCATCTTAATTATAAAAAAAGAAAACACTTATTTAAAAATTAATTACAACTTCGTTTGCAGAACATTCATCAAAAATACGAGAACTGTTTAGTTGACTCTTTCGAAGACTATCATCAACCACGTAATTGACTGATTCTAAGTTAACTCAACTTGTAACTCGCAATAACTTGAAAGCTGGCAAAAGATTATAAAACAGGAGTAGAAAAATTGCATAAGTTAACAGATGAAAAAATCTGTTAACTTATGCAAAAGGAAAAAATAATCATGAAAAATATAGATATAAAAAAGTTAAAAATTAAAATATAAAGGGATTGGAAGTGGAAATATAAAAGAAATGAACAAAAACAAAGAGAGGAAAAGGGCAAAAATAGAGAGCTCAGCAGTCTAAGGAGGATGTAGACGTAAAGAATGGATAAATGAAGGAAATTTTTTGGGGATATAAAGCCCTTATCGTGGCATTCAAAAAGAGATGATTGGGGCTTTCTTTGGGAGAACAACCAAATCTCCAGCTAATTGTGGGACATTTTTTAATAAGGTTCAATTATAAATTTTACAAATGAAGCTATCAACAGCTTGGTCGGAGGATCTAGCTTGTAGGACGAACTATTCCTACAATTTTACCAAGAAATGGCAGAAGTGTAATCGGTCTCCAATTCGATATATCCAAGTTACTAGCCAAATTTTTAAGAATAAGGTAAACAACACATTTTTAAAAGTTTTATATAAAGGATAGAGCTAATTTAACGTGTTTATATGAAATTGAATCATAACTTTTATAATGTAATTAAATTTCATTATATTTTTAGGAATAATTTTGAGAAAAACCAACCCAAACTTTAAACCAAATCTTTTAACTTCTGTTTTAAGTTGTTTAATCTTTAAATAGAGTTTCGAGGGGACTTTTCCTTGGCGCCAAATGTTTTAACTGGCTACTAAAAAAAAGAAAAAAAAGTTTAAGGCAAAAGGAAGATTTGCAGTTTTTGAATATTAGCGATGCTAAGTAATTATAATATTTTGAGAATGAAAAAATGGATTTTTATAAGTATTTAATGAGAAAGTATTCAAATTGATTAAATATACGACAAACATCTAAATTACGAAAAGGATGACTTTTTTAAGAGATAAAACCAGAGATTCTTACCGATTACTAAAAGTGTGTTATGCACTGACGTAGCCAGTATTTTGAACAAAGGAGGGAAGAAAAAGATTTTCAGAGAGAAAAAGTTTCTATTTAATTTAATTAATAGAAAACATAAAAGCCTACACACTCAGACTTTATCAAGGGTGGATTGGGTGGCTAGCCACCCACCCTCTTTACCTGTGCTGAAGTTATTTTTATTTCAATTTCTATATCATATAATCAAATACTTGAAAACATATCTATCTAGACCAGTGGTTCCCAACCTTTTTAATGCTCCGTATTTTAATTTTTTTTGCACACCTTACAGTTTATGTAATGAAAATTTACAAATTTATTTAAAAGAAAAGTTGAAATATAAAAACGACAAAAATTTGCATAATCATTTTTTATGAGGTACTATATTAACAAATATGAAATATATGGAAATAAAATGAAACAATCTGCATCCAAACAACTTCCATTTCAAAAAATAGTTCAATTTTTTATTCTCTTTTAAAAAGCTAATAATTTTATACAAAGTTCAACTCAAATTTAATGACTATTTTGCTCCTGTTTTTTGCATATGAGTTTTTCAAAACGTGGTACTTTGCTACTGATAGCAATTCGCATATCTGCTTGTGCACTCAAGCGATTTCTAGATTTAGACTTTATTGACAAAAAGGTACTAAATCTGCACTCGCACAAGTAAGTTGTCACAAATGGAATAAGCATACTTTGTGCTTTTTTACAAAGTCTTGGAAACATCTCCATTGCTGAGCACCAATATTGTTCCAAAGTTTTGCTTTCAAACTGCATTTCAAAAACACAGTTTGTGCGCAATTCAATAAGATCATCCATCTTTCGAGGCTTCTAGATTTCCCCCTTCAAAATATCTACCAAATGACTTGGATAATATATTCAAATGGTTACCAATTTCTTCTCGAACAATTGGAATTAGGGACTCATCTTCATCGCTCATTTCTTCGAATGATGGAAAATTCAAAAGATTACCTTTTTCAACTCGTTGACGACAGAAATGTAACTTTTCTTTGAAAGCATTTAATTTCACTGTTAAATCTTATCCTAATGAGGTTGAACTAGGTAAGGAGAAGCAAAAGCGTATATTTCAAAATATTACAGAATCACAAGCCTTATCCTTTGCCGATATAGTGAAAAAGTCAGAAAGTATGCAGCACACATTGTATTTAAAATCAGAAAGTTTGGAAGTTGAAGACCTGGAGAAAAAAACATCGAATATACTAAATGATGTTAAAGTAACGTCAAACAAAAGAACAAAGAAGTTGTTAAGGCTGCGTTTCCCTGATAACCTTAGTTTACAAAAACCTGAAAAACTACTAGCGAAAGATGATAATATAAAAGCCATTAGAAACAAAGTACTTCTTCCGAAAATTTCTTTTGTTGTATCGCGTGATGTTGAAAACGATTCATTACCACAGTTTATTTTTAGCAAAAATGAAGGTATTAAGCAAATAGTTGAAAACGGTAAAGTTTTTGAAGTGCTTTTTTCAAAAAATATTCAAAAGGATAAAAAGATTGTGGTAATAAAAGTTGCGCCGGAGATTTTTTCCTTCATAAAAAAAAGTAACTTTATTCTTTATCTGATGATGGAAGCTATGATGTGTCGCCCTTTTTTTCCCATATACAATGCAGTAAGTGCCTATTTTTTGGGCACACTACTTCAAAATGTAAGAAAGACGCTGTTTGTAAATACTGCTCCTTGTCACATATTTCTACTACTTGTCCAGTTAAAGATGAAAGCTCAACATTAAAATGTTATACCTGTCATAAAAATGGAGAATCCACATTCAAACATTCATGCATGAGCTACACTTGTCCTTATGTTATAAAAGAATTGAAACGCGTTGAAAGCATGACTGTATTCCATGATGAATGAAGGTAAAAACTTGACATATTTTACTAATGTATATTTTGATATTAATGATCAATTTAATAGTTCACACGAAGTTAATTTAAGTTCAGGTTTGTCCGAAATTTATGATTTTAATGTAGTATCTCTCAATGTTCAGTCACTAAAGAGTAAGTTTTTCTTAATAAGTTGTCTTCATGTATGGCTGAGAATTTAAGCTTGATTTGTCTGCAAAAAACCTGGTTAAGGCAAAATGAGAATTACTTTCACCTACCAAATTATACTACGATAAATTCACCTAGAATGTGTTCAAAAAATGGTGGTCTTTTATTTTTCATTAAGGATGGTATTGACTATCAAATTGGCGAAAGGGTGCATTTCAATGATTCTTTTGAATATCAAAGTATCAATCTCTATTTAGAAAGACCGAAAACTATTAAAGTTCATAATATATATAGACTAGCCAACACCAATAAGGAACTAGTGAATGAGTTTTTCTCATTTTTTGAAAATTTGATTTTTAATTCAGACAGAAATAAGATAAATATCTTTTGTGGCCACTTTAATTTTGACTTACTCAAGGTTGAAAACTACTTATCACAAAAAATTTTTAATTTGTTAAAAGCCGGCTCACTGATCCCAGCTATCACTCTCCCGACCCGTCATGAATCTGGGACCCTAATTGATAATTTTTTTGTGAATGCGGAAGTTGTTAAGTGTAAAGCTTTTAATTGTAAGTCCTTCTTATCGGACCATATACCGATTCTCTTATCTTTGGATTTGAAAGTTAAAAAAGTAAATGATAAAAAAATGAAGGAAAGATTTGATGAAACTTTATATTAAATTCTTAAATTATCGATATAGTCAAAAGAAGTACAACATTAGTTGAATATAGGAAAAACAAATATAAAGTTAAGTCCAATGGTTGGATCACGGACGAAGTTATGCAAATGATGAAGTCACGTGATAAACTCTATCAAAAATACAAAAAAAGTAGAAATATAAATATGAAAAGAGAGTATACCTCATTAAAAAATCGAATCAAGTATAAAATTAGAAATCTGAAACAAGAGTATTATTATGGAATTTTCTCTACTTGTAACTCAACTCAAAAGACATGGTCAAGCATCAATACGATTCTAAAAGGTAAGAACAGTAAAAAATTAACTATCAAAGAAAATGATGAGTACAACAATGTTTATACGTTAGCCAATATTTTTAACAAAAATTTTGCTCACGTACAAAATTATGACTCACCGAATAAGCGCAATTACGACTATATAAGTAATACAGCTGAATCTTTTATATTCGAACTTTGTTCAAATGAGAGTCTGATATTAATTATAGATAAAATGAAGAATAATCACACTAAAGATATCTATGGAGTATCAATCAATCATGTAAAACTGATAAAGCACAATATTTGTGACACTCTATGTAAAGCTATAAATATTTCTATTGCATCTTTCCTGATACTCTCAAGCTTAATAAAGTCGTTCCCGTGTATAAGAAAGATGACAAAAACTGTATAGACAATTACCGACCCATATCAATCATCCCAACACTTTCAAAAATATTTGAAGCGTTCATTCACCACCAGTTAAAGTATTATTTAACTTCGATCAACTATCTAAATGATTATCAATTCGGGTTTCGTCAATATTATTCGACTGAATCTTTTCATTCCTGTCTCATTAATAAGATAGTTAAAATTCTAGAGGGTAACGATGATGCACTAATTTTCTTTTTTGATTTATCAAAAGCTTTCGATCGGGTTAGTCACTCATCAATTTTAAAAAACTTGAATGAATGTGGTCTCAGCAGGGATTCATTGCTATTTCTCGAATTGTATCTTGCTAGTAGAAGACAAATTGTAAAAGTTAATGATGTCTTTTCTGGGAAGTTGGTCCTTAAAAATGGAGTTCCTCAGTGTTCCATTTTGGGACCCTTACTTTTCTGTATTGCAATCAACGAAATTTTCCACCTTCCAAGCATTTTTGATTTTATGCTTTTTGCAGACGACATTTGTGCCATCCTACCTCTGTCTAAAATAAAAAAAGGTGAAGTTATTGATATTAGTAGTTTAAACGAAAGTTTGAACAATTTGTATGATTGGTGTTTAGAAAATAACTTATCCTTGAACAAGAATAAATCAAAATACATGGTAATCTCTAAAAAAAAAGGAGGAAACACGAACTTTTGAAGTCAACAGGTATCGCAGAAGAAACTAGTTTGAAAATACTTGGATTAATTTTTGATAATCAACTTAAGTTTAAGCAGCACACAGATCAATTGGCTCATAATCTGAACCGAGTGATTGGCATTTTATATTTCGGGAAAAATATTTTTCCTTTAAAAGTAAAAATTTTGATTTATAAACAATTGTTTCTTTCATACATAAATTACAGCATCATAAATTGGTTTCCTTATGGTAACAAACGCTTACAGATCATACAAAAGAAAACATTGAGAGTTATTTTTAATATGAATAGGACGGATCATACTGCTGAAATTTTCATCAGCAACAATTTACTGAAGGTTGAAGATATCTTTAAACAAAGACTTGGAATATTTCTTTTCAAATATTTCAATGGTTGTCTGCAAAATATATTCAGCCCACCAATCATGTATAGAGATAATGTTACATATAACACTAGAAACTCTCAAAAACCTCTAAAAATTTCATACAGACAAAAAGGATCAGCAATATCTTTGGAAAAAAAGGCAAGTGATTTTTACATAGATAATATGAACCTCTTTGAGAATCTACCAATGTCTCTACTTTCTTTCAAAAAATAATTAAAAATTATTTGTTGAGTAAGTAGAATCATCTTGTAAATATATATGTATTATAGAAAATATATATCTATGTATTTACATATGAAAATTCACTGTCATTTTTTTTTTGATGTTTTTATGATACAATAAATTTTTTCTCTCTCTCTCTCTCTCTCTCTCTCTCTCTCTCTCTCTCTCTCTCTCTCTCTCTCTCTCTCTCTCTCTCTCTCTCTCTCTCTCTCTCTCTCTCTCTCTCTCTCTCTCTCTCTCTCTCTCTCTCTCTCTCTCTCTCTCTCTCTCTCTCTCTCTCTCTCTCTCTCTCTCTCTCTCTCTCTCTCTCTCTCTCTCTCTCTCTCTCTCTCTCTCTCTCTCTCTCTCTCTCTCTCTCTCTCTCTCTCTCTCTCTCTCTCTCTCTCTCTCTCTCTCTCTCTCTCTCTCTCTCTCTCTCTCTCTCTCTCTCTCTCTCTCTCTCTCTCTCTCTCTCTCTCTCTCTCTCTCTCTCTCTCTCTCTCTCTCTCTCTCTCTCTCTCACTCATTCTCTATATCTATATTTCTTAAAAACTCGTTTAGACACTTCTTATAATTAAGTCTAGTACTTCTCTACCCCCCACCCTCTCGCCTCTCATTCTCGTTCTCTCTCTCTCTCTCTCTCTCTCTCTCTCTCTCTCTCTCTCTCTCTCTCTCTCTCTCTCTCTCTCTCTCTCTCTCTCTCTCTCTCTCTCTCTCTCTCTCTCTCTCTCTCTCTCTCTCTCTCTCTCTCTCTCTCTCTCTCTCTCTCTCTCTCTCTCTCTCTCTCTCTCTCTCTCTCTCTCTCTCTCTCTCTCTCTCTCTCTCTCTCTCTCTCTCTCTCTCCTCTCTCTCTCTCTATATTATATTGTGTTGAGTGTTGCCTTATATTGTCGGTGCTGTAATGTGATGTGCAAAGCAACAGATAGCACTGCGAGGTCACAGATGACAGAGAAAAATTTAGTGAATCTCTATCTAGCAATGTAGGAAATTTCGTCGCACTCCTACGGTTGATGGCAAAAACGTGTCCATAACTGAATAACCACTTGGTATTCGGTCCTACCAACTCTCGATACACGAGTAGGACAATTCAGAACGATGTGATACATGTTGCTGCTGATATCATCCGAGACAACTTCAGAGAATGTATCAGAAAATGGTTTCACTTTTCTATAATAGCCGATGAAACTACCTCGAATGGACGTGAAATTTTATCTGTGTGCCTCAGGATACTTGACTTTGTTGATGATGCTTCAAAGCCAAGAAAGCGGGAAGTGTTATTAGATTTAGTTGATCTTGAAATGACAACCGGTGTGGAAATAGCTGTAGCTATCAAAAAATCCCTAAAAAAATCGGATCGACCTTAGTCACTGTCGTTGCCAGGCTTATGATATTACAGCTTCGATTAGTTCTGAGAGAGTTGGCGTTCAAGTTGAAATTTTAAAGCTTGCCCCTGACGCCAAATTCCAAGGATGTTGCCTCCATTCCTTAAATCTTTTTATTTATAATGCAAAATATCATCAATACAAAATATGATGAACACATGCCGTGAGCTTTACAGCTTCTTCGACAATTCACCCAAGCGCAACGCTTTTAAGATCATTATTGATTCACTGGTACCAGATATGAGAAAAACAAAGCTGAAGAACCTGTGTACGTTGGGTCGAACGGCACACGACATTTGAAACTATTTTTCAACTATATGAATACATAGTTACTACTCTTGATGAAATCTGTCAGCCGACCAAAGATGAGAGATTCTATCCAAACAACGATGATTGGAACTGGGATTCCTCCACTAGAACAAAGGCTAATGGTCTTCGCCATACCCTCGTGGACTTTGGACACATCGTAAGCGTTGTCATTGCTAAGGAGACAAGTAAAGTTGGCTTCCCTTACTTTTAAAATTGAAAGATAAACCTAGTATTTATTCTTTGATTATTCGACAAATATAATATTTAAAATCGTGCAAATTGCAAAGTATAGGTAATAACTTTTGTAACATCGTATGAGGTAGCAAAATATGAACAGAAAGTTTGATATTTTTTCATTTTGTAAAGAATATTTTTCGATTCTTTGATTAAAGAATTTTATTTTGATTATTTGATAAAATATATCATTTAATATCGTGAAAAAATTAATAACTTATCTAACATCCTCTCCCCGAATGAGGTATATCAAATCTTAGATCTAGCAAAATATGAACTGATAGGTTGGAGATGAATTATCGCGGTATACAGGTTGGAGATGAACCATCGTAGTATACAGGTATAATATATATAGGTAATAACTTATGTAGCATCGTCTCCCAGAATGAGGTATATCAAATCTTACATCTAGCAGAATGTGAACAGAAAGTTGAACATTGTCTCCCTAGTTATTTGTACATGGAATAGAAACCATCGTAGTATACAGGTTGAAGATGAATCATCGTAGTATACAGGTTGGAGATTAATCATCGTAGTATACAGGTTGGAGATTAATCATTGTAGTATATAGTTTGGAGATGAATCATCGTAGAATACAGGTTGGAGATATATATATATTTACTTTTTAATAATTTATTAATGCATAATTCAATTATCAAAAAATCAAAAATTTAATATCATAATTGCAGATTTTATTTTTTGTTAAGGATCGCGCCCCTATCTTCGTCTACTCAAATATTATACTTTCCCAAAAAATGTCGTCCAAATTTAAAAATTTTGAATTTTCGATTAACCAAAATTTAAATGATAAAAACATAGTCACGTAAATATATAAATTTAGATTCCTGAATCACAATTTTTGACCATGCCATAACTCAAATATATATATTATATAACCCATAACTATTATATAAATACATTATTGAATTTTAAAAACGTCTAAATTTCAATTTTAAAAATAATATTTAAATAATTTAAAATTTAAAAAATGGAAAAATTCATATTTAATTTAGAATTATATTATTATGAAAATTACTTGGGAAGTTGTGAAGGATTTAATACGCTGCTTCAAATATATTCAGATAAATTGTATATTTTCAAATATAGAACCTCATTCAAGATAAATTGTAAATTTATCTACATATATTAAAAATTGTCCGAAAGAAATGTCTTACCCAATCTTTTGAAATACCTTTGATAAAAAACCTAGGTTTTAATGTTTTCTTGGGAACAATATCAAAACTATTTTTAATAGCATTGATGATAGTATTTTGTTCCTTATTATTATTATCAACTTTAATGGAAGCTACTTTTATATCTAATACTTGAAGATTGTTTTCTTTGGGATTAATCTTAGAAACAATGTCTTTATTCAACTTGATAATTTTTGCTTTGTTAGGCTTGACAATGTTAGTTTTGATATTAATAGAATTAACTATATGATCAACACTTTCAGCCCGTCCCTCTCTTTTACTAATTATATTGGAATCAGTTTTGACAGATTTATCTGGTTTTTCTAGTGCTTTATAATTCGATAATAATAAAGACATTTTGCCTATGGAAACATCTATCACATCTGATAAGATATCCTTAACAATACTCTCCATATCACTGTTAACTTCCCCTATTTTGTTTAAATAATGACCCTCTATATTTTTTAAGGGTGTAACCAAATCACTATTATAAATAGCATCATTCGTCTCAGCACGTTTAGCAGTTGGACAATCTTCAAGCTCCATCTACGATCATAATAAAATTAAAGCAAAGGTAGCTTACTAACACAATGAAAGG
Source organism: Nectonema munidae (assembly GCA_030549495.1). Lineage (NCBI taxonomy): Eukaryota > Metazoa > Nematomorpha > Nectonematoida > Nectonematidae > Nectonema > Nectonema munidae. Next base: position 215,375 of record JAUIRK010000952.1, on the reverse strand, counting down.
AAAAAATATAACAAAATGAAAAGGGAATGTAAAAAAATAAAATGAGTTAATAACTATTAAAAGGTTAATTAAAGGTCAGGAAACGCAATCAATTCAGCAATTTTTTTCAATCTTTTGTTGTATATAAGTGTTAAAAAAATTAGGAAAATATATCGAAAAAATATAATGGAAAACATCTCATCAAAAACATAATTGCCAAAGAAATTATAATGGTAAAATTATTACGCTAATTCTAACCCTAACCATGAAATTCAAGTATAAAAAGTTAAATTTTTATTTTCAAGGTACATGGAGGGGGGGGGGGGTGGCACCCCAAGGTACATGAGGGGGCCCGGCTCCTCAGGCCCCAGCTTAGCTACGCCTCTGAGCCTAAATATGAGAAAATAACTCAAAAATGGTTTAACTCAAACAACAAATTCAAAGAACCTGTTATTTGTAGTCAAAATGCAATAGAAGAAAGATTAAATCGTGCTTGGCATAATATTTGTAGCATTTCAAGAAACAAAGCAGGCAAATATTGCAAAAGTAACTATAATTTTCAAAACCCTATATTTCTAGATGTATAAATGATGTGAAGTTACCTAAAAAAGAACTTTTTTGGAAAAAAGCTCGAGTAGGAAAAATTGAAAGTTTTTCTTCAATCCAGGGGAATCGTTTAGATTTTTAAGATAACTAAATAAAAGAAATTTCTCCAACTCATATCAAAAAGAAAGTTAATCAATTGCTTACATTTGTTCTTTTGCTGATTCTATTTCAGAGGAAACTAATGATTCTAGTGAATTTAATACATCAAAAAAGACAAACACTGAGTAATACAATTTTGTTTGAAAAATAAATATGTTATTGACAAAGCTGGTTCTGCATCAACTAAATTTAGTGTTTTATATAGTACTGCTGCCTCGATCATCAACGCTTTTTTATGTGATCTTGTAATAGAAGATTATCTAAATGAAGAACAGAAACAGCTAATTTGTGATGCTATAAATGTATTTCGTGCTAAAAAAATTATGCATTTGTCCATAAAGGAAGAAGATTCCAATTTGGAAAAAATAACATGCATTTTTACAGATAATCGAAATGATTAAACTTTAGCATTTGTGCGTAGTAAATCTGATAGGTTTTGAAAAAAAACATTGAAGAGAAGCATATGTTAATAAAAGATTAGCCTGAAGGTCGTTAACAAACCTTTGGAGGAAAACTTAAAAGCAAAAAAACCTTCCGAACATCATGGAGTTCAAATATTTAAGTGGATGAAAAGTAATGATATAAACAAAAGAAGAAGAAGAAGAATTTATTTCATACATACACCACAGAGATATAACAGAGGCAAAAATGAATTAAAAATAAATGAAATTATGAAACATTGAATTTGTGAGATTTGTAAAAAAAAAAGGTTAAGTGTGTATAGGCCTCAAAGGGATAAAGAGATAGGATTGGCAATAGAAGATTGAGAGATGTGTATGTAGTTGAGCACACTAGATAAGATATTCAGATGTCAGGGATTCAAATCTAAAGTAAGGTGCAATTATTTCTAAAATACACTTTGTGTGACTGCATTTTAATCTTAACGGTTTCGATTCCGTGCTATTTACTACTGCACTAACGTATAAATACATATCAAAAAATTTGAAAACCTATTTGTATATAATATTAAGAATATTTTTAAAAATGCTTTATATATAGTGAACTAAATATAGTTCCTTATTTTTTTAAAGATTAAATTTCCCCTGAGTATCTTATTTAAATTTTATAATAATGTAATAAAGCATTATGAATTTTAAGATAAATCGTTTGCTTTTTTTTCAATGGAATTTCATATGCCTAAAGCAGATGATTTTCATTCCATTGTACCCAGATGTCACATTTTTTTTTAAACTTCTTCCAACAACACCCTCAATCTTTAAAAATGGCGAATATTATTTACTCCTAGAGAAATATTTACAAACAGGACCTCTTATTAATTATACCTTTACTAATTAGAGTTAAAATTTTTACCTTTATACCATATCACTCTCTCACACTTATTTCACATGTCTAACCCAAAACGTGCACGTCACGATGATACCCCTAACCTTACCTCTACCCAATTAATAGCAAATCTCTTCAATGAATTCATAGCAAATTCCTCTCTAAATGCAGAAGACCTTACCCTCCTTAATAATCTAAAATATGAAGTAACTCTTGCTCACTCCAACAAAATTGAGCAACTCTCTCATACTCACCACCCACATACTCCACCTTGCCCCTCATTATCTACATACGCACAAGTCTCATCCATAACCATACCTAGCTTATCCAACAACATTCAGGATAGACAAAAACCCCCTCCACCTAAGTCTAAGTCATCTCTAAATAGCGAGCTTACTCTAAAAATAGCCCCCCCCCCTACTCCCTCTGACTCTAAAGCCGAAAAGCTGCCTTCCGACAAAAAATAGTCAAAAACTTAGAAACAAACTTCCCATCTCTAATACACGGTCTTCAAATAGTGGCACTATTTATTTCCAATTCTCTAAACCTGAAGAAAAAGCACTAGCACATCAAACTCTCCACAATAACGGCATTAAATCCGAAGATTTACCGATCCTCAAACCCCGTTTCCTACTTAGAAGCATACCTATAACCACACCACTTTCTTCTCTCTCCGAAACCATTGCTAACGAAAACTTAAACCTAAAAAATATTGGCACCCTTAATACAGTACGCCAAGCCGGTAACACAGGAACCTTCTCTTATAGTGCTATATTAGAACCTAGAAATCCTAACATTTTTAAACATCTACTTAAATCTCCTATACACTTTGTTGATCATCACATTCTCACTCTAACCTTAGCAAAACCATTACATCGTCAATGCCAGAATTGTCTAAAACACAATCACTCAACAAATAAATGCAAAGCTGCATCACCAAATTGCGATCACTGCGGAAATCGAGGCCACTTTATATCGGAATGCATCTTCAAAAATGATTCCACAAAACTCTCATGCTTTAATTGTCACAATCACCACAACGCTACATCCAAACATTGCGAATTCCAAATTAAACACACACAACACATCCAAAATCAACACAACCTTCTAATAAGCAAATTCCTATGCTAAATTTTCTCCACATTAACCTCAACCACTCTAATGCCGCTTGGACAAACCTATATAACATTCTAATTTCAAACTTTTTTGATGTAATATCTATTAACGAACCATATCCAAACCTCTTTTCTATTATACCAAATTATTTACTATATCACACGTCACCTTTATCCTGTTATTCAGCATGCATCTACATAAAATCAACCGTTCACCACACACCATTACCACGATTCTCTTCCAACAATTTTTACTTTGTTCTTGTTCACACCAAACCTCACCCTCTTCTTTTCGCAACTCTTTACTCTCCTCCCTCACACCCAATAGCCATCCCCTCTGATTTCTCCCAATCACTAACACTTGCAACATCCACACTCCCGTCTACATATCATTTAATTATCTCAACTGATTGCAACGCTCGATCACACATCTGGGTTCACAAAGAAAACCCACGAGGACAACAAGTCATCAATTTCTTATGTTCGAACAACCTATATCTCGCTGACAAATCTAAAAACCCTACATACCAACGCTCTTGTAACAACGAACAATACACCTCTCACATTGACCTCACAATAACCACTTCAAATACTCTCAATCTAATATCCAATTGGTCAATCTCAGACATCCCATCAGCTTCAGATCACGCCTTCATAACATTTCAACTTCACATAAACACTAAAACCATCAAAAACTATAACAACATTATAAAAAAGAACACCACTCACTGGCTTACATATCTCACCATTCTCAACAACTCACTCCCTACATTAACATCCCTCTCCTCTCCCACTTACATCGATAAAGCAGCACTATCTCTCAATGATCATGTCTCACATTCCATCTTATCCTCCACTCCTATCAACCCATTTCCTAAGAAAACATGCCTATTTCTGGACACCCGAGTTGAATGCAATAAAAAACAATCTAAAACGAATTATCAAAACCCTACGAAAATCTCCTACTCCCATCTCAATCCATTCTACTGTTAAAAAAGAATACAAACATGCAATACTTCAAGCTAAAAAGAACTCATGGGTAAAATTCACCAGCCAACACTCAAACAACCCATGGAACATCATCAATAGGCTAACTAAAAAGAAAAAACCTTCTATTCTCCCCGAAACAATACTTCCCTGCTCATCCGATCATACAACACACTACAACCCTCCATTTCTATCGGCAATCTTTCCCCCCGACTCTCCCTCTTCTGATCTCCCCTTTCACCACACAATTCGAGAACACTCTAAAAACATCATTCACTCCATCCAAAACCCTATTTTTCCTCCAATCACACTAAATGAATTAAACATAGCAGTAAACGCTCTTAAAACAAATACCTCATCTAGCTTCGACCATATCTCACCCAAACATATTAAAAAATCAATACACATTCTAAACAAACATTTACTCCTTATTTTCAATGCATGCCTTACTCATTCACATTTCCCCAACGTTTGGAAAATCGGCAAACTCATACTCATTCCTAAACCCAATAAAGATTCAAGCCTCATTCAAAATTGGCGACCAATCACTCCACTACCAATACTAGGCAAACTTTTCGAAAAAATCATTCGCAAACGTCTAGTCCACTACATCCTATCCCGTAACCTCATTCATCACACGCAATTTGCATACCTTCCCAACAAAAATACGGAAACAGCACTATCGGGTCTAACCACCTACCTTGACTCTTCTCTTTCTACTCAGAAAATTTCTTCTACAATCTTCTTAGACATAAACAACGCTTTCAACTCAGCCTGGCATCCTGCCATCATCACTAACCTTGCACACAAATCATTTCCTCCTTACATCATCAAATTTATAAGCTCATACCTTTCAAACCGCTGTCTCATTTTCCGACATCGCGCTTCCCTTTGCATCCATAAGCTAACCCTCTCGACTCCCCAAGGAGGATGTCTTTCTGATATCCTCTGGCTAGTTCTCATAGACCCGCTTCTCGATCTAATCCACACCAACACTGATTTCTCCCAATGTTTTTCAGACGACATATTATTCACCTTCACCAGTAACTCTCAACAAGAAAACCTCACCAAATCCTCTTCATTTCTACTAACGCTACAAGAAAGAGCAAACACACATAAGATATTCTTTAACTCCAGCAAAACAAACCTCATTCACTTTACACGCAGACGCATAGAACATTTACCCCTTCATTTAAATACCTCTACTTCTATAACTGCATCAAAGACTATCAAATATCTAGGACTAAACCTTCAGTCCAACCTAAAATTTTCAATACACTTTAAAAAAATATACCAAAAACTCTCAGTCACCCTTTTTTCACTTAAAAGCGCTATCTCTTATAAATGGGGCCTCCGTCCCAAACACACCAAATACATATACACATCCTTAATCCTACCAGTAATTCAATACGGAATTCTTTCCTGGGGCATCTCCTTAAAACACCCCACAACTATACATTTTCTTAACAAGATACACCGTCTCTGTCTACTTTGCATCACCAACGCATATCGTACTACTTCCACACAATGCCTAGAAATTCTAACTAACGCCCTACCATTACAACTTCAAATTAAAAAAACTATTATTAAGCGCTTCATCTTGACATACAACAACTTAATTCCCCCATTTCATCCGATCACACCCCACCACAATACTCCATCCTATTCTTTCTACTCACATCTATTAGCAAAATACGCTCCAAATATTGCTAACTACCTAGTTCATTCCTCGATACACCCATCTCTTTTAACTCACCCATCTGCACAAAACCCTCTCAAAACATCCATATGCAAAAACAAATTTTTTGCAAAACAATCAATTTCATACCTTCGCTCTACTTCTTCACCAACCTCCCTACGCATCTTCACAGACGCCTCAAAGAAGTCCCTAAGTACCTCCTTTGCTTACGCCTTCTTCAAAGGCTCTTCCACTAGCCCCTTTTACACCCATCGATCCCAATTAAATCCTCTACTCTCAATCCTCGAATGCGAAATCTTTAGCCTTTTACACGCCTGCACTACAATCACTAACAACATTAACCACTTCCTTCCCCACTTTACTACCATCCATTTCTATACCGATGCACAAAACATAATCCACGATCTCTCTCTATCACACAACATCCCATTTCCCTCCTTTCAACTCGCCTCCTCCCTAATCAATCTTACAAAATATTTCCACATACACCTATGTTGGTGCCCTGCTCATCTAAACATACCAGAAAACTCCCTCGTAGACTACTTAGCCTCAAACTTATACCTAACCTCCCACATTCCTCTCAACTCCCTACCGCTCAAAACCTTTCTAACACACATTCACTTATCCACTCTAGAAGAATGGCAGATGTCCATACTAATCTCCTCTTTACCACACATCAGCACAATTCACACAACTTTCAAAAACAAAAAATTTACACCACCTCGTTCAACCATTCGTTGGCTATCAGGCCATTGCCCATGCAAAGCATATCTTTTCAGAATTAAAGTAAGCGAAAATCCATACTGTCGTTTCGGATGCGACACAATAGAAACGCCATACCACCTCATATTCACATGTCAAATCTTCTCTTATCATCGTCAAGATCTTCTATTTCGCTGCCTTTCTTTACTTAACAGATCTCCAACAACACTCTCAGATCTTCTGTTACACCCAACACTACTAAAATCCCTAGCAACCCTCATTGACACCATTGAAACAACTCTCACCACCGTCGATAACCCTATAACAAACTAATCTGCTTTTCTCTTCTACTTTTAGGACAACCTATCTCTACCAACATCTGCATCTTCCTTAACCAACTCTCAAGCTTACGCGAGCATATCAGCTCACGCTGGAAAGTGCTTTGAAATCCACCTACCTACCTACCTACCTACCCACTACCCAGGTGTCACACTCGTTTTCAAAGGGTTAATACATCACTTACAGAGATCTGGAGATTTCTGGAGCTCCAAGTTTTTATGGTACCAATAAGGAAAAAGTTTCTTATTTACCTTTTATTTTTATTTGTTTTTTTTTTCTGTATTAAAATCTGTTAAAGTATTTTTATAGTTTTTTATTGTATTTTTTTTTTATTTTAATTATAAAGTATTGCGGTATTTTGTATTGAAAAATTTTCATAAATAATTTTTTATTCAATGGAACACAAGAGTTTCTTTAATAAAATAAAATTTTTAAGATATTCAGTGAAAACTTTAAATAAAGATGATATTATCAAATATTTAGACATGTTGTTAACAGATTGTTCAATTGAGAATCAACTTCTTATTAAGATTGAAAGTATCGACAATAAATTAGGTAATTGTTCGAACATAAGCACAAATGTAGCTTCTATAAATAATACACCTAAGGTTTTGGAATCAAGAAAAGATAAGATTACAAAATCTAGTAAATTATTTTTTGATGAGAAAACTTTAGTTGTTGATGTTTCAAAAAATATTAAAAACCAACCTGTCACATTTAATAAAAATCAATTTATTCATGAAAACTTAAAAAATCAAAAAATAATTGGTAGCATCATCAAAAAAGATAAATGTTACATAAAATTTAACAATGTATCTGAAATGGACAATGCTACTAAGTTATTAGCAGACAAAAAAATTGATAACAAAATTTTCGTGAAGAAAAATAGAGAACCTCCAAAAATAATTCTTAGGAGAATTCCAATTTTTCTTTATGAAGATAATACGGAAAGTTTAATTGCTAATCAAAACAATCTAAAAAACGATAGTTTTGAAATCGTATCTAAATTTAAATCAAAATGTGGAAATTATTTTAATGTTGTTCTTAAATTTAAGAAACATTAATTAAAGAATATTTTGAGTACAGGCAAAATTTTTTACTAGGCCTTGCTTATTTTACTCATAAAAATTTAAGCGTTTTTCCTCTTTCTAGTTTCTCCTCTAAGTATTTTGAAATTTTTTCTTTAGTAGTTGAGTGTGAGAAAGGTAAAAGTTTATGCGTTCACAACTTTTATAGACAGCCAAAAAATACATGTGAAAATTATGATGGATTTTTTGAGGATCTTGAGAACTTTTTATTAACATTAAATAATAATTATTCTCATATTATTGCAGGAGATTTTAATTTGAATATATTTAAAGCAGACAAATCAAATGAAATAAGACAATTCTTGAATTTACTGAAATCATTTTCTTTTATACCCTCTATTAACTCTACTACTCGCCCGCAACATAATACTTTAATAGACAATTTTTTCATATCTTCTAATATTAGAAATTTTAATGCAATTGTTATTGACGTCTTGATTTCAGATCATTTTCCCATTCTTTTGAGTTTTCCTTATACTACGAAGCAAAAGAGTTACAATTTGAAAAAATTTTATCCAACAAGATTTATAAGTTTTTTTGAAGCATTAGAAAAAACAATATCCTGGCATCTCTTTGTTGATAATCCAGATATTTACTTTTATACTTTGACTAAACTGATTGTTACGGCTCAACATATGGCCGCAAAAACTTTATTGAGCAAAAGTGAGAAAAAAAGTTCTTATAGCCCTTGGATGACTCCATTTCTTTTAAAAATAATAAATAGGAAGAATAAATTATACAAAAAAATGAAAAGTAGTAATGGTTTTGTTTACTTTATTTTGAAAGCAAGGTTAAACAATCTTAATAGATTAATAAAAGATTCAATCAATTATTTGAAAAATTCATATTATAAAAAACTTTTTGAAGAAAAGAATTCTTCAAAGGATACATGGAAGATAATAAACAATGTTATAAAACAAAAGCCTATGAATAAAATTTCTTTGAAATGTGATGATAAAATTATTACTAACGATTACAGCATAGGAGAAATTCTAAATAAAAATTTTCTGGAAAAAAGCATTGTTGATGATTCAAATGACGTTTCTTTCTTGAATTTTTTATCTTGTCATTCAACTTCTTTTAAATTCAAAAAAGTTAATGTTTATGATATTATTCTTGCATTTAAATCTATAAAGCTTACATCCTCAACTGACTATTTTGGAATATCATCAAATCGCCTGAAAATTATTTTTCCATATATAGTTAAGTATCTTCTTAGTGGATATAATTCGTGTATTGAACACAGTGTTTATCCAGAAATATTCAAAGTAACCAAAGTAGTACCAATATATAAAAAAGGAGATAAACAACTAAGAGAAAATTATAGACCTGTTTCTATTATACCAACTCTGTCTAAGATTCTTGAAAAACTTTTGTTTTTGCAACTGAACTCTTATATATCAGAAAAAAATATAATCTTCCATAATCAATTTGGTTATAGAAAGGGATATTCTACACAAATGTTACACTCTACTCTTATAAATGACATATATAAATGTAAAAATAAAGACATACATCCTTTAGTCTTTCTCCTTGATCTATCAAGTGCTTTTGACACTATTAGTCATAATAAATTATTACTAAAACTAGATAAGTATGGAATGGACAACTCTTCTCTTAATTTAATGCGCTTTTATTTGAATAGGAGACAACAGTGCGTTGCCATAAATGACACTTTATCAAATCTTTCTTTGATTAGGGCAGGAGTTCCACAAGGCTCGATTTTATCGCCTCTCCTCTTTTCCCTTTACTTAAATGATCTCCCCAATGCTTGTACTCATTTTAAATATTATATCTATGCTGACGATATAACAATTCTGGACCCCATACCCTCTTGTATGTCCTCAAGTTTTTTTCATAAAATTACATCTTGGTTATCTCAAAACTCGCTCTTTGCTAATTTAAATAAATCTAAAATTATGTTTTTTTCATCTAATAATTCAATTGTAAATTTACCGCAAAGCATTGAATGTGTATCGAGTTTTAATTTACTTGGACTCATACTTGATGAAAAGTTAAATTGGAAAAAGCATATTGAAAGAGTTGAAGAAAAGCTATCATTCATAATAGGATTATTCAGGCAACTAAGGAACAGATTTCCAATCCACATAAAGTTATTTTTATATAAAACAATATTCATACCTCATCCTACATACAGTTTGGAAAATTGGGGCTATGTCAATTGCAATAAGATTTTATCTTTACAGAAAACAGCATTAAGGCTTGTGTTTAATAAAAAAAAATACTCTCATACTAGCAATCTTTTTTACGAAAATAATTTGCTTAAATTGCCAGATCTTTATAAATATAAAGCATGCTTGTTTCTACAAAGAATCCTAAGTTTTTGGTTTCCTTGTTTGTTTGATACTTCGATTAAATCTAATTTCAGTGTCCATAATTACTACACTCGTAGTGCTAATAAAATGCATTTAAAAAGTAGAAAAGCAATTTGTAAGCATTCACCTGAAAGTAGAGTAACTAAACTTTGGAATGAACTACTTTATAACTTTGCTAACATCACACAAACTGAAAAACTTAAAAAGCATCTTATCAATACATTTGTTTCTCAATACAATCAGGATTGTGCTATTATTGATTGTTTTTCATGCAATCTTGATACCGCATAACTTACTTATAATATCTTTTAATACATATATTTTACTTCTACATGCATTATATATATATATATATAAATATATATTTCTTTTTCTTTTTTTCCCCTTAATTCTCTACAAATTGTATATCATATTTATCTTTGCAAGAAACATTCTTTAAAACACTTTTTTTTGGAATAGTTGGAAAGATCAATCAAGCGGTGACAACCTTCTGGTCTTCCGAAGATAAATGTTGGAATGATTTATTATTTCACTTTATCAATAAAGTTCTTCTTTCTTGTCTAATGATAAAAATAATTAGTATTTTTAAGTTTATTTTCGTTCGTGATATTTCGAAAGGTTAAAAATGGCAGTTACAAGAATTAATTTATCTTCTAAGTTATACTTCTTCTCACTTTAAATGGTATACAAAAAAATTGAAATTTTCATAAATATGTTAGTTTAAAATGGTTGATAATCATATTTTTAACATCATTTAAATTCAAAAGACTTTTCTTAATTTTATTACATATTTTTTTCAATTAGTATTTTCTAATTCATCGTATTAGTAAAGCTGTTATTTTTTTGACTTTGTTCTTTTTGTAACTTAAAATTTTTAAAAAGTCTTTTTCCAAAATTTAAATATTTTTTGCAAAATTTTCGTGTAAACACTAAATAATTTATCGCTAATCTGATGTATTTTTTTAATGAAAATCAATCAAATTTGCACACTTTTTGTTAAATATTTTAATTTATTTAAGGGAACCCACTTTTAGTGTTTAATTCGCTTAAAACATTTCATCTCTAAGTAATTTATCCTTTACAGCGTGACTTAACGCGCTTTTAAATATATTACAATAAACTTATCTATGCATAATAACTTACTATTTTTGACATATTACAAGCCATAATAACATAATGTTACATCCCTTTAAATTTTCGTCAAAAATTAAATAAAAAGGATAAAGGTTTTTTGAATTATTGAGTCATTTCAATAAAGGAATATATTCTAGAAGTATATTACGATTATTCAAAAACAATGTTTCACACTCATGGTCGTCTTCAATTGTAATCTTGTTTAAAGGATTGAATCATTCTATTTTCTTTCCAATTTATCATCATAAAGTTTTAGAGAATTGTTTCTGAAATATTTTGACCATTTTCCAAATATCAAGCCTACGCACTGTGACTAATATTATTATACTGTGATTATTCCACCCACATTGAATCCACCATGACTTGTATTAGAACGATGGCTTGTAATATTCAAAACACGGTGTTATAAAAAATATTTTATTTAATATATGAGTGAATGTTTTTGGCGATAATTTTCAGGCAATCTTGATTTGCACGTTCCGACTTTTTTCTTCACAATAATGGATAAAATTGAATCCAATAAAAAATCACCATGGTCGATTTGTATTTTATTTAAAATTTAAAATTTTTGGAGACATTTTTCAGACGTAAAGAGGAATTTTGATTGTCACGTTCAGGCATTTTTCAATCCTAAAGCAAAAACTGAGTCGAGAAATGAAACCAACATACTTATTATTTTTAAAATTTCAATAATTTCCTTTACAATTTTAGACTTAAACCCCAAATTTGACGCTTTCTGATATTTTCACACCTAAATTGCGAAAAAGGAGGGTAGAAATAAAATCATCACACGATTTATTATAAAAATATTTAGACAATTTCCAGACATTAATAGCAAATTTGATTGACATTTTCACACTCCAATTGCTTAAACTGTCTAGAAATGAAACTTGCATGTTCGATTTCGTATAAAATCATTTTTCATATGTAAAGAGGAATTTTACTTACACATATTTTTTATAGTATATAGATTTTATAAAGGTATAAAAATAATCTTTATTTAAAATTTGAATGAATTTTCTTGTAAATAATTTTTATTTCAAATCAAAATTTTAATTGACATTTACTAGAAATAGATCATCTCTCTATTAAAATCACTTAACGCTTGAGGTCCCAACAGGGTTATCAATAGAGTGAATCTACAATTACTCTTCAAAATTCTTATCATCAAAAGTTTAATATCCCACCTACATGCTAGTGAAAATTGCTTTTTAAAGAAGAAAGACGTTTATTATTATTATTAAAAAAAAAAATTATAATGCACATAAAAAAATCATATCAGAAATGTGAGTGATGTTTCCATCATGACTCAGAGAAATATTTGTCTAGTTTGTATTCAGCGATTAAAGAGTGGCCACGAAGCCACTATCGTGATGATCAGCAGAGAGGATTTACAAAAATAAATAAAACTACATAAAAAATGAAATTTGATAATTAAAAAAAAATATTAATATATATATATATATAGATGTAAAATTATATGTATGAATATATATAGAGATATATAGTATAAATATAATTTAAACAGAGATTAATGGTGAATAGGTTAATACATAATAGATAATATAATAACGTGAATAGGTGCTTTTCAATTGAATACATATATACTTATAAAATCTTATAAAATAGGAAATTATAAAATTAAAGTTTTTAAAGAACGTTTGAAGATGAAAAGGCTATGACAATCGAGAAAATGAGAGAAATGATTGAAGAACTTAATAGAATTTATAACAATATTTCTGAAAGTAGATTGGTGATCAATAAAAGGTAAATGAATGTTGCTATTTTGTCTAGTAAAGTAAGAATATAAAGTGTTATTAGAAATTAACAAATCATCAAAGTAACCATTTAAAAAAAAGTTCTTATACGCAAAAATACATAAACAATAAATATGTAAATTCTTTAGAGATAAAAACATTTCGTTAGATTTTTGAGGGTTGATGAAATTATTGAATTTATTTACGCGAAGTTGAATTTTATTGAGCAGAAATTGGTTGGAGTTAGCCCAAACAATATTAGCATAAAATATAATCGGATAAACATGAGAATAAAATAATTTTAAAGAAGAAGAAGGAGAAAGAAAATTACGAGACCTATAAAAAGTACCTAAAAGTCTAGAAACTTTAAGCAATACATAATTTAAATGAGACTTCCAAGAAAGTTGAGAGTCAATGTAGACTCCGAGGTAAAAGAAATTGTCAACTTGTTCTAGTACATAGTCATTAATGAAAAGTTTGTGATCAGAGAAATCAGTTTTATTGTTACTGAATATCATAAATTTACACTTGTTTTTATTTAGAGGTAAAAAATTATATGTAGACCAAGAAAAAATTTTATTTAAACAGTTGTTAAGGTGCTGATAAAAAAAACTTACTTGTGAATTAATTACTCCAGACGTCAAAAGAATATCATCTGCATAAAGGAAATATTTTACGTGTTTTAAGTCACAGTAAACTATGTCATTGATAAAAAGCGTAAAAAGAAATGGACCCAAAATGGATCCTTGGGGTATGCCAACATTTACATATCCGATCTTAGACGGAGAACTAGTAAAAACATAGGTAGGACGCAATGATAAAAAGGATTTTAACCACTCAAGAATGGAACCCCTGAAACCATATCTAAACAGCTTATGAGAAATAATTTTATGATTTACTGAATTAAAGGCTTTTTCGAAATCAAGAAATATACCTGCCGTTGAATTATCTCTATAAAAGGAGCTTGAAACTGATTGAACTAAAGAGAAAATAGCATCTTGAGTTGAAAGCTTAGGTCTAAAGCCAAACTGTGATTTTGAAATTAGGTTGTATCGATCTGAAAATTTGACAATTCGCTCTAAAACAATTTTTTCAAATATTTTTGAAAAGCAAGAAACTAAGCTAATTGGTCGAAAAGAGTTAAGTTCACATGATTTCTTGTGTGGTTTTAATATAGCAATGGTCTTTGTGAGCTTGAGAGATGAGGGGAAAATTCCATTACTTAGGGAAAGATTAAAAATATGAAGAAGAGGAATAGTTAAAAAAGAAACACACCTGCTGACAATGAACATGTTTACATCATCTGGACCTACAGTGTTCTTATTAGATAGTGAGGCAACAGATAACAATATATCATCTGCAGTGATAGGAGAACAAAAAAAACTATGAGCATTAAAGGGAACAGTTTTATCAATTTCATCAAAACAAATAGATTGACAATTTTGCCTAGATAAACAATAAAAATTATTATAAAGTTCATCAGAAGTAAAAGAGATATTATTAACAGAACTTGTTTTATTGAACAAAAGTTGATTAACAGTTTTCCAAAAGGATCTTTTAGATGAGTTGAGTAAAGCAGATTGATGATAAGAAAATTTAGCTTGCTTTAGTTTGAATTTATAAAATTTCAAAAAATTTTTATATGTTTTAAAGCTGTCATTTGACTTAGTACTTTTGTACTTCGAATATAAAAATAGCTTTTTTTTTACGAAGTTTAATAAGTTCAGCAGAGAACCAAGGCTGACTAATCGATTTATTTTTACGGCACACTTTTAAAAAAGGAAAAGATTGGCAATAAATATTATAAAAAATAGTAAAAAATGTATCGTATGACTTATTTACATTATTTAATTCCAAAACTGGATCCCAGTTTAAAAAAGAAAGTTTATCTACAAACTTAGAAATATTATTTTTAGAAAAACTACGCTTATTGGAATATTTAACAGCTCTAGAAGTAGAAAAAAAAGTATTAAGTGACACATAGCTTGACAGATGATCAGATATACCTGTTTCAAATGAAGATGCTAGGACTGGATGCTTAAAGTTAACAAAAATATTATCAATCAAAGAAGAATGACCAGATAAATGATTATAGCGAGTCGGCTTAGTAATAATGGGATAGAAATTAAAGGACAATAACTCATTAAAAAATTCTAATACAAAATTATCACTTTCTAAGTTCAATAAATTTATGTTAAAGTCACCAATCAAAAAACTAAAATCGGAAACAGAAGGGAGAATCTTAGAAGTCAAGAAATGGATAAAGTTAGGAATACTTAAAGAAGGCGAACGATAAAAAGAAAAAACATCAAAAAAATGTTTTCATAAC
This sequence comes from Nectonema munidae, assembly GCA_030549495.1. Lineage (NCBI taxonomy): Eukaryota > Metazoa > Nematomorpha > Nectonematoida > Nectonematidae > Nectonema > Nectonema munidae. The sequence continues at coordinate 199,921 of JAUIRK010000952.1, read as the reverse complement.
AAAGGCTAACTTTTAGACATTCACAAGAATCAGACGGACAGTTGATAGTTTTAAATTCTTTTAATAAAAATTTATCGAAATAAAATATCCCAACTCCACCCCCTCTTGTGGATCTAGAACAGAACCTGAAAATATAACCCTGCATTTGAATAAGAGGATTATCAACAAAAAGATTCCAAATTTCAGAAACAACAATAATATCAGGCTTAGTGGGCAGCAAATTAAGAGTGTGAACTAAAATATCAAAATTTTTGTTCAAGCTCCGTACATTGGCATGAAAAATTTTTAAAGCTGAAATATTGAACATGTTATTATTATTAAACACACTATAAGGAGGATCTACTATAAAAGAAGACTTAATGGGCAGTAAAAGTTCAGATTGAAGCTGAGAAATATATGATAAATCAAGCAAATCAAAATTATTATAGTTTAGAGACATAAAAAATAAAGGAAAAAGTATATATATATATACGAATATTAATATTTAAAACTACTTAGATAAATAATAATTAAGACAAGCTACTTGTGAACTATTAAGAGAGGACTTCATCAAATTTTAGGTCTTACAATCTTTAGAATTACATGCATGATTAAAAGAAAAGTCATTACTTTGACAATGTTTACAAAAATGTTTTGAGGAATCATCCTTCAAAGAGCAGACATCAGAAGAGTGATGAGAAGAACAAAACCTACAACAAGACTTCTCAGAATTACAATCTTTAGAAATGTGACCATAACGGTTGTATTTGTAGCAAACTTTTACATAGGAGGAGAAAAGTTGAATATCATGGGCAAAACAGTTCAGGAAAATTAAATTTCTTTTATAAATTTTCTTAATTGAAGAATCTTTGAATTTCAAAATAACATTACAATACTTTTTATCAGTTTTGATTTTGTAGGCATTGAGGATTTCATCATCGTTTAGATCATTTTGATTGCAAATCATACTTTTGAGATCTTCTTGTTTAATGTTATTGTTAACTCCTTTAATAATAAATGAAGGCAATTTAGGTGAAAGGTTTCTATTTTCAATACCTTTCTTAATCAAACAATCTTTCAACTTTACATGATTGGCAACATCTGATACTTCGATTAGGAGTGAATTATTTCTGATCTTTTTGTATTTTTTGATGCACAATCTATTAGAAGAGGGATTGATTTTTTTATTTATAAAATCACTCGCTTTTTCTTTGTTTGAAGTTTCATCAAAAAAATTGGGCAACAAAAGAGAAGTGCTTGGATCAAACGAAGAATTGAATTGCTTGGACTTAGTAGAATTTCTAGAGGCGTTGTAAGAAGTAGAATTACTAAAGGCATTGTAAGAGATACTTATCTTATTAGTGGAGTTTTGAAGAGCATCGCTGTAAGATAAATTTTTATTTTTTAAAAAGTCAATTTTGCATGAGATAGAGTCTAATTTAGAACTCATATCAATGTTCAATTCAACATCAGATAAAATTAAGTCAAGCATTTCCTTAATTTCGTTTTTTGAGGAAGAATCAATCTTGCTTCTGATTAATTTTAATTTCTCAACAAGCTTAGACATTGAATGCTAGATAAAGGAAATTCTGAGGAGTTTTGATTAAAATATAGTAAGAGCAGTTTGCTCAAAAAAAATATTTAACATCACCAAAATTAAAAGTATTTATTCTTTATAAGTTTTATTTAAAGGTTAAAATAGTTGTAAAAAAAGGAATCAAGAAGGAAAATTTTTCTGTTTTTACTTGGACGAAGCAGACCAAAAAAGGACCGAAAATTAAATGTCATTTAGAAAATTGCTTACACTAACTTTACTTGTAACGCAAGCACTGCTTTACCGCTTAACGACCTGAGTCGACAATTGTCGACTTTAAAAAAATAGAAATCATTCGGGTATATAAATCCCTTTTAATACAAATATTCTGTCTTACATTAATTATATCGTCTGATTAATCTGGTTGTTAACCGCTTAAAGTATTTATCTATGTTTACTCTTAAAATAATACGTCACTCTTTATTGTTTGATAAATAAAATGATTTTTTATTCATTAGATCTAATCCATAATATACATCTTAAAATAATTCATCAATTTTATATTTTTTATTGGAGCAAACTAATTCTCTCTCTTTTTTTTTAATTTATAGACTTTGTAAGCTAATTCAAGCAGAATGAAGCAGAAATCGTTGTCAAATTGCGAAAAAAACTTTATATCATCTTTGTTCACCAAAAAATTAGTATGATTTAATGTTTCTCATTTGGTTAACGTAAATGTATTCTGCTTTACTTTTTCAGAGACTAGATCGAAGATCGTACTATCAACAAAGAAATGTTAAAATTTCATTTGGTTCAGAATCTGGTACGTGCAGCGTTTCTTTAGGAAATACGCGGTAAAATTTTTTACTTTAAACTTTTTTGTTTTAATCCAGTGTTTGTTGTAACAATTTTGTTTTAATCAAGTGTTTATACCGTATTTTTTTCAATCAAAAATCCTTAATTACTCTTTCTAACTGATCTGAAAGTTGAAATTTATGAATTTCCTTTGAGGAACATAATTTTTACAACATAATCGTGTGCTTTCTTTCTCAATAAAATTTTATATATTTAAAACATGCAATTTTCATTTTTGCTACGATGTAAAGGGCTAAAGTACTGACGGATCAATGAGTTAACTTTGTGATTAACGGTCTCCAGCGCACGTTATGTGTACAAAAACGATGTCGTTTACTGAAAAAGTAGATTTAATGCAATTCATTGAGTTGGTGTCAATATGTCACGGATTCAAAGCTTTTTCTTTATGATTTTCCAAAAATCATCTGTAGAGAAATTAACAGTCAATAAAGTTGACTTTTGTTTTCTAATATCACTTATTCTGAAACATTAGTAGTCTCTTATTTTTTGAAAATTTAAGTTTGAGTTGTTAGATCAACAAAAGTCTCTTTAATTGCTATTTCAACGAATGCTGGGACGATATTAAAGTTTTGCACGATTACGATGCGATACGGACTTTTCACAAATCGACTAAGTATTCAATTAGCAATTATCTTTGATCAAGTTGAGAAAAAAAACATCAAAATTTTCCTATATTCTTATACTTAACACAAATGATAATAATAATAATAATAATAAGCTTTTTGTGTCAAAAACATTTTAAAACTAAAAAAGATCTGAAAATGACATAAAATTTCACTTTAACAAACATGGACTCACCAAACTTTTAACAGTATTACTTATTTTACCTTCTATCCATGACGCAGTCAAAAGAAAATTCGAAAAATTACCTCTCAAATGCTCTTTTTACGGGTTTTGACTATAGACAGTATTGAGGAAAGACGTTTTCCAGAAAAGAGTATCAATAATAGACCTTGCTGTACATAAACTACTTTAATCATTTTTTTGCAAGACATCTAGATTTTGTAAAAAATTTCAGAAGATAAAAAGGAACATATTTGAAATCGAATAGTTCACAAACCAACTAAAACTCATTATGATAATTTTTATAATCATTTGAATGGAACATTTTTAATATAGGTAAAATTTTAAGCTTCTCAATTGTTAAACAAAAATTGATTCATTTAGATCCGTGATTCTCAACCTTTTTTACCCATGGACACATATTCTCTTCTCTTTTTCTTGGTGGACCCCTTCATAAAAATTGGACATAAAAATATTTTATTTTAATATTTTTTACTAATAAAATTTTTGAATATTTTTAATAATATTATTAATTAGTGGAAATTCTAGTCAAAAATTTACTTTTTATAATAAAAACTGTTATGAGCTTGTTTTCTTCATGGACCACCAAAATATCATTGTAGACCCCTAATTTATAATATTTCGCCTGTGGACCCCCTGAATTATTATATGGACCTTTAGGGTCTATGTGGACCCCGGTTGAGAAACCCTGACATGATGATGATCAGTTTTACTATCCAAGATGTCTTTGATTTTTAATCGAATTTAAAGATGAAGTATGTGCTATTACGAAACTCCATGAAAAAGTAATTATTAGCAACTAAATCTTAAACATATGAATATATAAGATTATTTTCTCAAAGAAGCCCAGGGAACAAATGACTTCTTTATTATGGAACATAAATTAATTCATTTGGCTCAGCCTTTGCCAAAAAGATGAATTATTCTTAATTGAAAGAAGTCTATTTTCTTTCAGAAGAAAATTTTTTGCCTTCCCAAATATGGTTCTTTATGGATTTTGATCCATCTATGGGAAGACAAAAAATTAGCTTATTTTAGAGTAATTAAATAAATTTAAAATTTGGAATAATTTGAACTTACTTTTGTTCAATGTAGTAAAAGGTATAAATTTGGACTTTTCGGTAATAACCTTTTTAACATCGACTCGCCGCATGAGGTGTATAAAATCTTACATCTAACAAAATATGAACAGAAAGTTGAACCTTGTCTCCCAAATCATTTGTATTAAAACATGCACATAGCAAATTATAGAATAGAAACCACCGTAGTATACACGTTCTGAATGAGAAACAAGTTGTCTACTGGCGTTCAACCTTACATGTTATGATATATATACCATTTTCATTTTAAATTCGTCCTTTTTCATTTTGAATTCGTTTTTTTTTCATTTTAAATTTGTCTTTGAGTTTTTATTTTGATTTTATTAATTTTTATTTCAAATACTTCTCTTTCTATTTGGAATTTGTTTTTTATTATAATTTAATTTTTTCAATTTATACTTATTTTTACTTAACCTATAAAATTTTATTTTTTGAGAATTTTATGCTTCACCTGTTTATGTCAAAGTTAAATTGTGGAGCATATGTAGATAGCAATTTTAAAAATCGCTCTTTTTGACTTCTTCAACGGATTTCTCAATTTATAATTGTACGAATTCAAAATGAAAATGGTATATTTATATATATCATCATCCCATTAAGTAATCATTAAGTAATTTATATATCCCATCAACCCATTAAGTACCATAGAAATCAGACGATATTTAAAAAAATGCAGACGATTTATATTCAAAGTCATTGAAAAAAGCAGACGAAGATGAAATTAATTTTGTTCCAAAATAGGTTTTCAAGTTAAAGTTTACTTGAAAACAAACTTGATCTCTGATCCATGATTCAGAAGCAAAAACCGCGACAGTGTAGAGATAATTTCTAATGAAGCGCGCATCTTTTCAGAAGAGAATAAGTACTTAAAAAATTTCATGCTTTTTTAAAATAATAATTATTAATGATAATTTGGAAATATTTTTTTACGTCACTTTTTATGTCAATTTTGATGCATGTATATCAATGTTAATTTTTTTTTAGAGTTTTGAGCAAAATTTCGTATTGTGTTGTAGTACCTGAATTGAATAGACCAAAGCAAGGCAAGTTATTTTTCAATGTGGAGCTATCCGCCATGGCTTCACCTCTTTTCATGAGTGGCAAGTAAGGAAGTACTACATTTTAATATGCATATTTCCTATTTTCCATCTTTGCGTCAAATTAAAGTTTTAAGCCTCTTGAAATTTTACGTCCACTCCAGCTAATAATCCATTTTCACATATGTTATCTAAATTAAACTTTTAAAACAAATAGGTCTAGATTTACTTACATTTACACTCAAGGAATTAATATCAAACCAGTTGAACAATATAGAGATTTTGGATTCATTCATACTATCATTACGAGAGAAAAGAACTGTGATATCATCAGCATACAGGTATATTTCTTAGAATAAACTAGCCTTATAAATATCATTAATAAAAATAAGGAATAGAAGAGGTCCAAGATTTGAACCTTGTGGCACACCACAGGGATACCATGTTAACTTAGATTGAACACCATTAACAAACACTGTTAGATAAGTAACTATGAAAAAAGTTTATGGTACAAGAAGAAAAGCCATAATATCTCAATTTATCAAGTAAAATGGAATGATCATTGGAGTCAAAGGCCCATGAAAGATCAATAAATAAGGCATAGAGTGAAGAGGTTGGATTGAGTGTTTTGGACGAAATCCAATCTCTTTATCATAAAATAAATTGTTGAGTTCAAAGTAGTTAGAAATTTGTTTGTAAATTAATTTTTCGAAAATTTTAGAGATAGTAGGAAGCAAGGATATTGGTCTGTAGTTTTCAAGTTTGTTTTTATCCCCCTTTTTTGAAAACGGGAATAATTTTAGATATTTTGAACACTCCTGGAAACATAGAGAATTCAAGGCAAGAATTGAAGCCACTTAATTAATTGAAATTCATATATGTAGGGAAAAATTGGTTTGACTAGGTTGATTGAAATGCCAAAAAAGTCTTTAGCGTCATTGTTCTTAATGTCTTTTATGGCATCACTTAATTAAATCAAAGAGAGAAATTTTCTTTAATTTGAAGGAAAGCTCTTGTAAAATTGTTACTGAAAGAACCAGCAAGTGAAAAATGATCAACAAGCGTATTATTTATACGAATAGAAATTTCATTCCTTTTGCCAAGTAAATCAATCAATGTTGAAATCACCAACAAGAATATGCTTGAAATTTTTATCAACTACATCTAGATCAGAATTAAAGTCAGCTGAGAAACCTTCAATTGATTCTCTAGAATTATTAGGTCGTCTATAGAAATTATGAAAGACAATTCCTTTATTGTGATTTGACAATAACTCAATTGAGAAAAACTCAAAATATGAAGAAGAAAAATTGACTTGAAATTGAGATGCATAAAATGACTTATGAATATAGAAACCAAGGATTGAGTGAGTGATTGATTGAGTTGGCTTTGATAAAAATATGTAATTATTAAAATCAAAAAATTCAAAGAATAACTTAGCCAAGTTTTCTGTAAACTAACGTTAGCTTTTTTGGTGAAAAGGCGGTTATTTGATTGGAAGGGGGAACTCAGATAACCACGAACACGCCCAATTTCTAAACCTCTTCCATAATTACGACTACGAATATTGAACACAATACATTTTATGAAATAATAAGGTTGTCAGGTACTAATGGATTTTGCTTTTAGTGAAATATCGGAAACCAGAGGCTAAAAACAACAGCAACAACAACAACACACTTTCAACAATTTAGTGTTGTTATCGTTTTATAGTGTTTTACACAATTTAAAATCTTTCAATCTCCTTTCGCACAGTTATCGGACATTTTAACGAATGGTAGCAAAACAACGATAATTTCCAAAATCAAGTTTTTGTTGAAGGTAAGCTCAAAAAAACTTATCTACACATAGTACCGTGTTTCTCATGGATCGCTTTTCACTTCTTTTTTTCTTGGTGGACCTCTTTATAAAAATTGGAGAAAAAATATTTATTTTAATATTTTTCACTAATTAAATTTTTGAGGTTATGATAAAGAAAACAGCATATACTTAGAATTCATATTGAAATGAAAGCAAATCTAATGCAACAATTTTTATAATAAAAAAAGAAAGACATTTAATGAGATCCCTGTGGTTGATGCTGCTCAACGCGTTTCTTTATATCTGGTTGCATTGAAGTTAATGCTAGTCGTAAAGCAGCTCTTTTTACGATGTCAAGTCTATTGCGAACTTTTTATAATACAAAATCGTTATGAGATTATGAGATGGTTTTCTTCATGGACCACCAAAATATCATTTTGGACCCCCAATTTATAATATTTCGCCTGTGGATCCTCTGAATTATTATATGGACCCCGGTTGAGAAACCCTGATATAGTAGTATATACAAATTGTAATAAAATAAATTTTATTCATACGTATAAAAAAACAAAAAAAACTTTGTTATAATTTTTTTTATGCAAACTTTGAATCGCATTCTTCTGATGAAGCATTCACTCTACGCAGTAAATGTTGGTCTTTCAAAATGTTAGAATAAAACAGGGCACATCCTAATTCAATCTTAAATTGTGTGTAATAGTAGATCAACCGCGAATTTTGTTGTCCAATTGGAATATGAGTTATGATGAAAGGGGGGAAAATAAGAGTTTACACAACCATTAACACCTTCTACACATTCATTAACAGCGCTAACTCATTCAGTTGAAAACCAAAGCCTGAATCGGTTAAAGTTCCAAAAAGATGGAAGCTTTTATGCCAATAATTGTTTAAAAAGTCTTAACGAAGGTGTTAAAGGTGCAATGAATGTGTAAAAGGTGTGGAATGCTATGAATCTCCATTACTACCATTCAACGTCATCCATTTTATTATTTTACTATAAATATCTCTTAATTATTTTTCTTCTTCTATCAAGCCTTTCAGGCACGAATCTCGGTTTCATTTTTTATAACTACACTTCCTATTTGAGCTTCAATGGTTGTAAAAGGGTGTACACTCAGATTCAGTTGAAGGTCACAGGTTCGATCTTAAATTAAACGCCTCCCAACTGTTATAAACTAAAATCACTTTGATAAAGTGCTAAAAAGCTCCAGGAAATGATGCTTTATTTGTGATTGTATAATAAAAATTAGGTTCGAACTTGTGTCAGAGATGTTTCTTTCCTTCTAGAAAATATTTTCTTTAGCGACGTCCACACTATATCACGCAAGGTCAGAGTGTCGAAGTAGAGGAGTACAGAAAACACTTCGAAAGTGGTGTAGAAATACTGGTAGAAAAAGCCGAACAAAAGTGCTATGCATGAGGCTTCTTTGCTTGTAGCATATATGTGCTTCGATGCGCTCAGTATCACTTCTGTTAGAAAGGTGTAGACGTGGTACGTGGTTATGAAGAAGACGATGACTTTGATCTGCACATTGATCAGACTGATATTTTTTTTGCACATTTTCATGGTTTTGATGTAGCGTGAAGGGTTATACCTGATGCTTCTTCTTTGCGTTGAAGACTGGCTGAGCGTCATTAAAGTGTCTGCGGATGTGGAGGCGATTTTGTTGCTTTTTTGGTTTTGGTTGAAGAAGATGAAGGAATAGCGGTATTTGTCGTCCCTCATACTCTGCTGCTTATGTCTTAAAAGATCCTGTAGCATTTCTTGGAAATAACTTCTCACTTTTATGAGCAGAAATATCGTTAAAGCGTCTCTGCTGAGAAGGAATATCACTGTTAACATGTTTTTAGGCATTGCTATGATAGGCGATGGAACATAGTATATGATATTTGTGCATTTTTGGAAGACCTTTTTTTCACACTTGCTCTCATTCAATCCGCAGTCAGCAGTTAGTTTGTTGTTCACTTGAATGAGACTAGTTGACAGAATCAATATGATCATGCATAAGAGACTCTTTCTCAGCCTTCTCCAGAATTTGGGCCTTCTATATATTTTGTAGTACCTGTCCAATAAGTAGAAAAAGCGCATAGCATCAATCATCGCAATCAAAATGTGCCTTATGGCGTTCAATGAAAAGAGAGGTATCACTTCTTTGCCACTTATTTCAGCGCTTGTGACAATTTTGATCCATTGGTCATAACCATATGCCGGTATGTAGTTCATGTAAAGCGACACGATCGCACTCGTAAGAGAGATGAAAAGTGTATGGAATTTTGATTTGGAAGTTTTGGTCATGTTGTAGCAAAATTGTGTTATGATGATGTTGAGAATCATCGCAAGTATGTTCGTAACTGGCTGAACATATACCAACATTACCTCATATATTTTAAATATATAAGCGTCCATGCACCAACAATAGCATTCATTCCAGTTTAAGGGATCATCTTTGAATTCAAAGCAACCAAAAGTACTGCGAGTCTTTCAGCATTATTAACAAAATGGTGAAATTTAAGGTTTTGAATCGATTGCATCTTCCTAGGACGTGTTTTACGCTGTAACCGAAAGGTGAAAATTCATGCCCTTTATGCCTCAACGTGTTATCGTAGCTCTGTATCTCACATATAATTTGGTTGCACGCATACTTTTTTGGAGACATGCAGATTACAATTGATTTTCTTGATTGAATAAGCAATATCTATTATTCAATTCATCTCATTATACTATCTTATCTTTGTCTTTATAACTGATTTTTGTTTAACGCATTATTATTTGCTACACAAACAAAGAATACGTTGCCTCATCCACAAAGTGAAATTGCTTATTTTGTGTCAAATTTTAGTTTAGGAAGTCTTTCTATTACCCACCAAACTTCAAATAAAAAGGAAAACTCGATACCAATTCATCTAGTCTTATATTTCACCCTAACGTCTAATCCTTTGATCCCGGGATTTTATTTATGAACGAATCGTCTTCTCTCATCCTTTGCAATAGGTTTTTTTATATAACTCAAAGCACAGGAAATCTGAAAACCTAATTTTAATTTTTTTCCTATACTTTGTATCGATAAGTAGTTAATAGCATTTTTTGAATCTTAATCCTTTGAGGACCGAGATTTTGAAGACTAATCTTTTGTTCATTTCTCCAATAGAAAAAATTGGCATGGTTATGTGTACGATCAATAAACAGCTTCTGATACATGTCTCAAGGCATCTTAATAACAGGTATACATACTACACTGGAAAAATATTCAAGTGTATGTATGACATTGAAGCTATATTTTCAACAAGCAAAATGCTTACCAAAGATATTTTTATGAAAGATTAGTTTTCCATCCGAAAGGCAATAATGCGTTAACTCGCTGTGTGCAATCCTTTTAACTAGTAAAGACAATCTCTCTTATTTTAAGATAGAGGGATCATCTTTACATGATGCACTTTCAGAGGAACATTAGAGTGTTTCTCTTTACTTGATCCAATCCCCTAGTCTCACTTGGATTCATTGTCTTTCACACGCAAAAAATAGTTTCAGAAATCCTAAACCGTTCCTACAAAATATTTTCACATTGTTTTTGTAATAATAAGCGATTGATGATCGTTTAAGATATACTATTTTTCATTTGCCCAAAAACTTAAATTTCATGCAGGCAGCATTTAAAAGTTTATAGCTTTCATTTTTGGGCAATTTTTTTTACCTCAGGACTCATTTTCTGATATAAACAAGCAACTTTAAATCTTTTTAATTAAGTTTTCTTCATGAAGTGATTTGATAAAAACTCTTTCCATTCCAAATTTCAAATAAAATTGTATAAGATTAAATTCTTTGAAGTGTTCAAGTATAACTTTGTTTTTTAGAACTAAGCAACTGAACACCGAAATTTCCATGCTTCTTCTGAACGCCTTCAAACAGTCCAAGTGTGTCGATCTGGATAGCCTGTGCTTGTTAGCTGGAGAAAAAGTTTGGGAACTCAGGTGCAACGTCACAATCCTTCATCATACTGGAAATTTGATCGATTGTGCTGGTTTTGCTGCGTTGCTCTCTCTCTTCCATTTAAGGAATGCTTTTTCTTTTTCTTTATTTTATAACAACAAGGAAACCCATTGTTAATAACTTGAATTTGCCAGACTTTAAAATCCTAATTTTTATCATCATCATCATCATCATAATTTATTCGCTTTCAAAAGGAGCAGCTCTTTGTCATGGCGAAATTTTTGACTAATTAATTAAAAATTACCTAAATTAAATAATTAATTACTTAAATTTTTGACTTTTATTTAATTAATATTTTCAAGTTAATCAAGTTTAATTTTTTTTTCCAATCAATGACAACATTCCCTGGAAGTAGATAGATTTGAAGATGTCCCTGTATTCGTGTACTCAATGAATGTTGGCAACAAGTGTTATGCTTTATCAATTCAAATTATCGACTCAAAAACACTTCTGAAGGTATTTATTAATTCAGACAACGAGATGAAATGACTGCTTGGAAATGTTTTACAATAATTGAAAGAACTTGTGATGAATTGGATGGAGTTTTTTGGCAGTTTTAATTTTGAGTGTATAGAATTGGGAATTATCTTAGAATATTTTGGTAAAAGACTACGCTATTCTTCTGCAGCAGTTTTCAAGCATTTTGTTGAGTTGAGCCTTGTTCGTGTAAAGGCTGAAAAATTTTCTAAGAAATAAGTTAAGTTTTCTTTTCAAATGTCGTGAAGTTTGTGGTGTTGATACCAAAATTATTATACAGAAATTTTTGTTTTGTCAAAAAATATGCGATACAAAAAAGATAGGATGTATCAATTGCCAACAAACGAAGCTCGAATAAGCTTTAAAGATTTTCAAACTTTTATAGATCTAGTGATATGTATATGAAAACATTTCAGATTCTGATTCTTTTATATTGCTAGTTGGAATGATGAATTTGATTGTTTTAAAATAATAATGATGATGACGGCAAAACTTTAAGGATGACGAGATAGAAGATGATTAGTCTGAAGGAAAGTTTAGCAACTAGAATGAGTAATCGAAATATAATTATGAAATCTAAAAACCAATGAAATACATTCCTTGCTAATAAATGCTAAATAGATTATTTTATTTCAATTTTAATTTAAGTAGCCATTTTTTTTATTTTTTTTTTTTAAAAATGAGGAAGAACTTGCAAGTGCATCATTGCTTAAAAAATTTAAACAAAAAACTCTTGATTTCTTATGACAAGAGAGTTATTTTACAAACTTTAAAAAATTATAAAATCAACAATGGTGAAAAGCACAAGATTTTTTAGCATTCACCCCGAAGACATAGCGAAAGTTTTTTTTAGAAAAAGCTTTGAGATGGAGGTGGAGTTGGGATAATTATAGTAGTGTTTTGCAACTCATTGTATAAGGCTTAAAAATTCAATAAAATTGAAGAATGAACTAGAGAATTTTTGGAAAATTTATTTAAATCAAATACTTTTTAAAAAATAACCAAGTGAGTAACAATGCTTTTGTTTATCTGTATCTGTTTTTTATGTATTTGTATCTGTATCTGTTTATTATGTATTTGTTTTGGCATAGCATTCCAAAATATAGTTCATATCCAATCCATTGTTTTGAATTTTTAACAATTTTGTATACTACTTGTTTTTCCAAGTATAATAACCACACACATAACAAAATGTATTTGGTGAGTTCTTACATTGTCTATGAGACATTTTCAAAGAAGAGTATTTAACAAAAAATTAAAAAACTAAACAAAATTTTAAAAGCAAATTTAGTATTAAAAATTAACAAAATTGAAATGTATGAAAAAACTATATCGATGATATCAATTAGTTAACGACATTTTTAAAATCAGATAAAAAACTGATCAAAAAAAAATTATAATAAACAAATTTTTTTTTTAATTTTGTTACATTGTTAGGATAGATTTAGTTTTCTAATGCTATTGTTTTGGCTTAGATGTTTTTGAAAACAATGTAAGAAAGAAACTAAACTACAAATACAAAGCAATAAAAGTTTTTATTAAATCATTTTGAAGAAAATATATCAAACATTTTGCGTTGCAACATGAAGCAGAAAGGTATAAGATACAGGAAATCTTTCAGTGACTATCTAAAATCGACATTGACCATCGACCTTGAAATTTTACCTTGACCCTTGAATCAACCTTGATCCATTGACCTTGAAATCTGGTACATGTCATTACACTTTTAAGCTTAGTTATAGATGGAAAACTAACTAGTGTAATTTTAAACACAAATAGGTTGAGACGCAATCGTAGTCCAAAAATGATTAATAATAATTGGAGTTTAAAGTTATTTAAGCTCATTTATCGTTAGTTCATTATCTTCGACGAATAAAATGTTGATTGACTGAAATTGAGAGATATTCATTCATACTACGCGATGACTGATTGGTTCAAAGTATGTCCATCAATATGGCTTCCTTTTTTCTTATTTCCAGGGTCACTTATATACTAGTAGATGTTGAAGTCTTGTTTTTTCGCAGTTAAAACTACTCGTAATTTTTGAGTGTATAATAAATTTAGATTAATTTGAAATATTTTTTCAAGATAATATTTTCCTGCAGATGTGTATATAAGTTACTATATAAAATTTTATATTGTCGAATTTTTAAAATTTTTTAACATGCTTAAAAAAGATATTGAATCAATAAAACTACTTTAAAATTTTAATTTAAAAGTTTTTTTATTTTTTTTTGTTCACCATGCAATTTGATCTTAAAATAAAACACAGTTTAAGAAATTCATTGTAGCTATCTATCTTTTTTGTAATATCCAGGAAACTGTTCTTTGATCAAATTTACAAGATTTTTACAAGGATTCCGAATAGATATATAGTGCTGCTATTTTTCCATTTTTATTATCGCAATATTTTAACGACCTAACTGATATATTGAATATGATGCATAAAAGTTCTTAGCTAAAAAAACGTAAAGTGAGACTTTGCGGTTGAGCTTTTTTTTTAAAACATACCACAAGCTTCACAGTTTTGCCTTAGGGTTTTCATAACAGCTGCTGCTTCAGTTAACCCAGCTTCATTACCCCATAAGTTTATTCAAAAAGAATTCACTACTTTGACCGAAAATATGTGTTTAATAAGTTGGAATATTATCCATCCTACACTGAAAAATTCTCATCTAGATTCCATGAATATATGATGCACAAACATGTGGTGGACATAGGAATGAAACATTGAAACTTTTGTCAAGATTCTTTCAATTCTTTTGTCAAGCATTTTTAGTATTATACAAGATGAAAAAAAGATAAAGAGCCATAGAAATAACAGTAGAAGATTGTTAGAATATTCCAATTATAGCGTTTGCCAGACATACTCTATATCTAAATTTGTATTTGCATAAAATTTTCTATATCTTACCTATATTTACCTTGATTCTTCATTTTGTTTCGCTTCAAGCTTTTGGGTGTTTCAATCAAAATTTTTTTTAGAGTACTGCGCCAGTTGTGTTGTGCGAGTGCCGGCATGAAAACATTTAATGCTGGTATAAAATGTTTTGTTTAATCCTAATTAACCTGGATATAAAGTAATTCGTGATATACTTTTGAATTAGTCTTCAGCCAATCAAAGAAGCTTTCGTCTAGCTGGACAATTAGTAGGTTAAAGATAGGACTGTTGAAAGCTGCTTCTCCAGTGAAAAATGCTTCATTGATTTACTTTATTTTTTTTGGTTTTAAGTTGTCGATATCGCATCCAAAGAAGGAATAATCTTGCATAACTGGACAGATGTTAAGGATAGTCACTCCCACCGCTAGATTTTCATGTAGAATGAGATATTTTATTTAAAAAAGGCTAAACTCGTTTTAAAAATTTTTTTTTTACATTTAATTTGAGATTATAATAAAAATGATATAGTCGTGAATCCTTGTTTGTGAAGCAACTTTGATAAAACAATTCAAAGTATCATGAGAAAGTCGTGTTCTTGTTTTTCAAATCCAGACAAAAGGAATTGCAATTGACCTGCGTGATTCAATACTTGTCTTTATTGTCAATAAAGCCTTTTCCGTTTGGCTAGGTTTTATGAAAGTTTTGCCTTCTTATTTTAGACTTCCAGCTGTCTCCTGTGTAGGCCAACAAGTCACGATTCATCCAATCTCTGAAAAGATTCCTGTTCCCATAACGATCCATCACTCACCAATATTTTTTACTTTCGCGCTATACAAAGAGGGTGCCATTTCGCTTCTCGATCCCACCCTAGAAGAAGAAAATATGATGGAGGGCAAATTGACTTTGGCAATCAACCAACACAATGAAGTTTGTGTGCTTCAGCTCGTTGGACAAGTTCGATTAAAAACTGATCAAGTCAGTCGTTCACTCATGTCTACTTAAAATTTCTATCATAATTTACTCTGTTTCACTTTTATCCTACTCAATGATTAGCAGCCTCCCCTAAGTCCTAACCAGGGCAAACAAGTTTTGACTTATTGCACCAAATTTGCTGCCTATAGAAAATTTGAAGTCACTTAAAAAAATTTTTTAAAAAAAAAGTTTAATTAAAAAAAATTGTTTAATATTTTCGCCTTTTTGGAAATAGTTTTTAAACTTTTTCTTTACCTAAAAAAACCTATTTTTTAATTTTATGATATAAAACATAGTTCAAACTAATTAAAAATTTGTCATTGTGACTTTTTGTTCATTTTTAGGAAAAATGGACTTTTTAACTAAAATAAATATTTTAATTAAAATTTTTTTAACTAACCTAGTTAATTTTACTGTGCAGAATTTCTTAAGTCTAAGTCATTAAAATTACATAATTATTTATAAAACTAAAATGTTGGATCCGCCATTAGGTTACGGATGCAACTCTACACGATATCGATCCTTGATTCTCATAAAACTGCATCTAAAACTTCTTGATATGATGAACACGAAATGCTATACTTTAGACTACACTCATCATTCTTCTCAAGGTTTCAGTCTTTTGCTGAAAGTAGTTAGGAAAGATATTTATCTAAAATCTTGGTTAATGTTTCAAATTTTATTTTTTTCCCAATATTTTTGGAGTGCGTAATAACGCCATGATAAAATTTATATTTACTAAATAGAAAATTAAGATTGCTATAAATAGAAGCAAATAAATATATTACAAGTTAGACATACCAGGTTTCAATGAGCTCATTCAGTTTTAATATACTGTTAGGAGGTACGTGGTTGTTGTTGTTAGCCCCTAGATTATACTATCTTTATATGAGTAGAATCTATCAGTTCAAAACAAAGCTTTGTTTAAACTGAGAGAGTATTTCCATAAAAGCAAGTACTCTCAGGAAAAAGTGTAGAATTTTGTTACACTCTCGCAGCAGCAGCGATAACCCAGTGTAATCTCAGCCAACCCGCAAAAATCCACCATAAGGTACTGCTGGCTTTTTGCAGGCTTCTACATATGGCAAGAAATAACATAAATAATATATATATATATAATACATGTAAATGAGTTAGATCCAAGCTTCTGCTAAACGGTTTCCCCATAAAGTAAGTAGGTTAATTATTTTGCATGGCTTTGACCATAAGTGAATGGGTTTGAGTGTCGTGAAAGGATGTGGGCACTAAATAAATGATGAGTGTTGTGTGGGTGTTGATTGCAAACTGGACAGAGTGGATTTGTATGTGTTTTTGGATTTATCTTGTGAGGATATTCACGGAGCAATGGTGACTTGTTGGCTCTAAGTTTGAGCAAGTGTATGTCTTAATTCAATTGATAGTGTTTCTTCATATGTGTCGATTTTTGGTGGAGGAATATTTATGAGCTTGTTATGTTTGAGTGTGGAGAGATAATCGGTTACTGCTACGTGGTCTTATCCAACTACACAAAGATGATATATTTATCCAGATTTAAGTTAATTACTACAACAATATATTTTTAATTAAGAAGTATTTATTTCTTGAATGATATAATATATAATTAAATTAAATAAGAAAAGCGCTTACAATTTAACTTTATAAGCATTCTATAAAATTATTTGCAATCCTGGTACAGAGTATTCTTGTGAGATTAGTGTTTGTACAGACTTAAGTTTGCCAAGAATTTGAAATGTTGGAGAAACACCTGGCCTAGATCTTCGCTTACTCTTTTCAAAGAAGAAAGAAGAAGTAGAAAATTTATTGTATAAAACAAGAAAAAAATAGCTTGAACAAACTAGGAAAAAAAAGAATTATCATAATTCAAGTCTTAAATTAAACATGGTGTAAAATAAATATGTGTAGCTAAAGTCCGGAGACCGCTTCAAGATACATATAAAAAAAACAGAAAAATTTTTTTTCAAGATACATATAAAAAAAACAGAAAAAATTTTTACATGTACAAGAGTTTCAAAAATGGCAAGAGACATAAAGCAGAAAATGATGCAAAAAAAGAGTTTGACAACAAAAAGAATAGTGAGATACGAGGTACTTTTTGAAATAAAATTCGAATATGCTTTCAGTATTGATAATATCACAAGAGTTATAGAGCAAGTTATTCCATAATGATATGCTTGTATATTTCAGGCTATTTTTAGACAATTTAAGATTGCATCTTGGAACATATAAAAGATTGATGTATCTGTGCGCAGCATTTTCAATTTCATAATTAAACTTAAATCAGGAGTTGAACAAAGAAGGTAAAGTACTATTAAAAAATTTACAAAAAAAATGGATACCCTGTAAAAGTATAAATCTTTGAGCTTTAACAAACTATATTTGAAAAAGATGTTGGACGTATGACAACAAGAGTTCAATCTAAAAACAAGTCGTATAACTTTTTTTTGTAATAGAAAAAATTCAGAACAGTTATCTACACCCCAGTTTTCTATACCGTCTGTGATATGAGGTAAAAAGAGACTTTTGTACATTAGAAGCTTTATTCTTGTAGGAAAAATAGATTTGCAGGCCCTTAATTTACATACTACACAATTCAATTTTGCTTTAATATATGATACATGTGAATTCCATTTTAAATTTCTATTTATAATTAATCCCAGATAATTGAATCCCTTAACAAAACTTATATTCATATGTGGATAAGTTGCAACTTTACGATTTGAAAACAAAATAGATTTTTACTTGAAGATGTTTACTTTTAAAGAATTATAAGTGCACCACGTGTAAACATTTTTCAGTGCATCATTTATGAATTATAAATTTTTAATTTTATAAAATTAAAGTTAGCTTGTATCGAACTATGAGGAAAGCAGGCTTAATGCGGGATCGAACCCAAGACCTTGATTTATCGAATCCAGCATCTAACCAACCCTACTCACGCCCCTATACTCCCTATACCATTATGAGAAAAAGTTGAGCTTTGAATAATGAGGGTGAGGTCATCAGCACATAGGAAAAAACTAATCTGAGAATCACATTTTTCTATATCATTTATGTAAATAGAAAATAAAATGGGTCCGAGTATAGAACCTTGAGGCACGCCTGATTCAATCCTAATTAAGGATGACGAACAGTCATCTATGTTAACTGATTGTACACGATCAATCATATATGAAGAAAAAAAGTTGAGGGCAAGTTATCAAGGCCGTAGTAATTTAGTTTGGAAAGTAACTTTGAGTGTGAGACAGTGTCAAAAGCATTTGATAGGTCTAAAAATATGGTTATGAGGTCAATCTTGGAATCTAAAGAATAGTGTATTTTATCATTGAAATATGACTGAAGCAAAGATCCAGAGTGATTTCTCAAAAACTTTTGAAATAATTGGAATGATAGATATGGGTCTAAAGTTTTACGAACTGGAATTACTTTAATATATTTAAAGACTTTAGGAAAAACCCCAAACTCGAGACAAGAATTAAATCCATACAAGAAAAATCTAGCTAGAACATCTAAAAAACTTTTTAAGGGCAATGCTGAAAGTCCAAAAATATCAGTTACTTTACTGGGCTTTATATTGCAAAGAAAGTTAACTACCTCATTCAATGTTTTTTTTGTGAAAGAAAAATTACTGTTTATTTTCGATAAGTATGAGTGAAAGTGATTAAAACAATTATGCACATCTTTATTTTTAAGAGTAAAATATTTGTTAAACTTATCAACTAAATCTTCTTTATTAGAAAAAACATCTTTTCCATCACGTATTGTTGCTTTGCTTTCATCACCTTTACCAATGCAACTATTTCACTTTTTCCACATAGTTTTGATATCATCATTTGAATCAAACAACTTTTCATAATATTTCACTTTCAAACTTTTTATTAACACTTTTATTTTGTTTCTGTAAAACAAAAATTTGTATTTCAGTAAACGATCATTTTTATTTTTTTAAGCTTTTTAAAGAGCTAATTAAGATTTAATTAGTCATTTTTTAATTAGATTTAATTATTTAATTAGATTTATTTTTCTAATTAGATTTAGATTAGATTTAAGGACTCCAGGTGTTAACCAAGGGTTGAATGAGAAGGAATATTTATCCTTTTTTATGATTTCAATTCATTCTGTTTGATATATTAACATAATACTTCAGCTTGTTTATTAAAAGTTCAAAATATAAATCAGGATAGTCTAAATAGTTTTTTAAGTAAGCAAACCAATAAAAATTAACAACAAAACTTTTTAATGATTCAAGATCAAACTTTTCAAAATACGTTTTTACATTTGTTTAAAATGGGTAGGACATAGTAAGATAGGAAAGTGATCTGATATATGATCATTATCAATAACAATAGACAAAGCTTTTGTTATCTGTACTAATGAAAAAATTATCTAGTAGGGTAGCACTTTCAAAGCGCGTAACATCGGAAATTAGGGGTTGATAAGAATATGATAAAAGAATGTTTATGAAATCCTCAGTAGACTTGCAACTATCGATTTTTAAAAGATCAAAATTGAAGTCACCAACTAAAATGTTATCATCACGTTGATTGAGTCGATAAATATTTTGTGAATATATATTTTGTTTAGATCAGATGAATATTCCAAAGAAAAGATTTCAAAGGAGGTACTGCAAAAGAGTGAACCATGACAATTAATACGGTTGAAAATTCTAGTGCTAATATTTTTATTGATGTAAAAACCAAGACCATTGTGAGTGGAAAAAAAGCCCTCCTTCAAGCATAAATTATAATTAGGTAATTTGAACAAATTGCTAAAAAGTGGTTTAGTCCAAGTTTCCTGGAGCGCAATTACACTGACCTTTCTGTCACAAAGTGAGTTCAAACTGTTAAGTAATACTGATAAACTATCATACTTACTCCGGAAGATTCTGTACATTCAAATTGAGCAAATTAAACTCTCTCAAGCAATCAATTTTCTCAGGTTCAAAACGATTATTCAAGCCAACTGGAAAATTCATATCAGACAAAAAATCTTGGGAAACATAATTACAATGAGCTAAGCTGTTAAACAAAATAGATGCTTCATTGTTCAAACTCATCATCATTTGTTTTAGATTTAACATTTTCTATTTTTGTTTTTTTTGTAAAACCTGCATGCATTGCTACAACACTTATGGGTAACGTCTAAATAAATTTGATAATTACTAAGTTTGATAAAGTTATAAATATTAGGAGACATTCGTAAAAAATAATTAAATTTAGCGTCTTTACATTCTTTTTTAAACACAATTTTCAAACATGATCCATTATCATTTCAACTGTTTGATTGCAGAATTTTTATAAGGAATTTTTTCCAGGATAACTTCGTATATATTGAATTTTTTTTTAGTAAAAGTTTAATTTACTTAAAACTAAGAGAGGGAAGCAACTTATTTTCTTCTTTCCAGGTGATTTTATCGCTTTCAAGTTTTATCTGGGCATTTTCAATTGCTTCTTAACTTTGAAATTTTAATTTAATTGAACTTGAATTCTTTATTGCATTGATAACTGGTGTATTGTTTAGACGAGTTTGTAAGGTTTCAAAAGTATGATCTTGTTCATCCTTTGGGACAAAAAGAACTTTGTTGCTCAATGGTTGGCTGTAGCTCTTTGGTCTACTACTAAACTTTTAAATCACTTTTTAAAGCTTTGTTTTGCTCAATCAGAAACATGACCGCTTTAGCCAAGTCTTCTTTACATACTTTATTTGTCAAGAGACTTTTAATGCCATTATCATTTGCCAAAGTTAAAACTTTAGTGATAATATTATGATTATCCTCCACGATGTTCAACGAGCTGGCCATAGCAAATTTAAGTAAAAGTAGTTTTATTATTTCCAAAAAGAGAAGAATTTTAAGGAGTAATCAAACAGAAAAAAATATAAAAATTTGCCGCCATTAATAAGTTGGATAAAAGGAAGATAATGGACACCGCCGTAAAATTGGGGATACATATTCTAAAGATTTTTTGTGAAAGGCTATCGAATCTTTAGCAATTTAAATGCCTGGCTTGATGTTCTAAACGCATTCCTTTGAATTCAACACTAAACTTAACTTTCACAAGCGATGAAAATTTTTCCTTGTTAATTAAAACATTCAGCGTAACCTTTGAAATAAATATCCAAAACTTATTTTAAATGTGAGCTTGTGGAACTTGGTTGTTTTTTGATGAAAGTTTGAAAAGAATAAAAAAAAATTCAATAATAAAACATGTTGTTCTATATTTTTGTGTATTCAAAGAATTTTACGGATCTACTTCAGTTTCTTTATACTTACCTTTTGTGTTTGCGTATTTTGTCTAATTAATTTTTATTTTTCATTTTTTTTTCAGATAAAGAAATTCGTTCACATTTCTTCACAGAAGGTAAGATGTGTATTATCCACATTTAAAGATGCTCTAAAGCAAGATTCCGAAAAATGTTCTAAGTCACTTTATTCTCACGGATTTCTTGGATATGTTGATAAATCTTCCTCTGTCTCATTTTTGATGCAAGAATCTATTCCTTACACCCCAGAAGTTCAATATCTGCAAGAAAAACAAATTGTAGAATCTTCAAGGAGTGAAAAACAGATGGAGGAGGAATCAAATTCACAGTCTCTCCCCTCCCGCAAAATATTAGATAGCGTTGAAGCATCATGGAATATCGATGTTCCAAACAGTAATGGAAGTGGTAGCAACACGATTAATGCAATTTTGAAGCAAAGTATATACTTTTCTCTGTAACTTACTAGTAGTTATGTTAATTTACCGTGTTTTCATTGGCCAGTTAATTCCTTGCCTTATATCCTTTAACCAATCGATTAACCCGTTGATCTCGGCAAATTTTGAGTGCATATATATATATAGATATAAAAAAGCAAAAAATCAAAAATGTGTAAAGTTTAAAAAAAGATGAAATAATTACACAAGGCATTGCGCTATAATTGTTTTTAAAGTATCTATGTATCTACTTATTATACTTATTATGTAGTTTATTATGATTTTCTAAAAGTGTAGCAGTATTAACTGATTAATTAGTCCTCTTTATTGACCGCTACTTTGATGTTACCCATTTGTGCTTGTAAAATTGATATATGGATACATGAGATGGAATCAAAATATATTATTGTTAAGATTTGAACGCAACGGAATACTGCAGCAGGAGTGTAATGAATTGCGTGCAATAAGTCTTGAACAAATTTAAGAAAGAATCTCATGCAACATTGAAATTTAGTCGCCTTTTAGGATTAAGATGTAACTAGTAGAAGTCAAAATTGAATAATTTTAAATTATAGAATGAGTACCATTATTTTTATTTGGGTCTGAATAAAAATTTAAAAAGGTTTCGATACTTTTATTCATAGCACCTTTGCTATTTTTTAGTTCAAGAAGAAACTATTGAAGATGATGACGATGAAGAAGAGGAAGAAGAATACCTTATGGTTAGTGTGGATGATGGAGCACTCATAAGAAAGTATTATTTTAATTTTTTTAACCTAAAATCGAAAAAAAGGAACTGACAATACGATTTCTACCATAAACCAGTGTTTCCCAAATTGGGGGTAAATTGAGGGTTCAGAGAAAAAGAAGTTAATAATTCTGAAAATCATGGAAACATTGCGGTACCTGGCGTTAGAATTAAAGTCAAATAGTCTTAGTGCGTAATGTTGTAAACTAAACTGTAACAATGTTCAAATACAATAAATATTAAATATCTCTAGTGTTTTCATTTAGTCATATATATCTATGTTGACAACATTTTTTGAAAGGGGTAACATGCTTACTGGGACATGTTAAGTTTGGGTAACAAGCTAAAAAAGTTTGGGAACCACTGAACTTTAAACACTAACTCGAAGGACGGATATATGCTTTAAATTAAAAATCTTTCTTTTTTTTACTCAAATGAATATTTTTTTGTGTAAAAATATCAATATAACACCAAAACGTTAACAACTAAAAATGCCCATTAACTACTATTTTATTGAAATATTTATTTTTGTTCTTTATAGTCAATTTAAAAAATGTAGTTAATTTATAATCCCTCAGCGTTGGAACATTTTTTTGAAAATTTATATGTTAAAATTGAAAGTTTTGGTTCAGCAATAACACCTTTATTACGCATAAATAGTTTTGAAACAGAAAGACTGAAACAGAAAGACTGAAACATTTCATTTTATAGCAAGAGGTGTCTATCTTTTTAATCTAACGCAATACAGATGATTTAACCTTGAATCAAAGAGCGAATATATACAGTAAACTCAAGTTGAAAGTGATGTATGCACACTTAATTGATATCATAAAACCTTGGGAATATTCATCAATTTTGGCACCGAACGATTGATTGTGATCGAATCAAAATGGACGTTTCTACATCTAGCAGTGATCTTTCTGATTACTATGATACAGAAAGCTACTCACATGATATCTCAAGTTCTTCTGAAAACATTGATCTTTCATTTCCTGATCAACTTTGTGCTCCAGATAATACAATTTATCAATGGGAGCCTGTTTGCAACGTTGGAAGACCTTTTGCTCAAAATATAAGAAATGTATTTACTGATCCTTTTGGCTCTAGAGGCGAGGCAAAAAAACTAACAGACTCTCTTGAATTTTTTTTATCTTTTTTTTACTCAGGAAGCACTAAAGCAAAAAGGATCAAGCTTTCCAGTAGTTATCTAACTTCTCAATAAGTGTCTGAGTGTTTATTTAACTTTATATTGCAAGTTGCTTTTAAAGACTCAAAAAAATTTTTAAAAATTAAAAAAAGAGTGTAAGCTTGTTGAAAATTACAATAATTAATTTTTGGAAGAAAAAAAACTTTTACCTTTTTTTCTTTTTTTAGAAGTGAAATTAAGTCTTATGAAAGTTTGTACCACTGTTATCAAAAATTTTCTATAGCTGCTTTTTTTGGCGTGCATTGCTTGCTCGTTAACATATTGGCCAGGCTAAAGATCAACGCTTAGACATAAAATATCTCTTTTCTCAAAAAAATGGTGAGCCTTTTCTCAAAGCAGCTTTAAATAGAGACGTGTTCGATTTAATTCATTAACCCATTTACGACCAATGTTCCTATTTTGGAACATAAGTAATTTCATCTTCGTCTGCTTTTTTCAATGACTTTCAATATAAATCGTCTGCGTTTTTTTTAGATATCGTCTGCTTTGCTTGGTCTTAAATGGGTTAATTGGTTGTTCTAATGAAAAATGTTAAAGAAATGCAACTGACAACTTTCTGCGCGATCGCTTTTTCTTTACCTGTACTTTACCTGTACTCCTCAAGACCACGTCACATCATACGAGCAACTTGTAAAATTCAGAGGAAAACTTCATTAAAAAAATTGATCATCAATCCAAAGCCTGGCCACTATGGCATAAAATGTTATCATTGTAACGATGCTCGAACTTGTTATATTTTGAAAGCTGCCATTTATATAACCGGATTAGCTGATAAAGGCTACTCTCCTTCCGAAGAGATTGTTAGGGGTTTAGTTTTAAGCTCTGATCTACCAAAAGGATGTGGTATATACACAGATCGCTTTTTTACTTCACACAATATGTTTAAATGGGCAAACGAAAATGGATATACTATTTGTGGAACGGTTAAAGCTACATCTAAATTTATGCCCCACATAATCAGGCCTAATTATTTGACAGGTTTAAAACTAGGCGACTATGAGAGTAAGTGTTTATATACTAAGTATGCTTCGCTCACCGCATATATATACCTCACAAGCACACACAAAAACTTCAAAATGGTATATGTTCTCTCATCACAACACCTTGGCAAAATAGATCTGAAAGGCGAACGCAGTAAACCAGAAACTATCACAGATTATAGCAAATTCAAGTCGGGTGTTGATATATGAAATTAAATGTTTAGAGAATTTGACCTTTTTTTTGGACCTTTTCTGGATATTTCTGCTCACAATAGCTGGATAATTCTGAAGCATAATGCTCCTGAAAAGTTCACTTGAAAAATCACTTACTCATGCATGGCGTAACCGAAGATTTAATTAGATTTTACAGTGTGGAACAAGATCCTTGTACATCCTACAACATCCTCTCGTGGCTATCGTTTTATATCTACCTGCAAGCCAAAGAAAACTATATTTGTGTCAAAATTGTTCATAGTTTTCTATACTTTTTGGCATGTATATATACAAAATTATGTCAAATTCTTTATATTATTTACATTTTGTAGATATAGTTGCCATTTTTTTTGTCTTTACTTGTATAAGGAAAATTTTTTAGAAGTTGAAAACAATAACTTTTTTAAGTTTAAGAATTTTCATTCTGTGTTTATGGTAGGTTTTAAAATTTTAACTGATGCAAAACTCCCGTTACGTCTTGCGAGGGTATCAAATAAAAAGGAGTTTTCAAAAAATATAATTCTGTTAGTAAATTTTGTAAAGAAAATAATATTTTTTAAGACACCAAAAAACGTAGCGCTTTTTCCTCAATTTTCAAGGGATTTACTTCAGGTATACTCGTAAAGAAAAATTAATTTTCCTTCTCATCATTTTTGCGTGATGGATGATGTTTTGCTTTCAAAAATCGAAAAACGATAAAACTTGAAGAGCCATGCCTTCTCTACTTCCATTTCCTTTTGTGCTTCAGAAGTTTTCTTTTTTTCCAATACGACATAATAGAGAGTCTCTATGATAATAAAATTATTCATGATTATGATGATAATCAATAAAACAAATATAATAAATCTTATGCTCACGTGAACTGCAAAAAGTTAAATAAAATAAAAAAGATATTTGTGACGTATATTTTATATATACACAATATTTACAAATTATGAAAATAGACAAAATATCCAATTATTTATCAGCATACGCGTAAGAAAGAAGCACAAATTAGTATAGAAAAATCAATATACTCGTCAGAAAGGTGAAGCAGCATCTATAAATATGATTTACGTTGTTTCATATGCTCTTTAACGAAAAGCCAATCTCAAATTGAAACAAATGTAAAAAGATCTTATCTGAGTGAATGCTGCTGACATTCGTCTCTACACTTTTCAATTTAGAAAATTTGATTTTAAAGCAAGAACAATTTGAATGAAAAAATTTTTTTTATATCATTTTCCTGTCCCTCCTTTTATCGATAGATGGTATATGGATGGAGTGCTCCACAGTACCTTCCTTTGCCAAACTCATTCCATAAAACCGGTTTATTACAATTTTATTCAAGGCAAAATTTGTTCATAAAATGTGTTCTTAAACTCAGTTCTTGCTATCAATCTAGGAGGATAAGTTTTATTTGCATCTAACACTTTTTTTTGTAATTTTTGCACTTCCCAAGTTATTATCAAAAAAAATAGTATATTATACTTTTGGAATATGATTCAAAATAGGAGCATTTTCAGTGATAAGACGATCTTTACAACGTTTAGCACCGTGACGCTTATTTATTGATTTTATATTGATAGTTTAAAAGTTTTACGTTTTCCGATAAACAAATCAATCAACTTCATGATATATATATATGAGAAAAAAATATAATTTTCCAAATAACGTAAATGTTAGAAAGATTCCTACTTGTTTCTACAACGTTGCTTCATTATGCAAAAATGTTTTTGTATAAACTTAATGTTTCTAATAACAGATGTGTACATAAGCTAATTTAAATGACACACACAATCATACTTAACCCATTAACCCGTTATTGGCCACAATAATCAGATGATATCTAATGTAAAGCAGAAGATTTGTATTAACCCATTTAAGACCAAGCAAAGCAGACGATTTATATTCAAAGTCATTGAAAAAAGCAGACAAAGATGAAATTACTTATGTTCCCAAATGGGAGCATTGGGACTTAATGGGTTAATCCTTAACGACTTCCTATATTTTATAATTATTCCTAGTTAATACAATTTTATAAATTATATTTATGTGTACACAATAGTCTCTCAGAAACTCAAACGGCAATAAAATTTTCAACACTTCATGAATGCAGATAGATTTATATTAGGATAGTAAAAATGGCGATGCGGCATCTAGCACCACAGACCCCGTTCTTGCCACGGCACTTACGTGATATTTACTTAATATTCGTTTTAATACTAACCTATGAATGCAATTTAATCTCTCCGCTCAAAAATTCTTCGCTCCACACTTGACATATGTGTAATTTTGCGATTTATACTTTAGAAATAAGCAAATCAAGGCTGTTAACAAATCTGTTCTTGATTCTAAAAAGAAAGCCTTCAAAAAGAAGTACTGAGATGTGTATGTATGATACTTTTAGATTCTTTGCCTGAATTTTGAAAATAAAACTGTTCATATTTCCTTTTTAACTTCTGCATTCTCTTTTTGCCTTATTTTTTTTGACAACCTTCGCGCCAAATCTTGATTTCAAACTTCTTGGCTTTTAATAGACACATTTGGAGGTATAAGGATCAGAGGTTGTTTTTTCTCATTCAAGGATATTTACAAGAAATTTAAGTTGCTGTCTTTAAAATTTTTATTAAACTTTTTCAATTATTCAAATGTTTTGCCTTAAATTTTGTTACCTCTCTTTGAATGCATTGAAAATTACATTTACTGATGTACACGAGCTTCAAAAAATGTATACTCGCTTTAAATGGCTATAAGACGGGCTGGGGAACTATATTATGTTAGGCTAGGCTTATTTTATTCATTGAAGTGGGTTGGAGGCAATGCAGTTACTGTGTATGCCACATTTCGAACAATTTTGGGATAATGTGGCATTGCTTCCAAAACTTTCAACTTGGACTCAAATCACAGAAGTCTAACTTAAATTTTGAAAGTGAAGAAACTTCTGATTTTGAGTTATTTTCAATTTGTATTCGGCTTGGCTTGGCTTTTCTATCAAGATGTTCCTCAAAATCTTTCTCGTGATCAAAATTAGAATTAGAGGAGATCGATAAAGTTGAAGAACTGCATTGAGTGATTGGTCTATGTGTATATTTAATGACATTGATCTGTGTTGCATTCGAGCAGCTATAATTTCGTATTTTCAAACTTCTTTTTTTTCGCACGGTCAAATCATATCGGAATAAAAAATACGCTGCTTAAAAACGGATCGAAATTTTGAAAAAAAAAGAAGAAACGCAATAACGTAATCAAACCTGATCAAAAATATTTGTTTAATGTTTTTTACTTTGAAAATATATGCTTCCAATATTCTTTAGCTCAATCATTACTTTATAATCATTGTTTTTTAATTTATATTTTTTATATATTATTATTCATTTAGAGTTGATTTAAGGAAGTTCATTTGAAATAGTATAATTTGTTAAACAAAATTTTAAAACATCAAATTTGGTATATGCTAGATTAGAAATTAAAGTAAAATTAATTAAATTTATCACTTAAAACGTTTTTGAAATCAGAAAAATCGATAGTTAGAAACATTTTGAATAATTTCTTTTCTAATGATGTCGCTGATATATATTATATATATGATATTCTTTATGGATTATATTACATTCTTGTGGAGAACAAATGAATCAGAAAACTTAATTGAATGAAATATGTTATCATTCAAGTAACAGCCTTGAACTTGATACTCACGTGTTCGTTAAAAAACGTACCAAAAATCAAAATCGCACGGAACTTCTATTTTTTTCGGACCATTTGGAAACGTGCAGTACGATATGCCGCCTCTCAATAGCAAATTCGATGGAAAAGAGAGCATACTATTAGTCTCTAAAACAGGCATGTCAAACTCGGAGTCCCACGAGGGCCAAAGGAATGAGTTTGTGTTCTCATGAGGGCCACACTCCTACAATTATATTTAAAGTTGTTCAATAAAAATTATTATTGCAGAATATTTTACTTTTAACTCAGGAACAAGTAAAAAGCAAAAACAAGTAAATGCAAGTAAAAAGTCGTGTATAGTTAAACAAAATAATTAAAAAATTAGCAAGGATATAAATCTGTTCTTTATTTTAATATAAAAAAAGTTTATAAGGCAACATACATGATGGCCCACATGTATTTGAATGAACTACAAATGAAATGCACATAAATTACAATAGTTCAAAATAAACATTTATTATTAATTATTCAAATACTTTTCATGTTCTTGTCCCGAGGCTTGACACCTCTTGTTCTTGACAATCTTTGCTATGTCTGGCAGAAATTTTTGTGCAGGTCCAACTTTTATAAGAGATGATAAGTGAAAATCAGTCAACCTAGTTCTCTGAGAAGTTTTTGTTGATTTCATGAAGGAAAATAACTGTTCACACAAATAGGTAGAACCAAACATTGCTAAGACGCGTGTTGCAAACTTTCTAAGATTTGTAAACCTTTCGCGAAGATATGAAAAGAAATCAAGTATTCCTACTTCAAAATACTTTGCCCTGAGTGAAGAATCCGACTGCGTTTCTAAAAGTTCCATTTGAATGTTTACTTCTGCCTTAGTAACATGAAAAGTAAAAGGAGCGGAGAATTGTGCAAATGGATGTTCAAAAGATGAGAAATCACGAAATCTTTTTTGAAACTCCGTTGACAACAATTTCAGGTCACTGTTATACTTAGCAAAGCTTAGTACAGACTTCGTTTTAATACTGTTTTTGACAATCTCATTCCACACTTGATTCCACACTTTCAATATCTCGAAAGCTCTTTGCACGTAGGAAAATGAACTAAATTTTCATTTGAGACTTGTGACTTACATAAACTCAACTTTGTAATGAAGCATTTAATGTCATCATACAACTGAGCAATGAGCTTGTTTTTACCTTGTAATTTCAAATTAAGATCGTTTAATTGTGCTGTGATGTCCACAGCAAAAGATTTAGATCTTGGAGCCAACTTTCATCTTTTATTTTATCGCTATTTCGATCCTTCATTTTCAAAAATGTGATTATTTCTTGCCTTAATAAATAAAATCTTTTCAACCAACGCACATCTGTATAGAATCGAACATCTGTGAAATGATTACCCATATCCTCCAATAACTGGTTGAATTGACGGTGGTTGAGAGAACGGCCTCTGATATAGTTCACTGTGTTTGTGACCAAACAAAACACATGATCCAATTTTAAAATCTTTGAACACAGATTTGGTTGATGAATAATACAGTGAAAATGTGTAACCGACAAATCTGGATGTAAATTCTTTATTTTTGCTTGTAACTTGACAACAACACCATTATGCCTGCCAATCATATTTGCTGCACCGCCTGTAGACAAGCATACAAGTCTGCTTAAATTGAAATCATACTCATCCAAAACTTGTTGTAGTGTCATGCATGGGGATAAGCTCAATCAGCTCTTCATAAATGTCAAATTTGTTGTCACAGGTCCTCATGAAAATTGCAAGCTGTGCTATACCAGTAATATCAACAGTTCCATCAATTGCACTAGAAATATGTTCAAACTTTAATGATTCGCTTTTCAACTGTTGCTTCAAATCACTTGACATTTCCTCGATCCGTTCAGCAACAGTGTTCCTGGTTAGTGATATATCTTTAAACAAGTGTGCTTTTTCTGGCTGTAAAAATTTTCGTAATATAAAAAACATTTAAGTTATCATTAAAGTTATCTAATTACTCATCATCATCATCACACATCACATCATCATCATCATATAATATATATATATATATATATCATCATCATCATCATCATCACACACACCATCATATATTTTTAACTGTAATTCCCATTTATCTTGAAACACTCGCCCTTCTTCGTTTACCCTCCTTTTTTTCCTAGTCGGAGGAGTATTAGCCATTTTAAAGACAATGTGCAATCTAAAAAATTAAAAAATAACATGAAGAAAAATATTTATAATATTAATAAAACAAAGAACCTGACTCCTGCCCACTAACACCCGATTCATATTTCCACTTTAAACTCAATTTAATAAAAAAATAAACATTAGTAAAAAATAATATATGTTGCTTATAAGGCGAGAGATGCAAAAGTAGTTGCAATGTAAGATGAGTGTCTAAAAAGTAGTGGAAATGTTTAATCTATCCTTGCTTAACCCATTTAAGGCCAAGCAAAGCAGACGATATCTAAAAAACGCAGACGATTTATATTCAAAATCATTGAATAAAGCAGACGAAGATGAAGTTACTTATGTTCCAAAATAGGAACATTGGCCGTAAATGGGTTAAAATCGTCTGTGTGGGCTGCAAATCTGCTTATAGTGGGCCGCATGACATGGCTGCTCTAAAATGTGGTTATATAAAAGTGTTGTTAAAGACTCTTGATTTCAGACTCCTCCTCACGCATGTCATCATCATGGAGTTTGCAAATCTTAATCCAATTTCTCTTTCACTCACTGCTGCAGTGTGTACACTGACTGCGATTGGAACAAGATGAATAAGACTCATTCTTTTAAACAAAGCACACATTTTCCCATCTTTCTTTGCGTTCTTCGTGATCGTAGAATAGAAGTGATCAGAAGAATGCCAACGCAGATACTAACAAGCTATCATGATCTTCATTGTTAAGAAGATGATACATTAATCCCACTAATCCAGAAAAGCTTTGCAATTATATTCCTCGCTTTTCCGCCATTTTTACATGGTTTTCATGCTTGGTTCGTGTTGTTCATGCTGACTCTCCTCTCTCTATGCATTCTACTCCTTCTTCATCAAAGTGTATCTACAACAAGATCAATTTGTGCTTTCCATTCTCAAACGCACACACACAGACTCAATCCATTCATTCCCTTTCTAAACCAATCGAAAGAAGGCATGAGTGAAATGAGATATACTTTCCACTTGATTAACTCTCTAATGTTTAATTAAGTAATCTAATTTGAAGTTTATGACTTTTAAATTTAATTTTTAGATTTGCGTAAATTTATTCTAAAAGCTTTTTTGTTAAGATTAATTGCTATGTTGCTGCGCTTCTTTTAACACTATTCCCTCTGACATTAACTCCTTGCTTCAGAAAATCACAACCTAGAGGGCCTATACTTTAAGGATGCACCAGTTTCTGTTCCATCTTACTCAATTCAACCCATTTATGCCAAAAACAAATTCGTATATTAAATCAAGTCAAAAAAGTTATCATTTGCGTTTTTTTTCCTTCTGATCTTATAAAACCAGATCACAATTTGATATCCAAAAAGAGCAAACATTTTTTTTTTAAAAGTAATTTAATTAAAATCGTTTGCTTCATTTAAACATCATTTTAGATAAAAAGTTTCTTTTTGAGATGAGCTGTCACATTTAGATCAATTTTTTGACAGGTTTGATTGATTTTCATAAAAAATGAATATCACCATGAATTCAGCATATTTGAAAATAGGTATATATGTGTAAAAAAACTTTGTATAATTATTTAGATAAAAAGTTTCTTTTTGAGATGGGCTGTCACATTTAAATCAATTTTTTGACCCCCCAGCACTTGAGCGAACAAATTTAGCCCAGCACTAATAGGGTTAAAGCAGATGATTTTCATTTTTCGGACACTTGTCCTCAAATCTTTAAAATGCCTCAAAGAATCTGAAAAGGAAATAACTTTAGAATTGTGTTACTTATAATATAATACATAAAATCGTGTCCGGACATTTGGCCGAAAGACAATTAGCCCACAGACATCTGACCGAATGGACATTTAGCCGACGTACATTTGGCCGAACAGACATTTGACCGAACCGACATTTTACCAAACGGACATTTGATCGAATAAACATTTAGAATAGATTTTAGAATTTAGAATAAACATTTAGTATAGTTAAAATATTGTTTGAGTTAGTTTTAGTATAGTTAGAATATTGTTAGTCTTAGAGTTGGTACAGTTAGAATATTGTTAGTTTTAACGTTAGTGTTACCATAGTTAGTATATTGTTAGTGTTAGCATAGTTAGTATATTGTTAGTGTTAGTATATTGTTAGTGTTAGTATAGTTAGAATATTGTTTTAACGTTTGTGTTAACATAGTTAGAATATTGTTAGTGTTAGTATAGTTAGAATGTTGTTAGTTTTAGAGTTAGATTTAGCATAGTTAGAATATTGTTAGTTTTAGAGTTAGGTTTACCATAGTTAGAATATTGTTAGTCTTAGAGTCGATGTTAGTATAGTATAGCATATTTTCAAATCCAACCATAAAATGGAATATTGTGGGACAGTTTTTTGTGCGTCAGTAATTAGTTAGACCCTTATAACCTACAAAAATATAGCAAATTAGTCCTGAGTGAGCAAGAGTGATTGCTTACATAGATGCTTAATACTCGATGAACGAAGGTGCGAATGCAGTTATAAGCGTGAAACTTGTGCTCTGCAGACGAATACATTTCATTGGTGGCACGTAAGGATATACAAAATTGTGTTATAAATAGCGTATGATAACATACGCATCTTTACCGTGTCAGGCATTTGGCCGAAAGATCAATTGTCTGTTCTGTCAATTCTCCGTTCGGTGAAATGTCTGTTCGGCCAAATGTACGTCGGCTAAATGTCCATTCGGTCAGATGTCTGTCGGCCAATTGTCTTTCGGCTAAATGTCCGGGTACCACATAAAATAGTTTATGTTTTTTTAAGTAAAATATTTTTGCACCTATTTTATAGCTGACATTTAGCGGTTTCCTAGTATTAAACGCGGGTGTCATAAAAAGTACGATTTCCTTGATGAAGACTGTGTCGATGCTATAGTGTCAATGTCAGAAGCCATATTGTATCGAATTGCTGCATTGTCAAATAAAATGAGTTCTGACTGTTTTAACAATGAGTTTTCTAATACAATGCTTTTCATTGGTTCTACAGAATACAGACATTTTTGAGCTTCGAACACCAAATACTGAATCCGCTGAACCAAGAATTCTGTTGCTTAAAAATTTACATAAAAGATCGTGTTTAGATTCCTGGCATAAAATCTTCACTTGGGTAGAGCATAGCATATCTCTCGATAGGGCTTTTTGTCACGGATTCAGTTGTTCAGTTCTAGAACATCGAAATCTAAAAGGGCATTTATAACCAACTGTTTCAAAAACGGGTGAAAACTAATAAGGTTGGATAAATGCTTTTTTATTTACATGCGATGAGTAAATGATCATATTCTCTTCATGTAACAATGGGAAATCTCAAACAAAAAATCTATCGTATCTTCTTCTATTCATTCAATTTTAGATCCTGCTTGCCAGTCTATTTCCATTAAAAACTGTAACTACTTGAAAATTTTCTGAATTTGAAATGTCATATCGCTAGCATGATGAAATTGCTAAAACATATAGTCATCATAGACATGCCCAAAACTTTAACTCTACTCAATCAGCGCACATAAAGAATTATCAGTTTGTTTTTGTTTTAATTCTATCACATATGAATGATTTTGTTCTCTTGCTGGGGTAAAAGGTAGAAGTATTTCAACTTGATAAAACGCTGCAGTTATCCGCGCAGTATTCGTTGGATTGGCAGTTGAGAGTGCAAGTCGCCTGGAAATAAATGTGGTGTGTTCATTGGAGAATTTTTTTTATATAAAAAAGTTCTCCTTTAAAATCTATCGCGCGGAAGTTTTTCAAATGGCACACTGAATTTTTCAAAATTCACAAACAACATTTTGCACCTATGAAATAACCGAAACTTTGGGCCGCACCACTGAGATTGATATGGAAAAATCGGTCATAAAATTTTAAAATAAAAAATATCAAGAAGTACATACTACATATCTTGTCCATTATTTGGTTGTTTTGTACCTTGTTCAGAATCGCTGGTCTAGATAGAATCTTAGGTTTCACGTGGCTACCTTTCATGGCGCAACTGGTTATCTTTAAGGGCGCACCGCTTGAGAAGTACTCTAGTGGATTTTCTTTTTCAATGAAATTTTTATATAAACACTCGTTTTTGATCCGCTAACGTGGATAATCAGCATCCCATTTATAAGCGATTCTTTTCAGAAACACATATAGTATGTGTGGATAATCCGCGCTAAAACTTTAGAAACATTCAACTTCAAAAATAGAATATTTATTTTTATTATAACCCATTTACGACCAATGTTCCTATTTTGGAACATAAGTAATTTCATTTTCGTCTGCTTTTTTCAATGACTTTGAATATAAATCGTCTGCGTTTTTTTTTAGATATCGTCTGCTTTGCTTGGTCTTAAATGGGTTAATAATTTATGAGCAAAATTATATCATCCCCAATAGATAGTCCACCCCTGCCTTGGGACAAAATAAGTATATACCCGGGGTATATATAGTTCTTTTTATAAGCATATACATTTATTTAAATGACTTTTGTTATAAAATCCAAACATAACATGTATATTGTATAATCATATACATAATGGTGTTGATGATAATATTGATGTTTATGATGTATATTTCATCTTTAAAATTTTCCAATGTAAAGAAAAGTTTCAAACAAACACACGTTATAAAATCATGATATGAAAGAACATAACAAGTAGAACATTTTCTTTTGTGATGATATGAATGTGGAAGAAGATGCTGGAACAAGAAAGAAAAGAAGCAAGATTAATTGAGCTTATACAAGGATATAATAAAGAAAAAAGTTCCTCAAGAGAGAATATATTTACGTTTAACTTAATTATAATAAAATTATTTATCTACAACGAAGTCAAGAAAAAGAACTGAAAATTTAGAGTTGATTTAAAATGCTGCTATAAAAAAGGATAACGCCAACATCCATTCCAGAAATTGTTCAATGGGTTATTTCAAATCAAAAATAAGAAATTATACTTTAGAACATTCCAATTTATATTTTAAAAAGTTTGATTGATAAAAATATACTCAATTCTTAGGGCTGGACACGATAATCTTCACCAGGGTTGTTAATTTAGACAAAAAATCCCCGAAATTTTATGTTTTTCTAATTTACTCTATAAATAGTACCATTACTATTTTTAGCTATTTTATTATATAGTAATGGATTTTATATACTATATGTAAAAATTAACTTTACTACTTTTTTACTATTCAAATAGTATTATTACTACTTAATTTTTTTAGTTCTACTTTTAAGCCTTTTCAGCTCTTTCAATTTTTTAAACATAAATACTCGAAAAAGGTAGCAAACTTTTAGGGTCTTTCGTTTAAAACGACCACATCAAGTAATCACCGTTTCGTCTACCTTTTATAGTTAATTATATTTATTAATTAATTATAGTTATTAATATTATAGCAACCAGGACATAAATAACTATAAGACAGACGAAATGGTGATTACTTGATGCAGCTGTCTAAAGTCTAAACGAAAAGACCCAACTTTTAATTTATTTTCTGGTTATAGTTACCTTTACCCAGATTTTAGCTGTCTTATTGAAAAAATCTTTTACAAGTGAACAAGCATAATCATGGGATCTTTCTTATTTTAAACAAGTCATTGAATCCTTATAAGTAAAAAAGAGGTATTTGCATTCATCCATTTTATGAACTCACAGCTTTTTTGAATTGGTAGATAAATGGCTTGTAAAGGTAAATTAACTTAGCTGTTCATCGCGATTTATAAGGGATAGATGTTTTGTTTGCAACACAGACACTCTGTGAAAGTATAATTAATGGCTAATCACTTTTTACAAAATCTTTTCGTAAAGAAAATGCCTTTTCCATCGTATTTATTTGCAGCTAACATTTGTTCTTGTCAAGTAATGAAAGACATAACTCACATGCTTCTTCGAGAAAGCCACTGCTGAATCTTTAGTACTTTCTTGATGCTCAATGCATCCATTTTCTTTTTCACTGATGATCGATCAATCAGAAGATTAGAGAGTAACCATTTTTCACATTGTGCTTTGAGGTGATCGTCGAAATCACTCATTAGTCAAAGGCAAAGATGATCCATCTCTGACATCAATCATTATAATTGTGACAGGGAGGATAATTTATGCCTCTCTTTCTATAAAAAATACATCAAATATCCTTTACACGTTGACCACCACATTCACTTTTTAACGACAAACAATTAATATGTATATGTGGAAACTTTTTGCGAGAAGTGTCTGCATTTCTGACAAACTTCACACAAAAATTTGCTAGTAAAAAGTTTAATTCAGCAATCACTGAGCTGTGCTTAGTCAAGTGTTGTTTGCTGTTGATCGTTTCTCTTTGATTTATTATGCAAATAGTCATGTTTGAAATATGAAATACATTTAATTGTAAACTAACCTTCTATTCAGGCATCATAAATAACAAGCAAATCTTAGACACAAAGTTTCCTTTTAACTACAAAATCTGATCGTAACCTCTTGGATATCAAGTTAACCCTTTGAAGACCAGACTCGACTCATACCTGTGTCTCAAGAAATGAAAAGTTAGAAGTGAACATCTCTCCTATCATCACATTTAAAACCTTAGACAAATTAGTACATTAGTTCAATTCAAAAGTTTCACGAAAAAAGGTATATCATAGGTAGTATAAACACTTTGTGGATCAATATATAATTGATGGCTTTGAAGGTCGGAGTATCAAAGGCCAAAATAGTCGCTAGAAGATGCCAAACAGGTAATGAAATCATTGTACTCAAAACAAAACAAAAAGACTATAAGGATACACAGGAAGTTAATTAATAATGATATATATTATGTCATTTAATTAATCAATTACATATGAGATGGGCAAAGGTTAAGAGAGAGAAAAGCAAGTATGTGTGCCTGCCTAGGCATCCAAAAATAAGACAAAAATGTTTGAGTATACCCTCCAACAAATTATAACAGTAGCTAGGAGGAGGGTGTGTTGAGTGGATGAAAACACAAAGTAGAAACTTTTTTTCATTCATTGTTTCTAAATTTTTATACTTTGACGGCTACCAATATGATCACGTTTCTGTCCAAGGAGCCTCAGAAGCCGAAAGCGAAAGAAACAGATTATTGGTTGGTACCCGTTTTTTAAAACCAATTAAAGGCAGAAAGGAAAGAGTGGCAGATTTATCAAACTAGGTGTGGAATAAACTGAATTTTCCAATTATTTCAGAGCAAGATATTGAACAAGTGATTAGTTAGTATGACAAATGTTCAAAGGTACAAATTTAAGCTAATGTAAGTTATAATTGAAAATTACAAAGTTAAATGCTCTCTAAGTAACTGTTTTTCTTGTAAATTTTCAATCCAATTGGATTCTTGATGTTTTGAACTGCTTATTCTGAAATTTTGTATGTATATTTTTATCAGTGAACGAATGCTTTTTTTGCAACTATAAAATTTTCTAATCCTAATGTGAATATTATGAATTTATCTAACATTGTATTATCTTTTTTCTTTGTGCAATATCATTTAAGC
The DNA here is from genome assembly GCA_030549495.1 of Nectonema munidae. Taxonomy (NCBI): domain Eukaryota; kingdom Metazoa; phylum Nematomorpha; class Nectonematoida; family Nectonematidae; genus Nectonema; species Nectonema munidae. The sequence goes on along the minus strand of JAUIRK010000952.1, from coordinate 161,305 downwards.
GGCTCATGGGCCTTTTGGATTGCACAGTTTTTTTTTTATATATATTTTTTTCTTATGGTAATTTTAATGCGTACATTTTGTTTTTTTTTAAATTCAAACAGCTTTGATGGAGTTTGATTCCATTCACTTAAATTATAATCATTGTTGCATTATGTAATCATTGTGTCACTCATGTTTTTTGTGTCAAATAAACTTCTTCTTAATGTTAGAACTGTTCGACATCACCAAAGTCCAAGGTCAATAGCTCAATGCTAATGACAAATAGCTTTGGTCCTTGCAACTCCAAAGCAAGGCCAGAGTAAGTTATTCGATGGTCAAAACAAGCAAGCATACTCTCCATATTCTTTTAAGAGAAGAAGGTGTTCTGAAACTAAAGCCTCCTAAGTTTTATCTAATCCAACACTCCGGGATACTGACAGTGACTCTTAAGCAGAAGAAATTGAATAGTACAATTATGGTGAAGATGGAAGCTTGACCAAAATGATGGAGTTACACCTTCACATAAAAGCACAACAAATCAGGCAATAGCAATAAGATTTGTAACTGGAACATATATTTCTACCCCAAAAGCATCATCAATCTGCAAACAGTTGTCAGAGGAGAGTATTGATATCTATAATTAATATACTTTACGTTAAAACAAAAATTACTAACCTAAAAATTTGATATAAAGTGCCCTTTGCTTAAAGAAGTATATAAATGAGGTTATGAAGTTCGGTATTCGTATTTTTAAGTGAAAAATAGTAAAATTGAAAATAATTGTATTTTTAATTATAATTTCAGCGCCAAAAATTCCGCGCCAAATAGGATAGAGCCGAAACGAACGCAGGCCAGGTGGATCGAATAAGCTCTCACTACAGATATAGATTTAACAGATGTATAAACGTACAACACAAAGACTACAGACATCTATAATGCGAAATATAAACGATGTTTTAAAATATTTAAAATCACAAATATATAAATTCATTCAAAAAAATTAATTTTTAATATTTCAAGAGATTCAAATACAGTTTTTAATTTGGCTAAAAAATTAAGATTTCCAAAAGCTTTGAGATTTTGGTTAATTTTGGTATAAAGTGACACACCCTTTGAAACTTATTCATGCATATCATAAAAGAAGAAAGTAACTCACGAATTTTTAGCATTTTTACTTATGATGATGATGATGGTGATAATGATGATGATGATGTGATGATCATGATTGATGATCATGATGAATGAGGTAATGATGATGATGATGATGATGATGATGATGATGATGATGATGATGATGATGATGATGATGATGATGATGATGATGATGATGATGATGATGATGATGATGATGATGATGATGATGATGATGATGATGATGATGATGATGATGATGATGATGATGATGATGATGATGATGATGATGATGATGATGATGATGATGATGATGATGATGATGATGATGATGATGATGATGATGATGATGATGATGATGATGATGATGATGATGATGATGATGATGATGATGATGATGATGATGATGATGATGATGATGATGATGATGATGATGATGATGATGATGATGATGATGATGATGATGATGATGATGATGATGATGATGATGATGATGATGATGATGATGATGATGATGATGATGATGATGATGATGATGATGATGATGATGATGATGATGATGATGATGATGATGATGATGATGATGATGATGATGATGATGATGATGATGATGATGATGATGATGATGATGATGATGATGATGATGATGATGATGGTGATGATGATGATGATGATGATGATGATGATGATGATGATGATGATGATGATGATGATGATGATGATGATGATGATGATTATTTAAATGTTATATATTTTTTGCAGTACAAGCACATTACTCTCACTATTACTGCAAGGTAAAGCCATAAAACGCATAGAAACACATCATTTTAAAATATCAATATCAATGATTTTTTCAATAATAATCAATTTTAAATTTCTTGATTGATTTATTCTGACATAAGCAAGGAAAAACAATATATCTATATATCTGTATCATGCTTTGTTCATGCATTACACACACGAGCATATAGATAGGCTCAGATACAATCTTGTATAAACATGCTATTACTTTACTATATGTAATATAATCTATATACAAAAATGAAGATATATACTTAGCGTTAAAACACTTTTTGTATGATGTTGTTTATTGTTACTTCTTTTTCATTCATCGTGTTCAACAACTCTCCTCTCATACACTTCAATTCTTGCATCAGAAGCAACAGCACGCGTAGAGTTTTGAACTGTAACTTTACCTCCCTATAGTCCAGCATTATCTCTCTCTCTCTTTCTCTCGTCATTATCTCTTCACTCCATATCCTTAATCTCCCTCCTTCTTCGGTCTTATCCAAATCTGAGAGAAAATCCGTAATCAACGAGATCTCTCCTGCATTTCCAAAATAACGGAAATCTCCGCATGCCCAATATCTTCTCATCTCCTGATTGATAGGATGGATTTTGTGTTTCAAAGTCAACCCAAATTATCCATTGACTACAAAGGGATCCCCATTTATTTTCTTTAGTCTTCATGGAACTGCTATGCTTTAAAATCTCTCCAAAATACCCCTTACTTTTTCCAACTCGAAGGTGAACGATTTTTTATTTTGTTACGCCAAAGACTTTTTTCATATCTCCTTTTAGCGCTGATATTGGTATTATTGACTCCCAGAGCTGTGTTATCGTTTTGCCCCTACAAGTATCACTAGCATGATATAAGTATAATTATTTATAATTATATTCTACGTGCCACTTTTCAATTTATCACTTTACCTGTATCAACACCATCATATACTTCTCCATATTTTCCAAGTCAAAATCCTCTTTTCTCTCTCTTTCTCCCTCCAAATTACTCCCGTTTGCATCCTCTTTAAAAATTATTGTTTCTCCAATAATTGATCACGATTTCTGCTGTTGCAATTATTGTCATACATACCCTTTACCATAAATAATTTCATGCCAATTTCTTTCATTTCATCACACGCGTCCTTCCTCCTCAATATTTTAGTGGTAGCGTCTTTCGAAGTTCATTAAAACACCTAAATCTATAAGTATCGTACTTTTCTCTCCTCTCATCAAATCTGTCTTCTTCTCATGCATTCCAATCCACAACAAGCTTAAAGACAAAATGGCCTCGATAGCGGCTTGGCTGCCCTTGGCTAGGGCCGCTGCCATTGGCTGGATTCCCATCGCTGAGTATCCTTTGCCTGAAGCGAAGTACAAAAATTTTTTGCCGGAGAAAGAAAGTATAAAAGAAGAAAAGATTAAAATAAACATCTCTGGCGTCAAATTTGAGACTTTAAAGCACACCCTCGAAAGATTTCCCAACACTCTACTTGGTATGCCTTTTCGTCATATGAGTATACGTATATAATCCAATGCGTGTTATAACTACTTTTTAGAATGTTGCTTTTGATTAACCCATTAAGTACCATAGAAATCAGACGATATCTAAAAAAACGCAGACGATTTATATTCAAAATCATTGAAAAAAGCAGACGAAGATGAAATTACTTATGTTCCCAAATGGGAACATTGGGACTTAATGGGTTAATCATCAGCATGTAAGCTTGTTCCCAGTTGTCGGGATTAGGTCTACAATTTTCTGACTTTTGAGGCGAATATTTTAAACAGATTTGGTCCTAGAAAATGCTTGATGATCTTAACCCATTAGATCCCTGAAAAAGCAGATGGCATTAGCTAAATGCAGTTTAGCAGATATGTGTATATAGCAGTTTTGCATCTTTGCAGATGGCAAAGCTAATTATTTATCTAAAAAGGACGTTCGACTCTAATGCCTTATGCAATTTGATGTCATGTTGCCCTCACTTTAACCAGACACTATTGAACCCTTTTAACTTTAAAACACTATTGCGGGCGTGAGTAACGTTGGTTAGATACTGGGTTTCGATAACTCAAGGTCTTGGATTCAATCCAGCATCAAGCCTACTTTCTTCATAGTTCGGTACAAGCGTCGCAATTGTGCCTTTTCGAAGATAACACCCCACGGTACCTTTCTTCCTTAAAGAACTAAAATTTTGAAGACTATTTCTTTGCTTACTTTTTCAATGAAATTTTATGCATCTAAAGCAGACGATTTTCATTTCTAGGGACACCTCTGTCCCACTAGTCCTCAAAGGGTTAAGTGACCGAAGAAGCTAATCCCTTACTTATCTTTTTCAATGACTTTTAACTTAACTGAAAGCAATCAATTTATAATTTAATGCGCATGATGCCCCATTTGGTCATAACTCTTTCAGAATCGGTGTCACAACGATTTGCCCAGAGAATGATAATACTTGTCTGCTTTAATCTAATTAAATTTTGCTCCTCAAAGCGTTAAAAGCTAGAAGTCGTGTTCGCCATGGCTGTGATATGAAAGTGGGTTAAGCGAATTCCTCACTCCAGACTCTTTTTCAGAGTTTTACGTTGTGTATGGCTTATTTATAACCTTTGTGGTGTCGTAGTGAAATTAGCCGACTCCTACTACTTACAAAAATTCGAATCCAACTCTAAGTACTTAATACATTTAGCGCCAAATTTTACTTCATCTCTTGATTTTAATAAGGGTCACTCTATTCTATTTCCTTACAAAGGTAAAACCTTTTTTTTCATTACTTTAACCCTTGAGGACCAGTGGGTCATCAGTGACCCAAGAAATTAAAATCGTCAGCTTTGAATATATAAAATTTCATTGAAAAAGAAAGCAGACGAATCCTCTTCAAAATGTTGGCAAATCCTCTTGAAAAAGTTCTTTTTAAATTCTTAAAAAATATGCCATCGACTCCGCCACAACAACTTTCTTTTCTTTCTCTCTTTTTTTTCTTGTAGCCCAAAGCTCTAGCTTGCACATATGCAGCATGCATCCGTTGTCCCTTTTATTGAGATTTAGTGTTTTTGAGATTCGTTTTCAGTTCATGCGTATAAGTTTGAAAGCAGGTTCATAATTATGTGTCATCATCATCATGTGTAACAATTCGTCCTCAAGACCTTCCTTTAAAATTGTGAATATATTGGTATTAATAACACATTTAAGACCAAGCAAAGCAGGCGACTTTAGCAATTCCTATTAAATTCCATGTAAAGTAGGAATTCGTCTGCGTTCCCTTTGGGAACACTGGTCGTAAATGGGTTAAGCGTTTAACGACCAGATTAACCCATTTACGACCAATGTTCCTATTTTGGAACATAAGTAATTTCATCTTCGTCTGCTTTTTTCAATGACTTTGAATATAAATCGTCTGCGTTTTTTTTAGATATCATCTGCTTTGCTTGGCCTTAAATGGGTTAATGCAAAGCAGAAAATTTTTTTCTAACGCAAAGCAGAAGATCTGTTTAAAAAGCATTAATAAACGCAGACGATTCATATTTTTGTAAGTCGACAACTATCCACTCAGGTCGTTAACCGCTTAATATCCCTTCATGCCGAATTGTCCCTGAACCGAGAAATGCTAATACTACTCTAGGAAGGCATTCTTTCTCAATGCTTTCGTATAGCGAATATTCGCTAACCATTCATTTTACAAAATAATGTGGGTAGAAGCGAGCGAGTGTAAACTGTCTTCTAGATTCGCTTCTCACTACGAGCTTGAAAAACCTTCCTCCATAACTTGAAGCAGGGGAAACTTTTTGAAAAATCAATTTTTAACACCATTAAAATTTTAAAATACACTTGATAATGAACAAAGCTTTTGATAATAAACAATTTTACCTTCTCTTGCTTTTTCAAATAGTTTTATATATGAATCTTCTGCTTTTTAATAAATATCGTCTGATTTTTCTGTTAATGAAAGGGATAAGTGACTCAAACCTTTTTATCAGGTTCTGCAAGGTCGAATGGAAAACATCAAAGTACCTACAAACACGAGACTCTCACTCCGAGTTCAACGACAATTCGGTCTCAGGATAATTCGGTCTTTCAACAATCACAGCTCAAGCCAATATTAACGAGACTATATATTCAGAGCATAAATTGCCTAGAAGCCGAATTGACCTGCTTTCCACATCCCTGCTTTCTTCTATGAGCCCATAAAATTTCAAATTAAAATTTTGATTTCCCATTTCAATCATGATTCCTAAATCTTTGGCATCATTTGATACCATTTTCAAGGTAGCTGAATGACTGACACATGTCAAAAACTGTCAATCAAAATCCAAATGTCATCTTTCAAGAAAATTTTAATATCATGATGGACTTACTATTTATGAATAAATTTATTTTAAATTAAAAAAATGCTTGGCGTTATGTCACCTTTGAAAACTCATTTACTCTGACCAGGGAAGTATTTTGTGTGAATTAAACACTATAACTTGAAATTAATGCAGAGTATTTAGCAAAAAAGATGCAGTATAAATTTATATCGAAGTTTATATAATTGATATTGATTGACAGATTTTATTGATTTGTTGACTTGGATGCTTGAATTTGTTAAAAAAATAAATGACATACTGAAATATAAATTATTTAGTGGGATTGATGTTTTCTTTGTTGCAATGATTTTTCATTTTCCATTTAAACACAATTTTTGTCATTTTTCCATTGCAAGTACACTCAAATCTGCTTCAACCACAACCTATCTATTAGTAAGATAAATCTAATAATGTAATTTTTTTGGGTAAACACCCCAAAAGCTCTTTGCCCCTTCTGATTATTATCAACGAAAAATCAATTTTTTGTTTCTTTAAAGTTGTTTCAAAAAAGAATTATTTCACATGTTTAAATGTAATGCAGTGAAACCTCTTTTAACGAGAAGCTCTATCGAACGATCACCTCTCCATAACAACTAGTTCAATTTTCCCTGATTAACACGAATTAAGCTTATTTGAGCTTGAATCTTGATTAAGTTATCACGTGTCCACAAAGATCACTTTTGATGAGTGCTATTAGTGTTCTCTCAAAACATGCTTGGCTGTGTGTTAGAATGCTTTAATTTAATTTATCTGTACTAATTTTTGGATTGGAGTTCATTTTTGTGTCGAAATTTGATAAAAGGTGTTTTTTCCGAAAAAGAAACTAAGATTAAAACGCTGACTGAATTTAAAAAAAATCTCTAAATTCTTTCAAGTTTTTTTCAAACTTCAATTAAAAATTTTCATCCTAATAATGTTCAATGAACTCTTTGTAAAAGTTTTCTTCTAGACATTCCATATTACAGGAAAATGGATTTGTCACCAACGGCGCCCGGGGACAAAATTTTAGCAAAGCCCCCTTCCCTAACTATCTTATCTAACTAATCATTAGATTCAAGATGAGACTTGAATAATATTAATCACTAAATAAGTTCAAACGCCATTTTTAAAGAATAATCTTACAAAATGAATATGACAGGTTTGAGATGTGTTGCACTTTGATGACAAAGCGTATTAATTACACCATAAAAATTCATTTCCATTAGAATAGATAGCAAATTTTAAGTTTTTCGTCATTTCTAACAATTGAGGTGTATATATTTTTTTTATATAAGCCGCTGCACAGAAGTGTCGCTCCCTGGCATATATCTCCTCTGTTTCCCCCTATGTGAAGGCCATATTTCTCTAATTCTCTTAATCTGAAAAATGAGTGAACTTTCTGCTGAGATTTATGATTAGGAGAAAATTGAAATTGATTGAAATTCTGACTATACATGTAAAAAGAAAGACATGAAGTTTCCTGAAAGTTGCAACGTCGAAACAAAAATACTGAAACCAGCTTCTCCTAATTTTGCTATTCCCATTACGTCTTCCTTTCTAATAAAACTCGGTTATCATCATAGTTTTAACCCGTTAACGAGCAGAATAATCAGACGCTATCTAATGTATAGCAGAAGATTTGTACTAAAAAGCATCAATAAATGCAGACGAGTTTATTTTTGTGCAGTGGGCATATGTCCACTATGTTTGCTAACCGATTAATCATAGCCAGTTAATTCTACTCGAATCCTAACTCCGACAATAGGTTTCCAAAATTTTACAAATTAACCCATTTTAACCCGTTAACGCCTAATGTCGACTATAGTCGACTTTACAAAAATAAAATCGTCTGCGTTTATCAAAGCTCTTTAATACAAATCTTCTGCTTTACATTAGATATCGTCTGATTATTCTGGTCGTTAACGGGTTAATCGTGCAAAGCAGACGCTTTTGATTAATCCCCTAAACGAAATCCGAGCTGCGTTCCTCTACACTCTACAAGAACAATAGTCCAAAATGAGTCAAGGCCATTTTGAAATTTGGCTGAAGACTTCTCAGCGATTATGCAAATTGAGGAAAAAATTTGAATAGTCAGAATTAGCGGTAGAGCGCAACGTGAAAGAGCACACACAGCCTGTTGAAATTTGGCGGGCTTTTTTTAATTGTATTTACTCTAAAAACTTGCGATCAATTGATCCCTTTTTGATATTTTTTTAAACAAATTTGTTTTTTAAGTAGACAGTTTTTAAAGCAAAATAAAAAGCATGCCTGTACCCGCCAGAATTACATTTCATTGAATATTATTAATGAATTGACCCCAAATATTTGTTTTTTTAATAAACCCTAGAATTAGGTTGGATTATGATTATAATTAGAATCACAGAAAATCCTAGAATCGTAATCCTAATCATGATCATACTTTTAAAAAATCCAAAATCAGAATCAAAATCAAATTCAGACCAAGAGAGCCATAAAAATCAGATTTTCTCATTTGCTGTAGCGCTGGAAGCTTCGCTGGTATACATCAAGGGGACGAGCATAGTTTCGTGAAAAACTAAGAACTGAGCTCCACAGGGTACCTTCCTTATAAAGGCAACACCAATTATAGACAATCCTCATTCAGTCAGCGCATATAGAAACCATGGAAGAGCAGGAATTTTTTCATTCCTAGAATCAGAAGTCATGCACACCTGGTATTTAGTGTTTGACAGCAAAATAAATAAATTAATTCTAAAATTAAACCATTGTTATTTTAAAACAATTATAAGCGTATTTCAGCGAATCAACAACACATTTGATGATGATTCCGTAGGTTACCGGAAAAGCAATCTTTCTTTCCACAGCTAGCTAAACTCGCTTGTAAATATCTACAGAAATCAGAAGAGGAATCAGAAGTATAATCAGATTTTTATTAGTCAGAATCAAAACCATAATTTATAAATCAGAAAATCAAAATCATAATCATGATCTAGAATCAGCCTCACCCTTGAAAAACTCAAGCGATCTTATTTTTTGTTGTTAACTTGTTTTTTCTGATGTATGTTGTGACTTTTAAACCACACTGTACACGTTTACTATCGTAAGAGATGTAACTTGGAGTGGAACTTGAAAATGTGACTGCAAACGAAATATAGGAAAATCATTTTTCCATATCAATATTGGATTACACTGTTTATGACCTGTTCAAATAATGACTATGGATGATGAAAATTCACAATTGTAGTGTATTTTGTCGCAAGGATAGCGGCAAAAATATCAATTTTTCGTCTTCACAATTTAATTCATGGATATCAAACATACTGTCCATGTGTCACAGCGCGTCCGCTAAAGCTTCACTATTTTTTACAAATGATTCGATGTGTTAAAACTTGAGATTCGCATTTTTACATCTCCTGTTTCAGTCGATGCATTAGAAATACCATCAGATTTTGAGCTGGAAATCATGTACTTATCACAATGTGATGAATTATGTGATGAAAAAAGTTTTTTACAACAAAATTGATTCTTTTTTTATCAATATCTTCTTTCTAAATATCAGAAAATAACTTCATCAGTTTAAAAAAAATTCTGTGATGAATAGAATGCATAAAAGCACAGAACAGGACTAACAAGTCATGTATGTTTTTTTTTTTCTTTTTTTTTTTCTAAAAACTCCTTATATAGTTTAAGGAGAAGTGAGGTTTCTGCAATGTCCGAAAAGAAAAATTAAAAACATATTAGAAACTTTTTCAAAAAATCTATTCTGTGATTGTTAATTTTATTATGTTGTTTTAATTAATATTCAAAAGTCGGCCCTTGAGTGATTTGAGTTTGAATACTCTAACAATAATTCAATATTAACTTAGTTTAACCCATTTAAGGCCAAGCAAAGCAGACGATATCTAAAAAAACGCAGACGATTTATATTCAAAGTCATTGAAAAAAGCAGACGAAGATGAAATTACTTATGTTCCAAAATAGGAACATTGGCCGTAAATGTGTTAATTCCACTACATCCCACATGTCCTTTTTTAAGTCTCTAAATTTTTGTATTATCGGTGTAACCTACGTCCTTCTAACAGTGCTTCTCAAACGGTGCGCCCTTGAAGAGAGCATGGTGCGCCATGAAGAGTAGCCATCACAAACCTAAGACTCCATCTAAATCAGAGATTCTTAACAGGGGTGCAAGAAACGACCAAATAATGGACACATATGTAGTATGTACTTCTTTATATTTTTTATTTTAAATTTTATGATCGCTTTTTCCATATCAATCTCAATGGTGCGGCCCAAAGTTTCAGTTATTTCATAGTTGCGCCAAAAAAGTTTGAGAAGCACCGTTCTAGAATATAAGCATAACGAAGGAAATATGCAATTAGCTCAGTTAAAAGGTGATTACAATTAGTTGCAAAATAGTGAAGTAAATTGTACTATTTTTGCAACAATTTGAAAATGCATTAACTATTTATATAACAGTGCTTCCATCTTTTAAAAAGTATATTTGTAAAAATTAAATTAAAAAAAAAATAAAAATGTACTTTTTTAGTTAGCTGTTTTTAGCAAGCTAGTTAGCTTCTTAACCTGTTATCGACCAGAATAATCAGACGATATCTAATGTAAAGCAGAAGAGTTGTATTAAAAAGTATTAATAAACGCAGACGATTTTATTTTTCTAAAGTCAACATATGTCGACTATTTGCGATAACCAGTTAATAACAAACAATTAGTAACTTGTGATTTTAGAATCCCTAAAAAATATTCTAAAATTCCAAGATTTTTTTCCGAGATTGAAATTAGTGTTGATAAAAAAGTTAAATTTATATGTATACTATGTAGAAGCTGATTTTAGTTTATGGACTACAACATGAGGTCTAAAAATTATATTTAATCCACGCTAAGTCAGTCTTTACCTTTACATCTCTGGAATCTGCAAAATTTTCACTTTTTATAATAAACGAGATATGATTTAATACTTTTTTCTTACAGGTATCCTTTTTGAAAATTTTTCATTTTGTTAAATATTTTTATCTAATTTTTAAAAAAAATTATTACATTAATCGAAAATTTTTGACGATTAAAATCAGACGTCAACTCCAAATTACTTAAATATTGAGTTAAAATATTGAAATAAGGCGCTGGACAACTCTTGCTTATTTGATAGAATGGGATGACAACATATTCAATTTTTATACTTTTGTTTAGGTGAGAGAGAGAGGGGTTGGAAAGGAGATTACGTCAACTCAAACATCACTATTATTAGCATTTTAAATCACAAAGGATGAGAAATAATAATAATAGTCCTTAAAATCAATGAATGGCGAATTTATATTTTGTTTGAAAATCTTCCTTTTAGTAATATTGATTATATTATTATTATTCATCATTGAATCAAAATGAATGGATATATCGATGAAGAAGGCAGTGAAAGAGATATTGAAGAGTGATTGCTGATTGGCTGCATCGATTATATATAACATTAATTTTATACCAACAAGTGGTAATTGACTGCCTACAAATGTGAATGACCAATGTCCATAAGAAACCAGCAAAGTATGGAAAGAAACGACATAAATAGTAGTTTTCACTTAAAACGAATTCACACAAGAAAAGCCAATAATATAAAAGTTAAGAGTAAAAGAAAAATAAAAAAGTTTTAGGCCTCATTTAATCGCCTTATGAAAGCATTGTGGACCATCGATGTTAAAAATAGGATTATCTTAGTTCACAAAATTTATTTAAATTTGACTTAAATACTCAAAAATATTTAATGTCTGAAAACCTAGAGCCTTGAAAAGTATTGTTTTTCATTAATAAATGCTTTTGGAAAAGAGATGGGGTTCCATGCGACCCCATGGCTTTTATAGTGATAAAACAAAAGATTTCAGCACCACCCTTCAAAACTATGGCAAATTTTATTAAAAATCTAGTTGTAACAAAATGTCATTATAACAAAATAATTTTTTTTTGAAATTTTAAATAAAAAATTATTTAAATGAGTGAGATTTTTTTTCCTTCAGTAAAGTTTTTTTCAGAAAAGTTAAAAAAGCACACATTGATTTTGTTAACTTAAAAAATATTAATTTAAATTAAAACAAATTTTTTTTAAGTAATTAAAATGTCTATAACAAGTTTTTTTAGTCCCTTAATTTTTATAGTTTTAAAACTTTTTACTCACAAAATGGGCACATTATAGTAGACAAATCGAATTTATTGATGCAATCAGAAACGAAAAAAAGAAAAGTTTTTTTTATAACGAAATCTTAAAACTCAATGTGTGAGCATAGATGCTACATGAAAATAAATTTTTTAAACTGTATCACGCGTTACATCATGTTTTTACTCTATATAGCATAAAAAGTAAGAAGACATTCAATTCAAACAATGTGTCCATTCTTTATATATTTTAACCCATTAAGTCTCAATGTTCTCATTTGGGAACATAAGTAATTTCATCTTAGTCTGCTTTTTTCAATGACTTTGAATATAAATCGTCTTCGTTTTTTTAAATATCGTCTGATTTCTATGGTACTTAATGGGTTAAGAACATCAAGATAGTTTCTATTACAATATAATATTTTTAAATCGTAAGTTTATTCGGAGAAGAAATTAGAAATAAAACATTTTACCCATTTACGGCCAATGTTCCTATTTTGGAACATAAGTAATTTCATCTTCGTCTGCTTTTTTCAATGACTTTGAATATAAATCGTCCGCGTTTTTTTAAATATCGTCTGATTTCTATGGTACTTAATGGGTTAAGAACATCAAGATAGTTTCTATTATTCTATATTATAATAAGCTAGCGTCTGTGTGTGTGTGTGTCTGTCGCTGGAAGCATTTTGATTGGTTGAAATTATTTATATATGTGTTTTGTGTGTATTTTTATATGGTGTGATGAGTTTGTATGTGTGTTTGTCGCTTGAAGCATTTTGATTGGTTGAAATTATTATATGTTTTGTGTGTATTTTTATATGTGTGATGAGTTCAATACACATCATATATAAAGATATCATATACACAGAAAAGGTACAAATATTCTAAAAACTGATCACCATACCATATAACACTATTAGCAACTCAAAATACACACTACTCACAATCCTATGTTTCGAGAGCAGCCTAAACAAAAAAAAACTAGCCGGTCCCGTGGTCTTTCGAGCGAAGCGAATTTGAATTAGCAACTCAATATACACACTACCCAGAATCCTATGTTTCGAGAGCAGCCTAAAGAAAAAAAACTAGCCCTTCCCGTGGTCGTTTTGAGCAAAGCGAATTTGAATTAGCAACTCAATATACACACTACCCAGAATCCTATGTTTCGAGCGCAGCCTAAACAAAAATAACTAGCCGGTCCCGTGGTCGTTTCGAGCGAAGCGAATTTGAATTAGCAACTCAATATACACACTACCCAGAATCCTATGTTTCGAGCGCAGCGAGAAACACTGTTTCGAGCGAAGCGAGAAACGACCACGGGACCGGCTAGTTATTTTTATTACGAGGCATTCTGATTGGTTGAAATACCTTTTGTATGTATTTTATATGGTGTAATAGAAAAATACACAGAAAAGGTACAAATATTCTAAAAACTGATCACCATACCATATAACACTATTAGCAACTCAAAATACACACTACAAGAATCCTATGTTTCGAGGGTAGCCTAAACAATAAAAAACTAGCCGGTCCCGTGGTCGTTTTGAGTGAAGCGAATTTGAATTAGCAACTCAATATACACACTACCCAGAATCCTATGTTTCGAGCGCAGCGAGAAACACTGTTTCGAGCGAAGCGAGAAACGACCACGGGACCGGCTAGTAATATAATATTTTTAAATCGTAAGTTTATTTGGAGAAGAAATTAGAAATAAAACATTTTACCCATTTACGGCCAATGTTCCTATTTTGGAACATAAGTAATTTCATCTTCGTCTGCTTTTTTCAATGACTTTGAATATAAATCGTCTGCGTTTTTTTAGATATCGTCTGCTTTGCTTGGCCTTAAATGGGTTAATATGTAAAATTAGATATTATAATCGGAAGTAAGAACATAGCTTTTATCCTCATCTCCTAAATTTGAAAAGGTATAAAACAATTGAAATCGTAGCTTAGTTTTTTACGTGTGTAATTTTGTACCGTTCGTATCCCACCACTGAAAGAGACTTTGGGGAATATACTCGAGACTCTAGTGTTTGAGAAAAGACGCATTTTTGTTGTTTTTTACAGCAAAAGGAAAGCAAGAAATACTCTTTTCTCAAAGTGCTTATTTAAAATTTAAAGAAATATTTGAAAATGAAAGTCTCATTTCTCTCTTCCTGCTCGGCTTGAGAATTCCCGATGCTGATTAACCTGTTAACGATCAGAATAATCAGACGATATCTAATGTAAAGCAAAAGATTTGTATTAAAAAGAGCATTGATAAACGCAGACGATTTTATTTTTGTAAAGTCGACTCTGTCCGTTAACGAGTTAAAGGAAACAGAAGTAATGCATTAGTTACAACTAGGAAAAGTAAGTAGTCTTATAAATTTATGTATGCGCTGAATACACTCCAGTTTAAAGGATTGCTTCAATATTTGGTCTCCCGTGGTATTTCCAGACCAGTAATTTTGAAAATTGACAAAAAAAATTTCGCCCCCTCAATAATTTTTTGAGGATGTGCAACCCCTGATGTAGATATGTAGGAGTACTGTAATGATTAGTTTTTTTCGATTGATTTTGCCGTAATTCAGGAAATTAAGTTTTTATGGTGTTTTTTTTAAAAGTCAAAGTATGTACAAATTTTGCAAAAAAATGAAGCCTCCAAATATATATATTTCAATTAACCCTCTTTTTAAATATACTACTTTTATGCACACTTGAATCTGTTGTGTGTTGAGTATCAAAGCTAGGCCATGCGTAAGAGCCCATAGACAACCTCATTCTTATCTCAAACTTATATATACATGCCCACAATCTTGATTTTAGAATGTCTATACTGAGAAAAAGGCTAGCCGGTAATCCAATATGAGATTATGTGAAAACAGAAACATAACCCACTTAGCCTTCTCCGCCCCTGTTATAAATTAATCAAGTCAATACAACTTATGATGCTGAAAATTTGTCTTCCAACCATTATTTCCTGGGTTTCGAAAAAATGGATACACGTAGAAAAAAATTTGTTTGCTATCTTTTTCACAATACTTTTTTTTAATCCATAGAGATAAATTATAGTTTGTAATAAATGAGGATTGACCAATTATATTAGGGAAATCGAAAAAACTTTGAGTCCCAAATTCGTTCAAACTTAAGAAGTTTGCCCCCTCTATTAATTTTAAGGATGTGCGCCTTATAGTTTAGCCTCTACATTAAATTTTTATTTATGATTTATTTTATTAGTCGGCAGATGGCTTTGTGGTAGAAGCGTTGGGTCTTGATCCAGAGGATCTAGGTTCGATTCCGAATCGTGACTATCCTTAAAAAAATTTAATACAAATAAATTCTGCGCCTCGTTTTGAATTTAAAAATATTTTATATTCTAAAATAAACTCTTTTTGCTGATTTATATAAATGAAACTTACAAATAATTTTTTTTTTTACTTTTAAAAGCGCCAACGCTTTTATTCCCAATTAATTTCAACGTTTGTCATTTAACCGTTGATGTGATAGAATGATATACCATTTTTACTTGTAAATTTTCTTTTTTTAGTTCGAAATTGTATTTTTTCAAATCTAATTTGTCTTTTTTTAAAGTACTAAATTGTATTTTTTCAAATATAAATACTCTTTTTTCAATTTTATTTTGCATTTTAGAAAGAGCGCTTAGAATTTAATAAAGACAATTTACAATTTTAAAAAAGACAATCTAGAATTGAAAAAAGACAATCTAGAATTGAAAAAAGACAATCTAGAAGTAAAAAAAGACAATCTAGAAGTAAAAAAAGATATTTTAAAAGTAACAATGGTATAGATATAATTGCTTGTACATTGTATGCTTTCCGAGGTGACATAATAATGACAATACTTATATTCTCAGGTTGGCGCAGTCGGAACCGGTATCTAATGAAACTTAGGAAGGAAACGCAATGTGGAATCGCTCTACTTATCATTAAATACTTATTCGCTCAGCTCAAATGATCGGTAATGTTCGGAAAATTTACGAATGCAAATGCCGATTCCGAAGGTACATCACTTAGAATGTGAGTCGGATTTTTTTCCGACTCATATTATCTCTATATCATCGAGTTAATACTTTTAGCTTGGTAAAGCAAAATGTCTATCTCTTAAAAAACAGCAATTAGGCTTAATTAATAAATCTTCAAAGGAAATGCAACTGATATTCGATTCATTCTGACAAATTGAACTCCACTTTTTTGAAGAGGTGTATACGTACGTATGATATCCTTTTTGAGAATGTATAACTGGCCTTGCTTACGAAAAACGCTTAATTCCTTTCTGAGTACAAATGTAAAAAATGGACATGGAAAAAGTAAATTGTGGTTGGAGTGAGGAAATTTGATTTGCTCATCTTTTTGAAGATCGGTGTGTTGGAAGCACACACACACACACAAAGCAATTTGTAAAGAAAAGTGAGATTATGATGCATCAGTGGGAAAATTTGCCATGGAAAAGCGGTAGTGGCCTTGGTTTTAATTGAATTTGCTTGGAAAAATTTTGTTCTCTTTTTTTTCAACTTTTATAGATTTTGATATTACAACACCGACACATCCAATAATAAAGATGGCGATAATAATGATATTAATAATAATAGTAATAATTTGTGCCGTTCAAAACACAATAAACATTGCGTGAGAAATAATGAAAATCGATATGCTAATATTTTATCTTGATCTGATGATGTACTTGTTGATGATCATGTTGTTTGTGTGATGATGATCGAGCACTGGCGGATCGAGAACCATGAAGTTCAACAAATGAAGTAATAACAAAATGAAAAAAATAAGAGCTTCTTGTTAAAAAGGATAATGCAATCTGAAATTCCTTACCAAAATGATAAACATTTATAATAATGGCATTGCATGCCATTTTAAATTCTATTTCGTCTTTTTGCAAATTTATGTGAATTAAAATTTTTCATTTTGTTGTGTTTAATGTTTTGACCTCTTCTGTCAAAACTCTTCTGTTTACCTCTTCTGTTTTGCCGCACATCTTCAAAATTTTAAGGGGCGAACTTTTTTTTTTATATAATTTTTCAAAATTTATTATAAAAGAATTTTTCTCCAATGAATATATCACAACCATTATTACCCGACATTATACTTGCACTGTAAGCTCTCAATCCCACCACAACTGCACAGATTTATACAGCCAAATTACCTTGTTTGTAATTCTGGCTGTATTAACCTTCTAGCTCACTGGTTTTCAAACTGGAGTCCGCGGTGCCGCGAAGAAATTCCATGGGGATCGAGAAGGCGACACTGAGTGAATCGTTTTTCGCAAAACAGTGCACCCACATTGGGTCATTTGCCAATAAGTCACATTTAAAAAGAATAAATAAGTTAGTCTTTGAATTGAGTGCTATTTTTATTCTTTTATTGCTTTTCAGACCCAATTTTATAGATGTAAATATTTATTTTTCTTAATGACTTAAAAAATCAATGACGACTCATACTTGACATTTGGTTTTACTTGCAATAACGTCATGTGGGGAAGAGGAACATAAGCCTTTGTGTTCTGAAGTGTTAGCTTGATTATTAACACAGAAAAACAAAGAATCAATTTATATGATCTTCATATTCTACCTACACAACACATATATTCAGTCAGTTAAGTAAATTATTTGAAAATATATTTAGGATAAGGGTGTCTATGAATTTCAGGTGTGTTCCCGTGAATTTAAATTTGGCTTTTTTAAATCGAAATTAAAGGTTTAAAATTTTTGGAAGAAATATTCTAAAAACTTTAAATTTAAAGCTATTCCAATCCCTAAGTTATACGCTAAAAATCCCATGAAAATGTTATTATTTGTACTAAGTTTTATTAACAAAAATTCTAAGCAAAGTATGAAAGCATTTTTAACTATTCCAAACAAAGAGGTGAACACTAAAATAAATAATTTATTGAGCACTTAAAATTTTTAAAAAGTAAATTTTTGCCGACAGTCTGCTTTTTTAAACACAAAATGATTAAGGGTTGGTTGGTTGGAGATATCAAAGCACTTTCAGCCGTTATATGTTCGCATTATGCTTAAGATGGTTAATCACAGTTTTTGTGAATTTGTTTTTAAGAGTCGGGAGCCTTTGGGATCGAACCAATCACCTTCAAGTGTTAAGCTGAGAGGTACACCCTAACAACCATTGAGGCTCAGAAATGATTAACGATGTAGCTTGGGGCAAAGAGTTTTAAAAAACAATAATGATAAAAAACGAAAGCATTAAATAAAACGAATATACAGTAATTAATAGGGATAAACCTTTTTAGCTTTAAATTATAGAGTTCTTATTTGTGTGCTATAAAAATATACGCCCCTCTTAAAAATATAGGACTCTTATTCAAATTACTGGTAACATTCCTTCCTCTGATCAAATATAGCTCAAGTTTGCATTAGTATATCAATGAAGTGAAAATTAATGAAAAATGAGATTTTAAACCTTCATTCTCAGACTTAACCTTTTAAAGCAAGAAAAGTAATATGGAAAATCTACTCACAAGACAAACAAGTCTTTTAAATACTATAAAAAAAGTATATAATTGAGCGTCTCCCCACCCCTCCCCCATCCTGATGTGCGCCCCTGGTTTCAGATTAAATTTTTCACAAAGAATTATCCCTTGATTTATTTCATTTTTTTTTATTTCTTCAATAGCCCCTTTTTTTAAATTTTTTATCAAAAATATTTTAAAATTCAGTTTTTGAAATGAATAGTTTCTCCTACGATAAGTTTTTCATCTTTTCTTTCATTTTTCGAACATCGTTCAATTCGTTAGACACAATTTTTTATATCAAAGGCAAACGGTTCATTTTAGTTCGTAAAAAACGTTGTTTTAACCGGATTTGACTAAAAATTTGAACGAAGTTTTGCTGAATTTTTACTCTATCCAAAATCGAAACAATTTTTTAAAACTTGTCACAAATGATGTAACTTAGGATTGATTCATTTGGAAATAAAATAATTAGGTTAAATGAACATTTATTTATTTTTCATAATTTACTATTTAGATTGTTTTAAAATTTTTTCATAGCTCTCAATTAATCTAAAAGAAATATATCAAATTATTTGAATCTCGTTTCGTGTTAAAAGTACACATTACTTTTGCTATTAGCTTTTAAAAGTAGAATGTGGGATAAGTCAACAATCAAAATATTATTCAATTGTCAAAAACTCTGACAAAGCATGGAATATAATGAGTTGTTTCTCTAGCATTGAACTTGTAGCAAAATTTTAAGTCATGTTCAAGGGAGAAAGGGATAGAGAGATAAGTAAGAGGAGATAGATATAGAGTAAGGAACAGTACAACACAAATTTCTTTTCTCATCGTTCGTGATTTGCCATTATTTTGAGGAGGAAGAAATCGATGAAGCATTAATATTTAATCTTATAGATAGATGATGCACCAACGATTTAATTTTATTATTATATTTCATTTTCTTCATCATCACCACTACTACTGCCTTGCGTTTTTCTTCAAACTACTAAGGGATAGACGCCATAATAATAATTAGTATAGCACGAAGGCAAACCTTTTACTCGAGCATCAATCTGGAATACACTATTTTTTAGTTCTATTTGGTTCAAAATGCAAAATAGAATTGAAAGTTTTATGGCTAAAATTTGAAGATTTTAACACCACCTCCTTCTCGTCATCTCCTAGGATTGAAAAACGCATAACACCTTCAAAATATTGGAGTTAAAATTTAATGGAGTTATTCGATAATAATAATATGTAATAAAAAAAAAGAGTAAAGTTTTATTGGCCAGATTTTGGGACTCCACGAGTCCTTATCTAACATTCAAGTACTGAATGTAGAAGATGTAAATGTTTAAAAAGTAGTAGTGATTATAATATATAATGAAATGTAATAATGATAATTTGCTACACCTTTCATTCCAATTTTCCATACGTATGTGGGTGGCATGGCAGGTTGGTTGAGATGATGGACTCAGCACGAAAGCCTCTGGGTTCGATTCCTCATCGATACCAATTTGTTCATAGTTTGACATAAGCCTACCTTTACCTTTACCATACGTATACAACTACTTCATTTTCAAGTTTGAGCGTTTTAAAGTGTTATTTGAAATTTTGAAAGGTGCCTAAATTTGCATCCGCCCTACCGGAATTAAAGATAGCTACGCCACTGTTGGGAGGGGAGGGGGTTAAATTTGCTTCAAGTTCTTCTTTTCCTTTATTTGCCCCAGTTATAGAATTTATATTCTATTTGTTTTGTGCAAAAAAGTTTATTTACTTACTTTCACCATTTTTTTATTTTCCTTCAAATTTTTATAAAAGGCAAATATCTATTTTTATTTTTAATCTCACAAAAAAAGTACAAAATAATCTGTTTATTTGCACGTGATAATTATTCCCATAGATCAGGGTTCTTCAACCTTTTCTTACATTCCGGCCCAAAATTACATTGAAATGAACTCTAGGCCCTAAAAATTTTAATTAAGGGTAAAACCATACAACATATAAAAATAGAATAATCATGATAGATTACAATGTCAAAATATATTCAAATATAAGTATATTTATGACATATTCGTTGTTGTTTTCATTCAATTCAAAAACTTTTAACCTTTGTAGTCAAAGTAATCAGGCCCAGACCATTTTTCTCAGGGCCCAAAATCAGTCCTGGTTTGAAGAAGCCTGGTATAGAGGATTTTTCGGCATTGCAATATTTGTGCAAATTTGTTGAAAAGTATAGAAGGACTTTCTATGCATACCGTTTGGATTCATAATCATGACATTCAAAAAATTTTAAACAAAGCATCTCAAAATTTAGAAACATTTAATACTCAGAATTTGATTTTCCTACGAAAAATTTTAATACTTGATTAGAGTGTATATAAAAATCAATCAGGTTTAAACCTTTGGAAGCAATTACATTCCGAAAAATGCTTCCACTGGCGCTCATCTGCAAAATAGCTTGAAAACATTAAAAAATATATTTTATAGAAAATATCATATAGAATTAAAGCGGGTATGCTTGAATTTTTTTTACTTTGTCTTAGTATCTCGTGTAGTTTGTGACTTCGAATTCTGAAACAAGATATTTTGCAGCATTTTTTGGAATTTCAAATTCATATTGCTATTCTGAAAAAACTCATCTCGTCCAAATGCCTTATTATTTTCTATCTTTGTTGTTTAGGAATCTTTATAAATTTAATATTTAGTTTGTTGCCCGAAAAAAGATTTTTCGATTTTGGAAATTTTGTGTATATATTTTTATGAAATTCCTTTAACTTGAATATTCAACTTTACATGTTGTGCCAACTCTTCAGTCTCTACAAAAAAAAATAAACCAAAAAACAATTTTTATACCAAGTAAACCGGAATAGAGTAAACAATTTATTCAGCACAAATAATTTTAAATAAGTCGATTTTATCAAGCCTATCAGATGGAAGATTTTGTGAAGTTCATTTGAATAGTGAAAATTCATTCAAGAAATTCAAAATGATTGGTTGCGTTCTCCCGTAATTTGATTGGTTAAGAAAATGCGTTTTAAAAAAGGTTGACCATTTTTATTTTTGCAAAGTTCACTTTGATCGATAACAAGTTAACTCAATTTTAAATCTAGAATTATTATAGGTAAAGAAAAATCTCAAATTTTTATATTTCAAAAAATTAATTTAATTTCGATTATATTATTTATGTAAGAACTGCATTTTTAGTTTTAGGTTCCCTCTGTATCAAAAGACCTCATAAGGATTTACTATTTTTTAACATGAAAGTCATCAATGCTCCATTTCATATTTTTCCATTTTTGTTTTAACCGTTATTGACGACAGTCGACTTTACAAAAATGTGAATCGTCTGCATTTATTAATACTTTTTAATACAAATCTTCTGCTTTACATTGGACATCGTCTGATTATTTTGGTCGTTAACCGGTTAAATTCGTCCTTTTCCAATTTAAGTTCGTTTTTTTAATTCGTGTTTTTTAAATTAAATTTCTCAAAAAAACTAATCTTTTTTTTAATTATTTTAAATTGTAATTTAAAGGCAAAAGAATGTTTCAAAAGTTTTCATCCAAGAGTCCTCATCCCTACCGTGACAAAAACGACGCCATAACTTTTAAAATCTAAAATAATCGAGATGATACAAATGATGAGTTGATGATGATGCAGCACACACACACACACACACACACACACACTCAAAAAACAAAATCAATACAAAAGAAAAAGTGTTTAAAAATGTCATCGTTAAAAAGATCTTTGATCAGCGTTTGATTTGTAAATGATTTATTTTCATGAATGCACTTAATTTAAAACTCTCAAAACCTCAAAGGAAAGAGAAATGAGGCTTAAATTCATAACAAAAATGGAAAATTGATCCAAGAGAAGAGAGAGCACTATCTCTGATTTTAGAGCTGCCAAATTCTATTTAAATTTCTAAAAGGTGGAGATCAATTCACTCAAATTTTGTCAAGTTAAAAAGCTCTTGACCCTAGAACTTAAACGTATTTCCAAATGTCTTTATCAACAGAATCGCGCTGTGATATCAAAAATACTCATAAAGCTTTGCAACTAACACTATTTTATGTATATATTTAGGATGACGAGATGTACCGTTGTTTTCAACGCTAAAGTTCCATTTATTTATTCGATTTGAGTTCTTTATCATAGCAAAATAGTATAGCAAACTTATAAGATCTGTAGTTGTTTTAGTAGTTTATTTAAAAGCATCCATAATGAAGTTTTTTGGTGTATTATTATATATACTATATAAAAGTTTGTTTTGAATTTTTACCTTCAACTAAGCTTCGCTTTTCAAAAATGTATTTTTTTGCGGCAGTTCTTATAAAAAGTCCTGTTATCGTCGTGACAGGATATTTTGCCGAAGGGAGATTTATCCGAATTGCCAAATCACCAAAAATGAACATATCATTTGCGAATTTTTGTAGACGTTGCTTTATTTCAAGTAAGTTTGCAAACTTGTGCTCAATGCTAATAATTATTTAATGTGCGGCTTAATTTTGTTTTCTTTTTCTATTTTTAACTTCCATACAACTCAAATTATGTGATGAATAACTTATCTACTCGGAGTAGCATTGCAAAATGTGTTACGATGTGATTAGACTAATTACAAATTTTAGTCTTTTTAAACAAAATTTTTTTTTAATCTTTTCTCAATCACGGACAAAAATGAATGAATGTGTTTCTGAGCGTGTGCCGTTAAATGTATTTTATTGAGTTTTAGTGATTTAACGTTAGAAGTATTATATTTTATTGGTTGCCGAAGCCTGAAAAAATGCCAAATTTTCATCGTTCATTCTGCCTAATATCCACGTACCATTTTTGTCACAAAAAATATGGGCAGCCTATATATATATATATATATTAGGGGTCCACATTCTCAAAATTTTCGGGGGGGGGGGGGAACTTTTTTTTTTTATAATTTTCAAAATTTATTATAATAAAAGAATAGATTGGAAAAAAATATTTTAAATATGCATTCTAAGACTTAACCTTAAAACAAGAAAAGTAATATCAAAAATCTTCCCAGAAGACAAAGAAGTCCAATAAATACTATAAAAAGATATATAATCCAGAAAATTGAAAATTATTGGAAGGGGGGGGGGTGGCATAGGAAATTTTTGATTCACCTTTTTCCAGCGCAGTCTAATCATATTGCAATTTTGTTTAACTAGGAGTTCAAATTGTTCAAATTATTTGGCGCTAAAAATTCTTCGCCGGAAGAAACCTAAAGATACCAGAAGACACCAAAATTTATTAAAAAAAATTTAGTAAAAAAGTACAAAAAACATTTAAACACTATAAATCTGTATTGAAAAATTATTGAAAAAAAAACTATTGAAAGATGAAAAACATAACCATTAGAAAACAAAAGATATTTGCATTTTTTCGGTGAAGTTTTTATCTTTCAGTAGATTTTTTTTAAATACAATTTTCACAAATTTGTTTTATAGCTATGGCATTTTTAAATATTTTTTTTTATTTTAATATCTTAAAATTTAATTAAAAAAAAAGAAAAAAAGTATTTTTTCTTAATTAATTTTTCAGCTTTAAAGATTTACATTAAAATTTTTTTTACTGATTTTTGATTTTTTTAATATCTTTTGGTTTATCTTTAAATGGTTTTTTTTTAAGTTTTTTTTCACTACAGATTTTGCAGATTTATAGTGGTTGAATATTTTTAAAATGTTTTTTGAGGTTATTCGGGTTAAATGGGTATCTTCCGGTAAAAAGTGTGACCCAAAAATATAATATCTACAGAAATGACAATATAAACTGCTTGTCAAACTGAAGAATTAAAAAAAATAAATCTCTTTCCTTTATTATTTTTAGATACATCGTGCAATAAAGCACTACTCTTTTGTGATTCAGTTACATCCTTTTGCAATTAGCTTTTATTTTTTTTGCAATTTGAACATACATTTTTAGATTGGGTTTAAACTTTCATAATATGGATAAAAACTTTTAAAATGTCATTTTTTTTAAATTAAATTAAACTCATATACCTCAAATAAATTAAATCATATTATTCTTACTGATAAGCTGGATATTTTTAAATTGAAAACTTTCATAGGTGACCAAGACAATTATTTTATCGAAAAGAAAATTCTATTCGTGAAATAGCTTTTATACCAAATTATAATGAGCCTAAAATTTCACGGAGTTAAAACATTTTACAAAATCTAACTAGATCCCGCACTAATTATGTTGAAGAACTTCTTTCAAATGAATCACACAGACGATCAAATTAATAAAAAAACAAATTCAAGCTTGGCATGTTATAACACATTTAACTTGACAAATATATTGAAAGATAAATAGAAAATAAACTTTTTAAAGCTATAGTAAGCTTGGTAAGGTGAACAACACTCAATATTCAATAATAAAAAGATTTTGCTATATTTTCTCGTAAACATCAAACAAAATTGATTAGCTTTAAGTCTCAATATTAGAACGTCTAATTCTAAAGCCAAAAAAGAGTGCTCCTTATTGTACAACCGTAAGATTTTTTCATTTAATTCAAATTTTACCCTTTTTTATGTCATTTAAAATGACAAATTAATTTTAAACAAATTTTACAAACAAAAAAAATTAATTTAACATTTAACTAATTAAAATAAATATTTTTTAATTCATTAATTATTATTTTAAATAATTTTAAATCTAAAAAAAAAACTTATTTAAAAAAATCATTTAAAAATTATAATTTCTTTAGCTTAAAAGTAATCTAAAATTTAGGAGTCTGAGTATGATTTTTTTAATTTTTTTAGTTTAATTTTTGCAAACAAATATTTAAAAATTTTTAAGTATTTCGGATTTTTTTAAGTATTTGGTGTCAGAGTCGGGTTTTTGTAATTACTTGGAATCGGAAATTTTTCTACCGACTTCGTAACCGAGCTTTGCCGACACATTAGTATGCCTGTAGACAACGTATTTACTCAAGCTGCCAAACTTGTCCAAACACGATATCTTCAAGATCGAACATTTCTAACCTGATACCCATATGACGTCATCATGACAAAACTAAAAATAAAAAATGGAGTGGATTTGTTTCAAAAAAATAAAATCTCACATTCTCAGAAGCTTAAAAGTCATTAAAAATTTGAAGCCTGTAGAGAATGTTTGCGAAAAAAAATTGCAACATTTGATCAAGGCAGATAGATTTATATTCGCTTTTAAATTTTAGGGGAATAAATAGTGCCGGACACCTATCGAAACTACCAAAGGCCCAGTCCTGGCAACGTGTCACCCCAGATGAACGAATCTTGAATGGACAAATTCTGGTTGGATAATTCTTTTAGATAATTTCTTTTTAGAATCAAAAATTTTTTAAATAGAAATATGAAAAAAAAGTTCATCTAAGTAGGAATCGTTGATTTGAAGTGTATAAAAGTTATTTTACTGCACGATCTGCCATTATTATATATGTTTTCCACTTTAAGGTAAAGAAAACAGTTATAAACAGAGTTCGTATTACTCAAAAATGAAGTAAAATTTTTTTTGAAAATGGGTGACATCTAAGAATTACAACGTCATACAATATTTGATGGCGTCGCCAATTTGCCAAACATGACAAAGATGTTCTACAATAAATATTCTAACAATCTAGGAGACTTTCATCTTCTTCTATAACTTAACCCTCTCAGGCAACCAAAAATAGTTCTCTGCTCTCCTTTTTGTATTAATTTTGACATAACTTGGAGCAGACAATTTTTATGTTAACACTAACTCAATGCCAGACACATTTTTGATCTCTGAGTCAGTAGATTTTTCCAAAAAGGAACGCAAACACCGATACAATCAACTGGCTTTGCTTGGATTGGATTGAAAGTAGCGTTGTAAATTCTTTTTTGCAGTTTTAATTTCTCGATTTTCATCAGCATGTTAAAAGTGCTTCGATGACTGGAAAAACGAGAAGTCTTCGCAGGGAAGCAGAATGCTTAGATTTTAATTTCAAACTTGAAGTCAGTCATCTTGTGAGGATGAAATCTTTGAAGCACTGATTTATGATGATTGTTTTCTTGCTTTGTGAAGCAACTATGAATTTCGATACATCACGTAGTATGCCTGCCTGCATGCTTCTTGACAATGAGGGAAGCGAGCAGAATTCAAAATCTTATGATAGGGTGAGCTGACGAAAATCTTCAAATTTAATTTAATTAAATCCTCTATCTTTCACTTAATTTAATTTAAAAAAAGCACTTGAAGGAAAGAATTGCACGTCTTCTTTGCAGTTTCAGGCCAACCCGAACATAACTCCACTCTCCCTCTCTTAGCATCAATTTTAATGGTTCTTCCATTTCAAAATGTCAAAATCATTCTGAATTTTTTTTTATAAAAATACTTTAAAATTAGTTCTATTACAAAATTTTTCCGCATTTGAATTTTCATCCATAAGCTTTGTATGCCTTATTTGAATTGCTGCTAGCAAAGATCCCACAAATCTGACAGAATATTGGAATAACAATTTTTCTCAACCGTACCATAAGCACTCGTGTTTAATTCACACTTTTATACCAAATAGTATATCTACGTAAACAGAATTTAACCGAAGCAAAAATTTGAAATAGACGGGTGTGTAGACGGAAATGGGGAAAACGCTTAGGAAATAACGACGATTTGTTCACGACTCCGTGAAAGTGTAGTCTTCTAACCCACCCAATTACTTTACTCCTTTTTCTTTTCGTTTTAAGGTTGCAATGAAAGAGACTTCTTCTACGATCCAAATAACAATGAATTTTATTTTGATCGGGATCCCCATTTA
The DNA here is from genome assembly GCA_030549495.1 of Nectonema munidae. NCBI lineage: Eukaryota > Metazoa > Nematomorpha > Nectonematoida > Nectonematidae > Nectonema > Nectonema munidae. The sequence continues at coordinate 133,711 of JAUIRK010000952.1, read as the reverse complement.
TTTCGCCACATCCTCAACTACTATCGCACTGGCAAGCTTCACTTTCCCAAAGTAAAAATAAATGTTACTTTTTTTTATTTTTTTTATTTTTACTGCGACCAGGGGGCTTGGCCGTTGGAACTAATCGGACTGACTAAGTACCCGAGTTTGTGTGATATATAACTTATAAAACATATAAATATAAGTCTATAGTGTTCAAGGTCAATTTGAGCGTTTGGTATTTATAGGTAGAGCATTATTTCAATATTTCTAGATGAAAAGTAAGAATTTTGATAAAATGCATTTGCTTACCATGCCTTATAAATTGAAAAGCTATGGAGACGGAGCGACCAGTTTCAAAAGAATGGCCCAGAAACGTGGATTTGGGCCCCACATCTTGAATATACTCCGAAGCCTAATCTAAGTCAAGCCAACTAACTCCGCAGGCCCATATAGTAGTGAAATTAATGTTATTGTAGTACCTTTTCTCTCTCTCTATTTCTACTACCTCAAAAAGTATCTTAACTCACAAAACGTATGAATCTTCGGATAAAAACTTTACATGGCCTATTTCAGATTGAGCGAACTTTCAGTATTATATTTGAATAAATGACCGAATCTAATTTACTCTCAACTAGTATTATTACTGCTTATTTTTTCAGTGTAAAGCATGGAACTGCAATATAAGTTGACCCTTCAAATTTATTTATAAAATATAAGAATTTGTTATGTATTAGCAAGACTATTGATTTTTTAAAAGTATTCCAAAAGCCTATGATATATAATTCGTTTCTTAATTTCTACTTTAAGTCAATCAATTTTTTGATTAATTAGCATTATTAGAAAAATAATTTTATTTTATTACAAAATAAAAACAATTTTAATCTTTATTGGATATTCTTCATGCCCTTCTGATGAAAAAAAGCGTGAAGATACCAAAATGCTTTGAACATTCTGTTTATTAACCCATTTACGGCCAATGTTCCTATTTTGGAACATAAGTAATTTCATCTTTGTCTGCTTTTTTCAATGACTTTGAATATAAATCGTCTGCGTTTTTTTAGATATCGTCTGCTTTGCTTGGTCTTACTTAAATGGGTTAAAATATCTGATCTATTGTTTCTTCTGCCACTTTAGCGAAATTTTGATAGATATCTTCACGTTAATCTTATCTCTTACTAAGTAAAGTAAAGTAAATTTAAATTCTTTCTTCTTTCAAGCATGAGTTTTTTAAGTTCTGGCCAAATCGGCGTGAAGATAAAACGACTTCTAATTCACTATTATTTAGCAGTCGAATCGTTAAGAGCGCGAATTAAGCACCTAACAAAAGAGTACAAACCTTTTCATAGAAATTAACAAAGCCTCGATATTCAAGAATCTTTTACTTTGCATATTTTTGTCTTTGGAATATCTCTTATATTTTGTGTTTCCATTAGATTACGCTTAGGATAATATGCATTGATTATTTATTATTGCCTAGAAAATCTGAACATCTTATTGATAAGCTTATTATCACCTACTTTAATCAAGGCTTCTAAGTAAGAAATTCGTATCACTAGTTTTGAAGTGTAAAGTAAAGAGAAAAGAAAGTTGTGTGCATTTATATTGTATATTGTGGGTGTAAAAGTTTCCCAATTACAAACTTAATTTGTATATTATGTCACTACGCCATTTTAAAACCATTTTCAATGTTAATTAAACATTCCAATATTAAAACATATATCCTAGGGACGACATTTAGGGATGGAGTCAAATTCCAGGGGTAGATTGTTCCTAACCTAGCATGCCCTAAATTATGTATATCCTTCTTAACCGTTATAACATGTATCAAATATTATTTATTAATAATATATAAGATATTGCATGCCTTCAAACGCTTCTATTTTTGTAGCATATACCTTTTATAATCATATACTTTTATTTAGGAACAAGATACATTCCGTCGTGCCGGTTTTTTACCCTGGTTTTCTTCCTCTGAAGAATTCAAAGGTTTTTACGGTTAGGTAGTTAGATGCTTTCTAGCGACGCGATTCTACGTGGTTAGTAATCAAGCTATCACTAGACAATAAGTTTGTTTCCCAAATTGGGAGCGTTCTCGTTAGGATTGTATCTTTCACTCAGTTGTATTTATATATTGTCACATAAATTCTTGTAAAATAATATATATAACAAGGTATAGCTATTCTTTTGTAACAAGGGCCGATAGGTGTTTAGTGGGATGGAAAGTCCAGTTAGACTTGGACTCAGCATTCTGGGCGGGCCACGATATCCGAAAGGATGGGTGCGAACGTCACAAAACAACTTAATTAATTAATTAATTATTAATGTTAATTTGCATATATTTTCCCTGGTTTCATGATTTTTTCCATTTTTTAATTTTGAAGGTGCTCTGGTAAGCAAGATATGTATTATTTTGGTGGTCTCTCGTCTTCTTGCATATCTACATAAAATATTATGATGTTGTATTGCAATCAGTTGAAAATAAAGATTGGTGATGGGATTTTTGATTTTTAGATTAATTGGGTATAAAATGAAATTTTGTAAATAATTAAAAAAAAATTTTTTTTAATAAAAAATAAATTTTATAAATAACTATATTTTTTTATGTTTTTACTGAAAGGTACCGTATGGTGTTTTCATCGAGAAGGCACACTTTTGACGCTTGTATCAAACTATCAGAAAGTAAGCTTGATGCGAGATCGAACCCAGGACCTTGAGTTTATCTAACAAACCTTACTCAAGCCCCGTTAAAAATTTTTTTTGTTGGAATGTTTTTACTTAAAAATGAACTTAGAAAATAAAGAATTATATTTTATTTAAAAGTATAAAAAAATTATAAATAACTTTTTCAAATTTTTTTTTAATAAAGATCAAACTTAAAAAAACAATTTTTTATAAATTTAAAACTTAAAAATAAAAATTTTATAATAAAAAAATTGTATAAAGATGTTTATATCTTATAAAAAGTATTCTTTTTAAGTTAGCGCTAGTAATCAGTAACAAATATAGAAAGAAATTTTCGCGCCAAAGGGGCATCAAACCAGATAAGGATATTACATTTATTTATTATGAGTTTGATACGTTTAGCTTTTAATATTACAAATAATAAAAAATTCCAATTTACCTCTAATACTTAAAAAAGGAGAGAAACTTACTAAATCATAAAAAAAAATTCAGTCATAACTAAGGCGACAATGTATATCTTTGAGGAACAGAACTATGAAGACTACTCCGGTCTGCTTTCTTTTTCAATGCGTTTTTTATATTTAAAGCAGACGATTTTCATTTCTTTGGAGGACGCTCTTGTCACACTGATTTTCAAAGGAGTTTAACTTTCTATACACAGCCATCTCCATATTAATAAGTGCATTTCATATTCTTCACTCTTAGAATTTCTTTCATCATCGAAGGTTAATGTTTCCTTGATTTAGATGCTTTTTAACTTTTCATTCTTTCAATTCTGTAAAGCATTCCCTGAAACTAAAATTAAAAATCAGTTTCTGGATCACATTTGGAAAAAGCGGATTTTACTGAATCGCTTGTGATATATTTTCACAATTTTTGTCTTGAAAGAGTTCAAAAGCTTGAGAATAGTGACTAGTATTTTGCTAATGTTATACCGAGGAAAATAGTCTTTCAGTCAAATTTTACCGATGCATAAAGATATGTAGATATTATTTTTAAAACTATTTATTCATTCATATGCACATTCAGAGTTCAAGACATTTCGTAAAGAACTAATTTCGTTACTTTCGTGCTAAACATAAAAAAACTGGCTAAGAAACGTCCAAAACCCGTCACCGATATGCTTATAAATACACTATAAACTTGACAATAGCAATTCTAAGCAAACCGACGTTTTATACTTCTTGAAAATTTAGAGAGAAGATGTCAGTGTATGTGTGTTATCATAAAGAAATACTTATCAAAATAATAAAATTCAAAAATTCTGAAAAAAAATCGCTGATGTTGAAACTTAAGGGGTCCAGCGGGTGAGGATGTTAAGATGATGTAAAAATTTGGCGAATAATCCGCTGATGGTGATGCGAATATCCGATACATCTCTACTACAAACCACCTATTTGTATATCTGTGTGTACGCTTATGAAGAGCAGTAGTGTATTGATAGATCAAAGAACACTAACAATCACATCATGCACGCCAAATCGATGGAAAAGGATGTTTTATTTGGCAATAAAGTAGTTGATTGAAGATAGAATGCTTGCATTGTTTGTTTTAGCATTGTCATCATATATACATATAGAGTACTAATGTGTATATAAACTAGGAGTTCTACTCCTATGCGACGTCCATGTTAAAAAACTATTTCAATCGATTTCAACTCAAATTCCGATATTATAAGTATTGGTGTCGTGGACAATGAAAATGCTATTATTGAATAGATGAAGCAGATGATTACATTTGTAGAAGAAAGGATTTGGTGTGGTTCTAGAAGTTGTAGCAATGATTGTTAGAAAGATATAAAGGGATGGTGCTGCGTTGAAGAATAGTGGTGAATGTAATGATTAATGCATATATCTTCCTACTCTCTCCTTTCTCCTTAACACAATGGCCTTAGTAGTTTCAATTGCTGTTTAGTTATTATAATGAGCTTCTTTGATATCGTTTCTTCTTGTTTTCATAGCATCTTATCCAGTTGCGTGTGTGCAAGGCTTGACGTCGTGACTGGAGACCTAATATACAAATTTTGTTGGCACACAAGTAAAAGTTGGGTGTTGCAAGATTTCTCAAATAAGATCTTAGATAAGTTGAAACAAATTTTATTATAATTATTTAAATTAAATTAAGTTATAAAAGATTTAAGCGTCAAAAAAGGAAATACGATCTAAACTAAAGGAATCTTTAGCGCCAAACAATTAGAACAAAAATTTGTAAGGATAGATAAGTTAAACAAACTCATTTGGTAAAAGCAGAGAACATTAAAAAATTTGATAATAAATATCTTTAACAAAATTCAAAAAAAAGTTTTAAACAGTAGTCTAGAAAAACTTTTAATCGTATATCAAAAATCTTATAAATTATTTAAATTTTTGGGAAGTTTATATTTTCTGATTGTATTCCTTCTTGAAAGTTTTGTTTTTCGGGCGTTTTTACCTGGCACCATCTCAACAATTTTTAGTTGTAAATATAATGAATGAGTTGTTTTACTAATGGATACAATTTATTAGTTATCTATCTATTTTGCTAAATTTACACTCTCTAATTACTTAATTGATATTAATAATTACGATAAATTTACTAATTACCGAAAAGTGAAATTCTAAAAAATTGATTAGCTTGATTAGCGAAAATTTAGACAAACTCTAAATTTTGAATCGAAACAGGCCAAAATGGTTAAAAAAGAACTTTTGAATATAAATATTTAAATAAATGATCAAAGAATGTAAAAAACATTAAAAAAAACCACGTTTGTAGTTATAACGGAAAAAATATGGTAAATTTAATCTATAAGATAATGTAAGTTAAGTTATCCAATCAAAATATAAGAAATAATAATGTCAACAAATTAACGCCATCTAAATACAATAATAAATACAAGATTTTTCAATATAAGGAAAAAATTATAAATTTTAAACGTGTAGGTTGATAGATGATTTTCACTGTCTTCTCATCACGAGTAGAATCAATGGGTCACTCACACCACCAGTCACTAACTGAAACAAAAACCGTCTGTTCTAAGATAAATGAAAATTTATTTTAAAAAGGAAAACAAATGATTTTTTTTTCCAATCCAATGCCTCAAGGAGATTAAGGTAAAAAACAATGTCGTATACTGTCTAATCCAGGGGTTCTTAAACTTTATTCAATCACAGACTCCTTTAAAATGTTGATGAAAGCTATGGACCCCCCCCCCCCCCCCCAAGGAAATTTTCACATAAAAGTCATTAAAAAACCTTGCATGCAATTAATATTTGTATTTGCAAAAAATACCTAAAGTAAATATTTTAATCAAAAAAAGGCATATGATTATTTATAATTTTAAATAAAAAAAAATAGTTTATTTAATCTGACCCTCATAAACCTCTTGAAACCCAAGTTAATAATCCCTGGTCTAATCTATAGTTCACGGTGTGTGATCAAATGGAATAGCCATTTGGGGACTTTAATTTGGAATGCCAATCGCCTGCATTCTTTTTCAATCCAATTTAATATGTTTAAAGCAGACGATTTTAATTTCTTGTTACATGTGTGTCGCAATGGCTCTTGCAATGTTTTAGCTTTTGGATGTTTTCTGGAAAATCCACTTTCTGGCATAGAACGGCTAAGAGAAGATGCAGCAGCAAAGGTGATGACGTTTGTAGTGTGTAAGGCGTAGTACAACCATTATTATACGTTTCATCTTTATTTGATGAATTGAAATCCTGGAGGGAGAGAGAGAGAGAGAGAGAAGGAATAAAAATGTGAAATTAAGGCTTAAAAAGAAAGTGTTTGGATTCAGACAACGCAAACAACAAAATCAACATCCATCAAAAGAGAAGTTGATCAATGTACCAAATATAATTACAACTTCTTTTGTCGATTTATTTGTTTCATTTTTGTTTTCTACTACTACACTAATATGCTCACGTTATATACGCTTCGATTCATTTTTTTTAATTGTTCGCATTTTGTCTCTTGACTCCTTCTTCCATTCCATCTGTAAAATGGCGAACACTTTTTCCAAAACATCAACGCTTTGAGCGCCAAAATTTTTAAACACTAATCCCCTGCTTTCTATTTCAATGCATTTTTATGTATTTGATCAGACGCTTTTCATTTCTTCACACACTTGTCCTTTAAGGATATACGCTATTAACTACCTAAACGATTACTATTTATAGAAAATGATCAGTTTTCTAAAATTTTAGTTGGGTGAGAGTGGATTTGTAACACTAATAAAATTCGCATTATTTACTTTTTAAATATAATTTTTATGTAGAGATATCTTCTGCTCGAGCGGATCTAGAAATTGGCATTAGGAAGGAGGGTGGATTTTACTAAACTAGAACTCAAATTTGAAGCATATAAATTTAAGCTTTATCAAAATTTTTGCGCTATTTTTATCTTATTTTGGGTAATAGTTTAATATAAAGCGAAAATTGACCTCTTATCATAAAACTTAGAGTCATCAAAAATTATAAGTTTATTATAAGAAAGTAACTAGATTAAGAACTAAGAGCATTAAGGAGCCTCATCCGTCTAGGACACTTTTTAGCATACATATCAATAATGGTGTCAATAACCAATCGAATATCTCTGTGAACAAAGAGAAGAATGGGAGCATTAAAACGATCCTCATTCATTGAACTGCGAAGTGAATTGATGTGGTAGAACTTGATGTGTTTAAATAATAATTTCCAAAAAAATTGGATAATATTAAAAGTAATAAGTGTCACACTTAACTATACGACTGAAACATAAAAAACTTTTTAGAAGCTTCTCACTTTAGAGAAAGATTGAATATAAAAAACGAGTTGCAGAAATCATCATTATATTTGAGTTCTAGGAAAAGAATTAGATCGAGAAAAATTTTCAAACAATTGGCAATGCAATTTTAGGGGTTTATTTCTGATAAACGTATATACTGTTCAATCAACGCTGAATGCACGTGATGAGTCTGCTTTTTTGGAGATCTAAGGTTTGGTATCGGCCAATCACATCACTAGTTTCATATTTTCACTTAATAAGATTTTTTACTTTTTTTTAAAGGGGATTCCGCCCCTTTAAATCAATCAAGTCAGTGTTCTGGACACCATTTTAATTTTGAACTTGAACTTTTTAAGTTTGAATAACAATAATGTCTTTTTAGGAATTAAAATTGCTAAATAGGGGGCGACAGTGATAATAAACAATTAAAGACTTTCAGGTCATACAGTTTTCTCTTAAAGTTTCAAAAAAAAATTAAAAAAAACTCTAGAAAACTCATTCTTGAAATGAAAGCTCAAAAGGTGAATACTCTGAAATCAGTCTTGTTTTATTTGTATTTCATTCGAAATTTTAATACAATTTTTTTTCTTCGTATTTTTTGTCTCGCCGTTGGCTTGCCAGCCAACCAATAAGGGCGAAACTTTGGCTTGCATTGTACAAAGGAAAAGTATTTACACGTACAGCGATTTTTTCCAAATTTTAGATATGAACGTAGTAAACATATTATAACATATGAAAAAAGAGTAGCGGATTCGAATGATATATATATATTTTTTCAATTTGAAGTGAATTCAGATTGGATTGATATTTTTTATGTATTTTAAATAATCGAAAAAAACTAGTTCACGTTTTTTAAAAAAAGTTGAAAAAAGTTTTTTTGAAGTCGGAAGTGAAGGGTTGGCCTTAAATTTAATAAGTTTTTGAGTGCAATAATAATTTTTATTAGTAAACTTTTAGCAATAACTAAAGCGTGTATCGGTCAAATATAAGTTATCAGCTTCTTTTTCCAACAATCCTTTAACAGAAGTAATCGATGGCAAATGTCGTCACCAAATTTGTGATAACATTTTTAGTAAAATGAATTTTTTAATAAAAATAAAAAAAACTTTTTTTAGCATAGAATTTGCGCCTGAAACGCAACCGTAAAACATGTAAAATAGCGAAAGTCTGCTCACAATTCAAACAATTCTGCCATACCCCTGTTTTTGAGATTTAAGTATGTCAATGTATGAGTGTCTAATGTCAATATGTATTCGTATGTATGTGTGTATTTTATGTCTAGATGGTTTTTGTTTCAAACGTGTAAAAAGCAATTCAAGAGGGTCTGCTTTGTGTGAACAAGAATAGGTTAACACAAATAACTAGGAAATTTTGTGTCAAGAATGTCAAAAAATGTAAATGTATGTACGATGCGCTAACACTAAATCTAACACTAACACGAATCCTAACTCCGAGAATAGGTTTCCAATAAAGGACCCATTTAAAAATTGATTGATCACTTTCCGAACTTTTATGCAAATTGAGGAAAAAAATTTGAATAGTCAAATCTGCGCTAGGGTGCACTCCAACTTCGCAATTCTGCTTTTACCGAAACTTGTCAACTTTTCAGGAAGAGTGTATCGCTGCTTACGACGAAGAGTTGGCTTTCTTCGGAATTCTCCCCGACATTATCTCCGACTGTTGTTACGAAGACTACCGAGACCGCAAGAAGGAACACAATGAGAGAATTGGGGATGACAAGTCTGAAAATCTAGATAACCGCGCGGAAAAAGCCAAAAAACTCACTGTTCAACAAAAGATGTGGAAAGCTTTTGAAAATCCTCACATCTCTACCCCGGCTCTTGTTTTCTATTATGTTACCGGGTTTTTTATTGCACTCTCCGTTCTCGCAAATATCATCGAAACGGTGCCATGTGGAAGGATATCCGATTCTGGAGCTCGGATCCAATGCGGTACACAATATCAGGTATTCTTCCTCTTATTTCCTTTTCTAAGTTTTAAATTTTGGCCTATCATGATCGAAGGGGAACACCATATGGGTGACATTTTAGGGTGACGGGCGTTTTTTCTCGATTTATTTAAACTCAAATATTTTTGATCTATAAAGCCTATATCATATAGCTAGCTGGTTTTACTCATAAATTTCTAACCTGAAAAATGCTTTTTGATTTTGTAATCAAAAAATCTGAACTTATTGCAGATGCATAGAGTCAGCTTTCATCTTCAGGGGTCATGAAAAATTTAGAGGGGGGGGGTCAAAAATGTATTATTTATTTTGATTGATTCACCATCTGAAAATATGAATAGGGCTTTGGAAGAAGAAATTGAAGTCAGATTAAAAATAAGCATAAAAAATTAAATATTTTATACTTTATAGGTTTTTCAAAGCCATACTTATGGAATGAAATGAAAACAAAGTTTGTATTTCTAACGAATAATAACGTATTTTTAGTTCTCATGCCTAAACTTCTTTTAATTTTTTTTTACTTTTTTAAATTTTTTATACAGGATTCAAAAATTTGAACTTTTTTTGGTATCTTATTTAATTTTTTTCAGGGGGATGCCCGGCCCTCTGGGCCCCCCTTAGCTTTTATTATAAAGATTCGTTGCATAGATTATATTAGACTAATGTATGAAATTTTAAAATTTTGAGTAAAATAAGTGTTAAAATAATAATTGACATTTTTAGTTGTAAAAATACTTTTTTAACATTTTATTGACGGAAAAAACTTACATTGGTTTACGGTGACATCTTTTTTTGGAGTTTATATATTTTTTTTTAATTTTTCGGATTCATGCTAAATCTTAACTTTTTATTTTGGCGAAACCCTTGAAATTTCTTTCAAGGAGTCGAACATAAAAAATATTTCATTTTCGTTTATTTTTATCTAAATTGAAGGAAAAAATCATTCGATATCAAGACAACAAATGATTTCGATAAGCGGATGAAAAAAGGCGATATAAAAATTTGCTCAAATTCTATCAGTCGAAAAATATAATGATAGACGTAAACTACGATTAACCTTCGCAGTAGGCCTATGGCAATTTACTCCACACATTTTTTAAGAGTATATTTTGAAAAATTTTTCCATTATGTCAAAATTTAAAATTATATGTAAATTTTCTTCAAGGTTTTTTCTTCCCCAAAAACTAGTTTTCCTTGCAAAATTAATTCCCATTCCCTTTGTGTTACAAAAAACACAAATGATGTCCCTTACTTTATGATACTTTTGGTAACAATATGCATAGTAAAATTACTACTTCATAAGATAAAATGTAGAGTCAAAATTTTTTTATTACTTCTATAGTTATGATTTCTCTAATTATTGAAATGGTACAAAATTTAAAATTAAAATTGATAAAATTTTTGATATACCATCATAATAAAAAAATATTTTTACAAAGGAACGTCAAACGGTTTAGATATTTTCTAGTTTGTTATACACTTTTTACAAAAAAGTGTTAAGCCATTTTATTCTTTTTAAAATTATATAAGGATCAATAAATAAAGGAAGAAATATGTATGCTTTAGATTTATTAGATTATAATGAATGGAAAACGAGTATTGCAAATAAAAGCCAAATTTACGTACATTTGAAGGAAAAATAATCAGAATGATTTTTACAAACTGGTAAGCAACACTTTTTGCATTTTCTAGTTCTGCTCTTTTTTGGTAAACACATGGAGCATACACCTCTCAAGTTTGTAGTTTGGGAAGTGGAGTTTGCTGAAAACCCATAGTAATTCAAAAGGTTCATTGTTCTTAGGTTGATATTTGCTGCATTAGAACGCAATTTCATTGATTCTTCACTAAGAAGAAATGAAATCCTTTTTATAAACACTTTTCTCCCACTACTTCTCACGGATGGAAAGCTTCCGGGACTATTGTTTTGAGCGATAATGAAAGAGTTCAAACACGCAATATCAAGATAGTTGCTGAAAACACATCTTGTCCCCCGTCTGCAGGGTTTATAACTTCTATATTGTTTCAGCATTCAATTTCCAACATCTACGTCGCTTTTGAATTTATTGTACTCAAGTAAGGATTCAGGCTTTCCTGTATCTTGGCATATTTCAACATTTCTTCTGTGCTGAGAAGAAAGTATGTAAACAACCTTGAAATTACGTCTAGCATGCTTTCTCGGGATATATGCTAATAAAGAAGCTTCTTTTGAATAGACAATACGTGTATCACATTCGTTCAAACGCAGAGTTTTAAGATAAGCAGGCTGTAAAATTCGAGGAACAAATCTTCTTGAAGCTAGAACAGTTTCGCATAGAGTCAATTTTCTTTCAAGTGCCCACTTGGCATTTTCATGTTATGTAAAAAAACGATCAGTGAAAATTCCACAACCGTCTGGTAACTTTGAATTTAACACCAATCGATTAACAATTTCTTTGGCAGAAAAAAAACTACGATCTTCTAGACCAGAAAAATATATTTCTGGACTCATAAAATAAAAAGTCTCAGAATCATTAAGATGATAAAACTTCACCCGTAGTGTCCGAGTTTTTTAGGATCGTAAACTTTGAAGCTGCATCTGCCTCTGAAAGAAACCAATTGTTCATCAATGGTGACTGATGTGTTGGGGGTCCAATACTTGGAGCAAACTTGATTAAAATGATTGTGCAGGATTCTGATATGGCTGAAATTTTGTCATTTGGGTTTCTTTCTCTTTTATCATCGAAGGTCAGAAAGGAAGGAACTAAAAGAAACGTGTCCCTTCCAATTGCAGCCTGCAAAAAAGGCGTGCCACATTCCTCGCTGAAAAGTTTCGAAACTTTGATTTTTTGATCACAAGATTGTCATATATAGAGAAGAGAAGAAAAGAAAAATAGGACAAGAGGTGATGAGGAAAAAAGGATTCATAGTAATGACGCAGCATAGGATATTTTGGATTAACTTTTCTGAAAAAATCATGTGAGAACATTATCTTAAAATTGCTCACACGCACATATATAAGCACATACACACTTACAGACACACACACCCACATACTTACAGACGCAACACACACACTCACGCACACACTTACAGGCACAAGAACTCACACACACAGTTACAGACACAGACACACACAGTTACAGACACCGACACACACACAAACACACATACATACATACACACTTACAGGCACTCACACACAAACACACACACACATACACACACACACACACACACACACACACACACACACACACACACACACACACACACACACACACACACACACACACACACACACACACACACACACACACACACACACACACACACACACACACACACACACACACACACACACACACACACACACACACACACACACACACACACACACACACACACACACACACACACACACACATTAATTGCAAAATTATGATATATGTTTTGTGAATAAATACAGTATACAAATTTTTTATACGTGTTCTAGCAAATGTGGGCATGTTTTGTCTGATATAATGCGGGTATGTTTTGTGGGAGAGGGGGAAGAATTTCTCTCATAGCTGGACAGTTGGTAAGGATATTCAGGATCGGGAATCGAACCTAGACGACCTGAATTGAGACCCTACGCTGCTCCCACCACTAGGCTGTCTGCGGAGTTAAAGCATTCCAGTGGAACTTTTCTATTAATTTGTGTTTCAACAGAAGATTTATACCTTTAGTTTTTCTATTAATCATCTATCTTTGCATCTTCTTCGTCAGAAGGTGTGTAAATCCAGTGTTTTTAAATCAATTTGATTGAAAAAAAGGATTTTTCAAAATTGATTTTGCATATCGTATTAATTATAATTAAGTGCTTTTGAGGAAAATGATGAAACTTGGGTGAGAGGGGAATACATAACCCAATATCTTGAGTTATCGAAACGCAGCATCTAACGAACCTTAGTCGCTTTGGATTGGAATTCGGTCTTTCGAAATAAACGTTTCTGGGTATAGAAGCATGTACTCGCTCACACACATGCTAACCAACTCTTACGTGTTTATCTACTCTATGTCTGGTACTTCAAAATCAATAACAAAAATAGCGAGCGCACAATTGACTAATACTGAACATAATGCATCATCCCCCCCTAATCTATTATGATCTGTTGTAATTTCATTTTGAGTGTAATCCTATTTCCTGAATTAGAGAATGGAAGTAAATACGATTCGCCATTTTAAGACTAGGGCAAAAAATTACATGCATTGTTTTATACTCTTTGGTCGATGATAATATCTATATCTACTCTCCATCCTTTGTAAAAACGATTGATCCTTCACTTCAAATATCTTCGTATTCATTCAACATCAAAATTTTTGCCTAGAATCATCTATCAATTGTGTGCGTTTGATGTAACAACGAATAATTTTTTGAAGAGTTTGCTATTCGAATATGTCTTTTCATAGTTGTGACACAAGCCTTCTGGTAGAGTTGATGCTATTCATGATCATCTCCATTTTTTTTTATCTTTGAACATATTTGACCTTATCTCCTATGAAATATGCTCTCAATGAAATGACGTACACTTTTTGCAAAGCAAATCGATTTCAACGCATTTCACCCTTGAAACATTCCAATAAAAAATGTTCTATGTGTAGAGCGTATACGAGATTGATTTATAGATTGCTATTCTGTTTCAATATTCATATCAACGGTTGACGACTACGCCCTTATCCTCATTTCATTGCGCGGTAGGGGGCGATGCTTTTTAGCCCCACCCAATAATTTGGGCCTAGCACAAAGTTTAATCTCTTGGTTAGTGCAATCAACGCTTTCATCAAACATTGATTCCTCTTTGAAGACATTTTCGCTGAGTAGATTCATCGAAAATGTCTCATAGTTTTAAATATCATTAAAAAATCGTCTGGCCTTTTCCAAAATTTCCATCCAAATCTAAATGTGTACATGCTTTCTTCAGAGAATTTTATTCTGCTCAATAAAATAAAATTTTTACTGCAACATCATACGTTACAGTAAGCTGTTTGAAGCAATTTGCGAAATCAATTTTTTTCTGCTAAGGAGCCTAGTGGTAGGAGCGTAGGTTATTGATACAGATGGTCTGGATTCGAATCCCAATCGTGACTATCATTACCATCTGTCCAGCTATGAAAGATTATTCTTCCCTATGGATGCGATACCGACAATTAAAAAAAATCGCTAGGAATTGCGCATGTGATTACTGAAATTCATGAAATCCGTAGGAATCACGTAAAATCTTTAGGAATTTTGATGAATTTAATCTAGTGAAGCAGTTTATTTGGAAGTTTTATTTTATGATTTTACACTCAAACTTGTATAAACCTTTTGACGATTGCTGATATTTTTCTTTTTGCATTTCAGGTAATATTTTTTTGTATGGACACTGCTTGCGTCATGATCTTCACGGTGGAGTACATGTTGCGGTTGTATGCAGCTCCTGATCGCATAAAGTTTATGCGCAGCATCATGAGCATAATTGATGTGGTAGCCATTTTGCCCTACTACATCGGCTTGGTCATCAAAAATAAAAACAACGTTTCTGGTAAATCTTTTTCTCTTTCAATTTTTTTTACATTTTCGTGTATCCCTCAAAGTATACGTCATATTTGTTGTTCTCTTCGTACAAATTGGAATCTGGTATATTTAGCAATATTTATACCACGAAAATTGCACTCATATCAAGGCAAATCTCCCATTTATGTTTTGCTAAGTAATAATTCATTCCTCCAAAAGTGCTTATTTTTTTGTTTTCCATTTTATTTTAGGATGATTTATTCAGCAAGCATTTTGATTCCTTTGAGGCGAGTGCGACCTCAAAAAATATTAATAAAATTTCTTCTAAGGATTTCTGGCCCTAAAAGGGTTAGCTACACTTTTGTTTTTAGAGAGAAAAGTGTGTTCACTCACTTTCAAGTGAAAATAGTTCTTTTTAGACGGACCCAGTTAGGCTCTGATATTGCGATAACAATCAATAATGATAACAACTGGTATTTTTATCGTTTCAATTGCTAATCATGCCAGATTCTCATTTGTGCAACCAAATGTGCTACTTCCAGCCTGGCTATACCGCTATTTTTGAAATTTAAGTATTTCACTGTATGGGTGTCTAATTTCAATAGTCTAAATGTTTTTTTGTGTCAGACGTGTATTAATACAAGTAAATAGGAAAGTTTGTGTCGAAAATGTCAAAAAATGTATGTAATATATGCACGTAGAATTTGCGCTAACACTAAACCTAACCCTAACTCTAGTATTAGCACTAAGAGCTAACCCCGACAAAAGCTTTCCAAAATTTTCCACAAGGCCCGTTTAGAAATTGTTTGAGCACTTGTCAAAAATGAAATTTTTAATAGCGAAAATGAGTGATAGATCGTACTTCCATCTTCTAGGAGCGTCTTTCCATTTTTTAGGTGCTTTCGTCATTCTCAGAGTATTTCGTGTTTTCCGAATCTTCAAATTTTCCAGACACTCCCAGGGTCTTCGGATCCTGGGCTACACTCTAAAGAGTTGTGCAAGCGAGCTGGGCTTTCTCCTATTCTCACTGACGATGGCGATCATCATCTTTGCCACCATCATGTACTACGCAGAAAAGCCTTCCCTACACACCAACTTTACCTCTATTCCCGCTGCATTTTGGTACACCATCGTAACCATGACGACGCTAGGGTCAGTACTCATTTTAAGATAATAACTCTTTCTCAACACCCACAATATCCATAACACTGCACATAGCTACCATGTTTAGTGATTCTGAGAATCCTGCAAAGTAGGAAATCAATTCTTTAACGAAAATTCCGAGATCACAATTCCGAGCGTTTCAAGTTCTTTTATGTGTATAAATCACTGTCATTCCGATATTAAGTGATATAAAAATAAAAAAACTAAATCTTTTAGACTGAATATCAAACATTTTAGAAATGTGTATTCGCAAAATTAAAATACTTTGCAGTGCATCTATTTCGTCTTTTTGCAATTCTATTTTAGATTCCCAAATTTCTACTAGATTCAATTCCGAGTTAATTGCCTTTGTGAAGAATAACGCACTTACCAGGACACTAATCTTGAGCAACCTGCTTTAATATACAATAAATACCCAATGTTCTTATGTAAGCCTTTAAGGACCAAAGTGACATCGGTTTACCATGTTAAGTATATAAAATTCCGTTGAAAATGAGCGGACATTTAGTCTTAAAACGTTTAGACCTCAATGAGTTAAAGAAACGTAGACGATAGCTTTTTTCATTGTAAAGGCGTTAAGTAGCAGGCAAAGGAGACCGACCTTATTGAATTTTCATTGATTTCAGTTAAAAACTGGACATCGTCTGCTGTCCATCTTGTATCATTAGTGAATTTTCAAAAGTGTTGTTTATCTTATGTATAAATAAATGTGCTAATTATTATTATTGCATCAATTTTTATTTAACATCTTGTGGATGAATATATAGAATAGGATTTGAGACGAACCAAATTTTGTTTATACAAACAATATATTTCGAAACGACAGTATTCTTTTTTTTTTATCAAGTGAAAAGGATGATGAATTACACGATAAAATATGAGGCGTATATACTTCAGGGTTTGTATATTCAAATATTGTCCTTTTGCAATTCAATTTGGGCTTTTTGCAATTTTCTTTGCTTCACATTTTTTTTAATTTTAGTTTTTGATTTGTTATATTATATTACTTTGGCATGTAATATTTTTAATTTATTGAAAATAGTGAAATTTTTTTGCAGAAAATGATGGACTAGATCATTTCAATTTTTAATTTATTTCGCAAATCGATCTTATTTTTCTTTATTAACTGTTTCGAACACTAAGTTTATTATTTTGAAAAAAAATAAATTTATTTACTAACAAAAATGATTTAGTCTCACATTTTCTGCAAAAGACAAAATAGAATCGTAAAAGGACAAAATAGATTCTAAAAATGGTATAAATAAAATTTTGTTCTTCAAACCTATTCTATATTCATCAAATGCCATGGAGAACAACCCACTACATCCATACCACCTTGATTCTCTTTATACAATTTCTTTTTATCAAAATCAATATTTAATTTCCTTTTCTGCCTTCTATCGTAGATATGGTGACATGGTGCCTAAAACAATTTTGGGTAAAATTGTGGGCGGTGTCTGCTCACTGAGCGGTGTACTTGTGATTGCCTTACCCGTTCCAGTCATTGTTTCCAACTTCAGTCGAATATATCATCAGAATCAAAGAGCTGACAAAAGAAGAGCTCAAAAGGTAAATTCCTTCTCTACCTCACAATTCACTACTAATCTTTAAAAGCGGTCCATGACATTACGTACCAATTTTATAACGTTTCGTCTCCCATTTTTTTTTACTTTTTGGGTGCAAAATCACCAAATTGGGTACGAAATTACTTGAACTAAAATATTTTAGCCAGATTGTTGTAGAGAGGAAAAGTAATTTGTTTGAATAATCTGTATCATATATTTAAATAGTTATCGCCTTCATGAAGGTGAAGAATCTCTTTCTATGAACAAATCAAATATATTAAGAGACAATTTTTTTGTTTTTTTTTTAATCTTTTGGGCAATGTGGAGTTTAACGAGTTTATAATTTAAAAAATCATGTGATTCTTTTTGCCTATAAATCAACTTGCTCTGAGCCCACTTTGTAGAAGTAAAAATCTGTTCCTTAACTTTTAAACTAAAAACGTGTTTGTCAAGATAATGCTTTTTTATTTTATTTTTCTGTATCAAAATTAGATGAACTTTTGCTTAAAGAAGAGGAAAATCGGTATGATTTGCTAATAATTTTACAAAAAAGTGCCCGATCAAACAAAAAACAGTTTTGACAATTGACAATATAGTATCGGATAAAATAGAGACAATTATAAATCTTGATTAATTTTGTACTATTTGTAAAACGATTCCTTTTGTAAATTTAGTGTTTCTTAACATATGGGTTGTGAGCCAAATTAGGTCACAAAGTTTTTAAAATACATCCGCAATGATTTAATAAGCGAAATCTTGGTTTGAGAACTTATTTTGTTCCATAAAGCCACTTGCTGTCCGAATTATTTTTATATATTTTGCAAGTCTAAGCCGTTTACTCTTTATTAACATATACAAACGTTCATGAATCTATGATACAGGAAATTAGCCTTCACCCAGAAGTAAAAATTCCATGACTAGTTTAAAATTGATCCAAAAATTCTGAAATTATTGACTTTTTATATTAAAAATTTGACTATTAAAAGAAAAAAATGACCTAAAAATGAAAAATCATTTTGAAATAAATTTTATACCAGAGAAAATGATTAGTATATAATTTTTAGTTATTTTTGGAAAAAAACTTTAATAAGAAAAGGTAAATCCATTTATTGAAAAATGAATGGATTTTTGCATAATTTTATACTTGAGATACTCCGTTTTATTGTTAACACAAATCGATTTTGACTTAAAACTTCTTCAAATATCGAGGCTTAGAGTAAACTTTGAAAATTTAAAGGCACATGTTTTCAAAAGGAATATTCTGCTAACTTTTTAAATCTGTTTTTTATAATTCAAAGCACTTTTTTATTGAGACATCTCATTGAGCTTGAAGGGATAAAAAGAAATGTAAAAAATGAAACAAAATGCCATATGAAATAATATAGGAAGACATTTCAAAAAATATTTTCACAAAATATTGACCTAATTCAAAAGTATTGCTTTTATACGCAAAAAAAGGTTTTTTATATTAGTTTCTTAAACTCGTCGATAGATGGCCAGGTGGTAGGAGCGTAGGGTTTTGATCCAGATGGTCTGGGTTCGATTCCCGATCGTGACTATCCTTAGAAATCTGTCAAGCTATAGAAGATTATTCTTCCATATGGATGCGGTACGGACAACTTAAAAAACCAAGCTCAAAAAAGACTATTGACTTTAACTGCCCCCTACTTATAGCATCTTGAAAATTGATAAGCGATGGAGACATCGAAAAAATGACAAAACTGTATATAATGAATGACGTATACAAAGTATATACTTCATCATATCAGTAGATGATAGATACATGAATATGTTCACTTAGCATAGGAATACATCATCAATCATTATTTGAATCTCTCTTCCTCAAAAACGCTCTAAATACCAACTGCTACATAAAAATCTGTAATGATATCCCCGAATCGTATTATTCTTTGAATTGTTATCTCACCAAGTTAGACTAAAATTAATTAACTTACTTTCATTAAAATTAACTAAAAAGAAAATTATGTCAAAATATTGTCACAAAATTAAAAATTTTTATTATTGATTTTTTAATAATATCTCTAAATGGCATTAAAAAATTGAGTTTAATCTTGTTGTTAAAGAAGTCTTTTAAACTATTTAAATTCATCTTAACAATTGTCATTTTAAAGGTTTTTTTAAAAGCTGCTACTTTTTCATTTTGTCGGCCAGCAAGTTAGTTAAAACAAAGAAGAACTCCGTTCCAATATACTTAATTTTGCATTCAATTACGGTAACTACTTTGGCAAACCAATAAGATAAAAAGATTTCAATTTTTGAAAATATAATCTCAAAAATAAAAATATTGACACATTGATGATAAGAAAATGTTTGAAAAAACAATTGTCAACTTTTCTAATAAACACTAAAACTTTTATAGATCATTTGAAATGTATTTTTGAAATGATCTATTTTTAGCCACATCATACCCAGAGATAGCAAACATAGTAAGAATAAAGGTATTTTGGAGTATTTTCATCGATAACGCTCAATTACCACCACTTTTGCCGAACTATCAGCAAAGAAGGCTTGATGCTGAGTCGAACCCGAGACCTTTTAATATCAAAGAATATCTAATAAGAATAAATATCGAATCAAATACACCAGAAAATAATGGGTTAATGGTAGTAATGTGTAATTGATTATAGTGTCTATAAATTATGAAGGCTTTCTACATTTAGATGTCGATTACCTGCTTTTTTAGAATGTTTACTTTATAAAATGTATAAACTACTACTTCTTTTCAATAATTGCAAATAATATAAAAGAGCACACGATAGCAAACATTCTAAACATTTTATCGATAGGATACGAAGCATGTTTGATATCATATTGATTAGATATTCATGCATTTTTGAAAAAATGCGTGTCAATAAATGACTTTTTTTTATATTCATTTTTGCGCCACACTTTTGTTATACCAACATTCAATGGCTATGCCATTTTCAAGAATATGCATCAAAGAGTAATAAATACAGAAAAGTACTTTTTCAGTTCTTCTATTTTGAGCTTGTGTGTTTGCAAGACTAATGTCAAGGTCGCTCGCTTACTTGATCGTGATCATTTTTGTTGCGTAGAAGGCGAGGCTGGCGCGAATAAGACTCGTCAAAAATGCGACGCGAGCTTCGCTTATTCAACAAAAGCGCAACCTGGACAAGCTGATGAACAACATGGAGTCCTTCTCAGATGAAATCGACTGCACAGATCTCCTCAAAATGCAACACCACCACCTACTGAAATGCCTTGAATCTGTCACGGTATCTCCATTTTTTATTCTTCCAACATTTTTTGCGATCTCTTCTTATCTTTAGCCCTTTGAGGCCTAATATGACAGCAGTGTGCCAAGAAATAAAAATTATCTGCTTTAAATTCATAAATTCCATTGAAAAAAGAGCAAAGAATTAGTCTTTGTTTCGATTTGACTTTTCTTTAAAATAGATCCTAATATTACATTTTACTTAAAAGTAAAATATTGTTTAGTGGAGTTTAAGAAAGCTGAAATAGAATTTCACAAAGACAAGATAAAATTGCAAAAAGAAAAAATGGAATTGAAAAAAAGACAAATTAGAAATTGCTAAAAAAAATCGATATGTAAAAAAACAAGATAGAATTGCAAAAGGACAACATAGAATTGTGAAAAGAAAAAATAGAATTGTAAAATGACAAAATAGAATTGCAAAAATTATAATATACTTCCAAAAGAAAGAATTGGAAATCAAAAAAGACAAAA
Source organism: Nectonema munidae (assembly GCA_030549495.1). Lineage (NCBI taxonomy): Eukaryota > Metazoa > Nematomorpha > Nectonematoida > Nectonematidae > Nectonema > Nectonema munidae. The sequence goes on along the minus strand of JAUIRK010000952.1, from coordinate 112,364 downwards.
TAGAATTGTAAAAAGGCCAAGCAAAAAACAAAATAGAAGTCTGAAAAGACGATCTAAAACTCAAATTTGCAAAAAGATGTCATAACTTAGAGACGGATCCCATAACAGAGAATGTATTTAATACGATATATTCTAGATATTACTCAAAATTTTAATAAACTATCCATTTTTCAGGAAATTAATCCATTCTCTTTTTTACTTCCTATAGGACAGACAAATGATTGAATATCAAAATGCATCAAAAAGTCACATCAGCTACTCTCCCATAGAATTGACTGAGATCAAGCTATCTCCTTCTTTAAGCGCAAGACACCAGAAAAAAATTACCTCCAGAATATTTTCTTGTTTCAAAACTGAAAAAGTAAGAATGCACTTTTTATCGAAGTAAAATGAAATGATGCTCCATTTCAGGAGAGAGGGGAGGAGGTGAGTGTTTTAAAAAATTATACGGTCTACTCCTTTTTAACAATATCTTGCAATTTTCTGCTAATTAATGCAATAAAAAATTTCAAAGTTTTAATGAAAGTTTTTACAAATTTATTGGTGTTAAGTTGGCATGAGTTTTCGTTTAAATTATAAAGGCAATTTACTTGGCAGACTTCATTAACCCTTTCGTGACCAGAAAAATCAGACGATATTTATTAAAAAGCAGAAGATTCATATACAAAACAATTTGAAAAAGCAGGCGAAGGTAAAATTGTTTATGTATCATATGTGATACACTCGTAACGAAAGGGTTAAAACCTTTTCATGTTTATAACGTTTGTTAAAATAAAAAATCAATGTAAAATAAAAATATGTTTTTTTGTAGTGAAATAATGTTAAAAAATTTAAAAAATGTGCATAATTGGAAAAAATTATTTAAAACAAAACTTAGAAATTTAAATTTCCCTCCATATTTTTTAATAAAACCAAGTCCTTGATCGTATCTAAGATATAAATAACAATTCTGCCCTGATAGTTGACTTGTGTTCGTCAAGGGTCTGGCTGATGCTCATCAAGAACATCCATTGTCAACTATATTAATCCGAAGGTACGTTAGCATGCTTCATATTGGCTATTTTTAAATAAAAAAGTATTCACTTGTATTAGTCGCAAAATAACACATAAAAGTTTTTATCAAAAACTTATATTTTATCATTCTACTATTATCTAAATTTTACAAATGTTTTTTTTTCTCAAACAGGGATATAATAAAAAGGTTTGCATGTAAAAAATTAAGGTTCATTAAGTCAACTAATTAGATTACGTTGATATTTTCTAACGTTTAAGCATGCCATCAAAATGTCTTTTAGAAGGATCTAGAAAACGACATAGAAAATAATTCCATAACGCCTCCCCTAATCTCCACCAGCCCAACCAAAGATGACCTGACGAGCAAGGAGCCATCTTCTTCATCTTATCACCAAATGCAAAATTTGCCCGGAATACGCATCATCACAACGACAGATTCAACAGCCTCCCTCCCTGACTCTGAAGAGGAAGACTTCAACACCTTGTGAAAGTGAGACGCCATTAAAATCAGTGTGTACGCATTTTCCGTCAAAGATGGCAGTGAACATATATTCGTGCCTGCAATGCAATCAGTTCTGTGGTCTCTATGTATAAGTGTGTGCTAATCCTATACATATATACATATATATTCATATTCCATACACATTTCAGTATATTTATCAAGTAATGATGCTAATAAAGACGATGTCAGTAATCAATCAGCTAATCTATACATAATCAATACTAAAATATAATTTAACCTTAACACACCTGCATACACATAGGTGCACGAATATGATAGATTACAAAATGTGCTCCATCACTCTAGCTACTTATATATAAACAAACATCCAGCAACAGACAGATTTGTAGCATGCACGCACGCACACATACGGTGAAGAAAGAGATCCCAGATTTTTATATATTTTGTTACAAAGGCGCTGCTATATATAAATTATTTTTTATTTATTTATATGCCACCACATTTCATGACTACTGCTGCTGCATCGAAGACTTCTTGTGTTTTGCTTGTAAAATCGAAAGCATTGTTATAAATCAAAAATCATTTATTTTTTATTTCATTTCTAATAAAAACGATGATTGCACATCTTTTCCTTCTACTTTACATCTCCACATTTCTCTTTCTTAAGGACAAATTTTCCGTTTACCCAAATATACGAAGAAATTACTAATGTAAGATATTACGGTCGAACCCGTGTCAAAAGTATTCTTTGTTGACGGGTCATGTGGTCCAATAAACTTAATCAGAATTAATAATTGAAACTGGTTGTCGTTAAAAAAGGCTTGGATTTTAAAAAACATGTATTCTGGAAATGGGTGTTAGCATAGATAATAGAATAACGAAATTTTTGTTGAATGTTCGTTTCATAGCTTTCGCTAATAACGACGACGAGGTAACAATTTTTTTTGAAATTAAAGATAAAAAACGACAATACATTTTTATTGTGTTGATTTTGTTATATATATATTTTTTTTCATATCCATCGTTAGAAAAGGGTATAAAAAATCAAGGCGTATATATATATTTATTCATACAAATAATTATCAACTTTTTTAATTCCAAATTTAATATGTATAATTCTACTCAAGCATTTATCATTTCAAAGACAAGCTAACAAAAATCTAGGATCTTCATCGGCAGAAACACCTGGAAAGGCACTTCTGCAACCGACTATCATAGGATCCAATCTGAAAATAATGTTTTGTGGTATAAAAAATTTTTTTTTTGCTGTTGAAAATAGAATTTTCAAAAAGACGAGCATATTTCAACATTTTCAAACACCTACGCCTTACTATTATTTTTAAACTAAATTGATAACTCAGTGTAATTATAAAAATTAAAGTGCTCTAACTCAGATAATTATTTTTAAAGTAGGTAACCAAAAGTTCTTTTATATTAGTTTAACAAGTCTCTTTTTATTTATGTTTTGAGTTTCTGTTAAACTTTAGTTTAATTTTGATATTAAATAAAATAACATATTTTGTAGTTTTTTTGTTATGTTTTTAATCTTTCATTTAAACCCATTTCAGTAACTTATATATATGATATTTCAAAATTACAAAACTTTCAACACAATTATGTATCCCTCCTACGTCACTTTGAACACTTCAAAGTTAAACCCTTATAACTTGGCGTGGGAAAATATTTTATAAAATTTGTCACACTGTTTTTGTAACATATATTAGAAAAACAAAAATATAAAACAATGTATGCATAAAAAATATATGGTATGTTTTTTCTGGTCCAGGCTAATTCAATGACATAATTCACCGAGAATAATTACACTACAATTAATCAGGGGCGTAGCCAGAGGGGGCAGTGCCCTCCAAATACCTTTTCTGCCCCCCCCCCCCCCAATACCTTCCAATATGCATATTTCCAATATGCTTGCCCCCCTAAATTCCTTGCATGTCCCCCAACTTCCATTTTTTGGCTACGCCACTGTAATTAATTACCTACAGGGTGGGAAAACAAAATTGAAAAGACTAATTAATTACAAGGATATTACAAATTTTGCTACGCCCTTCAAATAATAATCAATAATTTTTTTACAATCGAAACTTCGATTTCGGTGAAATGTGTATTCGATTAATTTGTTATCGGTGAATTCGCCTGCTCCCATCTTTTTCGGTGCAGGAGACTTCGTAGCTAAGACATTTAGCGCCAAAGACACTCGGTAGCTGTTTTGAAAAGTTTGTATCCTTTTTTTCATTTTGGGTACAAAATGCCTTTGGCGCGAAATGTTTTGGCTACTAATGTTTTAGAGAATAAATAATAGGGAAATTTTTACCTTTTGAAAATTTGCATACTTACTCACTTTTATTCTTAATAAGATAAGAGTGTCAAATAAAATACTTAAACGATAAAACAATTTTAAATGGGCATTCAAGAAGCTACACTGAGGATTTAGGAGACTGCATCAGCATTCAATGAGGACTTGTTTCTCTCTTCACCTGCGAGAAGAACTTGCAAAGCCAAAGCCTTCACTGTATCCCCCACCACCAGAGAGACCAGAGGAGAACGAATTGTAGTTTGGCTGGTGATACCCTGAATCGTAGTCGTGCAAGGGCGAGGATGGAGTGTTCCAGCTGGAGTAAGGGTCTCGACGCCGCGAACTGAACAGATACGACGCAAGACCGCCGGCAAGCAAGCCAGTCAAGAAGTTGTTGAAGAAGCTTGGAGAAGATTGCGAAGAATGACAATCATCGCTCCCTCCTCTTCCTTGAGAAGTTGAGTGCTGATCTAAAAAGTTGTGCATAGCAAAAGGACATCCATTTTTCCAATCGTGTCTGAATTATTCTACTCACTTGTCTTCCGATAAGAAACTAAAGTTTGCATTTCGTGTTTATGTTTAAATATTTTAAATACAATTTTTTATATTATTTCATGTAAATGTTGATTTAACGAATGTATCTTTATTTTATGACTTTAGAGCAATGTGTATGCCTCTAGTTTTTTTGTGTGTTGATTAGTGTCATCTTGGGGATGATTTCCATTACTCTTTTTCCCTTTGAAATTTATATGCTTCCTTCCCTTGTATATATTTTTTATAATTCATCTAATTGTGAATGTGTATTTTTTCAATATATATTTTATCATATATACATAAATCTTCTTCTAAAAAGGAATTTGATTGACACGCTGAGCACTTACATACATTTTGTAATTTAAATATTTTGGGAAAATGATTTCAAAAGTTCATCGCATAGAGCATATTTCAAGATGACATGACCTTTCACAATTTTAATAAAGCTATGGGCAAACTTTATTGCGAGGGCCGTATTTAATAATACGTAGAATCTAGAATCTTATGGGCAATGCTTAGGATATGCAAATAAAAAAAATTGTGGTTAAATTTCAGTGAATATTTATTGACTCAAAGTCTTTTTAGCATATAATAATGTTTCTTCATCAAAATCTTAATTTTTAAAGTTAATTTATTTAAACACATGTAAGAAAATGTGATCATGAAAAAAAACATTGTTAATTAAAAAATTTCTTTAAAATATTTACCTGATTCACATTTATTATACAATTGAAACAATAAATATAAATCAAAAGTAGGTTCAAAACTTAGTACAAATAATTTCATTTATGTAATGTATAGAGTATAACTTTTGGATGGAATAAGTAAATTATATAAATTTAAGCCTTGTAGCAACTTTTCTTCCAAAAATTGTAAACCTTCAATTTCTTTTTAAAAGGGCCAAATTTTAATTCACAAAGTCATACCTGTCAATTCATAGACCCAAGTCCTAAATAAATTTTCAAACAATTTACTTTACTGACTGAATTAGCCAAAAGTTTTTCAGTGTTACTAATCATGTTTGGTAACATTTCGTTGCTAAAAATTTAATTTAAGGAACAAGTACAGAGTAAATCAATCCACCTAACCAATTCATTTGATATGAACCAAGCTTGTTGACAATTAGTGAGATGAAAGGCTGAGAAAAATCCTTTAGCTCCTAATCAATATTGCATCGGATAGTGGTGTTGTCGAATAAATGATGCCTGGCTGTATTACCAATGAGTCCTCTAATACAATCCTTTCCACGTGGTTTTAGAAGACAAAGACATCTTTAATCTTTGAAGACCAAATATAGAATCGGCTCAACCAAAAATTATTTTCCCTAAAGGTTTACAAAGATCATTTTTAGTCATTGTATAAAACCTTCACTAGATTAGAGTATAGCACATCTAGCGATATAAATGGCAAATGTGACCATCGGTTTCAATAAATGGTAAATAGCAATAAGGAGGGACAAAGGCTTAATTACATGTGATGAGTAGTGACCTATCATATCATATATGAATGATTTTGTTCTCTTTTTGAGATAGAACGGTGGTTCACAAAGTTTGTAAAAAATTTCAGCATGGCGGTCTCTCTAAAATTTTTTTAATAGCTCGGGATCTCATTTAAAAAAAGTAAATCAACATATATAAACTACTGTACTAAAAATAACACACTTGTATATTCAAAAATTGTCTGAATAATCCAATAAATGTCAATGGGGTGTATGCATCTTCTTTGTCTAAGTTTGGCTTTGTTTTGGCCAATGCAACTCTCATATCATTACTCACTTCCAATCTGTTTCGGGATTTGGTTTCAAAGCGAATCAAAGCAATCTTTGCACCTTCAGCATAGGACTCTCCCATTTCAATCGAAAAATCGCTATGAGATATTTCAGAAAAACATGCTCTGCGTCTCCTCAAACATTAATCAAATAAATAAACTGTTCTTGAATTAACCCATTAAGTCCCAATGTTCCCATTTGGGAACATAAGTAATTTCATCTTCGTCTGCTTTTTTCAATGACTTTGAATATAAATCGTCTGCGTTTTTTTTAGATATCGTCTGCTTTGCTTGGCCTTAAATGGGTAAGAAGTCTTCTGAGTCCAGATTACTAATCGAAATTATAAATGGGTTTTTGATAAATGGATAGGATTTTTCAAATTTTTATAGGTTCGGAGAATGAAGAGAAATTTCTTATCTAAGATATGCTACATCGTGTTTCAGCTCCAGGACATCTTCATTAATTAAAATCTTATTTTCATCAACAAATATGTTGGAAAACAGAGCAAAATTTTCCTTGCCTAAGAATGTCATAATTTCAGCTCCATTTCAACAGCTGTTTATGACAATGGGGAACAGTAATCTCTTCCTTGCAACGAAAGTTGAAGGCAATTCATATATTCAAATACGTTCACTAAAAACGATAGGAACATACGAAAACGGACATCTGAAAATTTTACATGCGTGTCGACTGTTGAGTTTGCTTTGCAGAAATTGTTGAATTTCTTTCCATAGCATCGCTTTGAATCTTTTCCTTTAGAAGGCTACCTCTCGTTTGAGTTCAGTAAGAGTTTTTCAAATTCAACATAATTTTCTTTACGTAACTCTCAAACCAAACAAGAGCTAAAAGCATTTGCTTTAATTAACCCATTTAAGGCCAAGCAAAGCAGACGTTATCTAAAAAAACGCAGACGATTTATATTCAAATTCATTCAAAAAAGCAGACGAAGATGAAATTACTTATATTCCAAAATAGTAGGAAACGAACATAAAATGGTTATTTTTAAAAAAATTTTTTTTTAAAAAAAAAAACCATCCCTAACAATTTTTTTTTTCCATTTTAACCTTGAGTAAGCAAAAATCTACATATAATGGGTTAAATAGGCTCTTTTAATGAATTCATTGAGAACATTTTTCAACACATCAGGTATGGTTTTCAAGGCTTAGTGATGAATAGCGCACTCAGTACCAAACACATATGTAGATTTTTGCTTACTCAGAGTCTGAAAACTGGAACAAAAAATTGCTAGAGCATGGTCAGTATTTCTTGCGGAAACGAATTTTTTTTAAATATATACATTTTTATGTTCGTTTCAATCTATAACTTCAGTATATAATTTTAAAATGGCTAAAATAAAGAAACCTCTTACTCGGAAGAAGAGTGAAGAAAAATTCAGCTGTGGTCCAAGTGATATATCATTAACGCATCCAAGCACTTATTTAGAAGTTATTCAATAATACTATTTTCTCACTTATTCTTTTCGTAATTTGGATTTTTGTTCAATTGTTGTTAAAAAATTTTGCTCTGTACTAAAATACATTTGGAGTTCAGTAAATCCAAACTTACCTTTGATTAATGATAAATCCGTAATAAGGAAAGTTAACAATTTATTGACAAATGTGAAATAAATAAATCGAAAATTAAATAAAAAATTAACAGTCTCTTTGATTCATCATCGTGTTCATGGCACTTTGAACACTCTTCCTTGCAGTGATTCTAGAGTTCACTGTAAAAAAGCACAGTGTACTAAAGAACACATTTTATGTGTCTGTCCTCCTGAAGCAAAGGTTCTAATTGAAGAAAGATTGTACCTTCGCGATCAAAGAAATAAAGTGGGCTCAAAAGGTAATTTTCAAATGGCTTGTATTCATATAAATGCTTCGAGAAAAAATGAAGAGAGGTAAAAAGTAATGTGATATCAAAATTTTTTGAAGAATTTAATGAACAAAGTCCATCATTATCTCACTCATTTATTTCTCAGGTAAAGACATTGATATAATTTGTAATCTTAATAAAATTATTTATTTTATTATAATTTAGGACGAAGAAGAAGATTGGAATTTTGATATAAATATAAAAGAAAGTTATAATCTCACGAAATTACAAAGATATGCAATGGAACTTGCAAGGCACGATTGTTCTTCCAACTTAGGAGCAGCTTTAGCAAACGATTTATTCAATGACACAAAACATTTATTGAAAGAAGAAGTTAAAGTTCAAGATATATTAGTTGATAAAAGTAACATAGATTGAGCCAAAGCCAAGGTAAAAATAATCAGTAATGATGAAATGAAACCAAAGAACGAGTTTTTCTGTATTGGCGTTGATGGAAAAATTGACGATAAAATCTTAACATTTGTAGAAAAATTCGAAGATGAAGATAATTAAAAAGAGATGTAATAAAAGAACACCGTTTGAGATTTACAGTTGAAGATGGACAGGGTCAAGGAAAATATCTTACTCATAGAATTGCTTCTTTAATTGGTGCAACTGGAGAAATTCTTGTTAAGGAAGCACTTATTGTGTTAAAAGAGTATAAAAGTTCGCAGAGCATATGCGCCATTGTTTTAGATAATACTGCAACCAATACAGGCTGGAAAATGGCTTAACCTTCCGTCTACGGACAATTTTGTTATAGCTTAGTTTACGGACATATGGCATTTTACTCCATGTATGCATGCAAACTAATATACAGTAAGAAACGAATGCAACGCAATAATTTGGGCTCATAGTGAGCACTCGCGTTATAGCTGATCCGCGATATCGTTTTTAACATAGAAATTTGCATAAACTCGGTGTTTTTGATGTTTTTTCTTTTTCAGTTGGCTATATAGAAAAGACTTATAATAATTAACACTGAAAAATTGATAAGCTATAATTTGTGAATCGATTGTTGAAAGAAATTCATGTTTTCTTTCAAACGGTTTATCATAATCGAAAAGTGGTGCTTAGAAGCTAAATATGTGAAATACCATGATAAGTATCCACGCTTATAATGGTAGTATGTATACGTAGATGGAAGCTAAATGCATAACGCGTTATGTGCGATTTCGGGGTATACTGATTCAAGTTATAAAGGCTATTCACTGTACCAAAAAGGAATATGAAAAACATGAAACACATAAACGTTATGGTGTAAATACACAAGTAGAGTTTTGGCTGTAAACAAAATAAATCATTTCGTTATATGTACGAAATGCATCAACAAATGTTGTCTATGGTAAGAATATTGTAACGCTTGCATGCTATAAAATCTCCACAGAATGCTCATAAATATAATATAGCTGACGTAATACAATACAGTTTGAAAACTAACTTGTGTGATGTAATTTGTTGTTTCTTTATATTTTTCTGTAATAAAAGAATTGATCCGATTGATGATGTGCATTGCATATATAATAATGCGCTTATATGATACCGATTCAATAGGATACAGTCCGTTCGTCCTTGAAATTTGATGATTGAATCTAGCTTGTGTTCATGGATTCCATTATTATATATCCGAGATCGATTATTTTTGTTTATGGCTTCATAAAAATCGTTTTATAATGAACTCAGATCATAGCTCATCCGCTTTCTTTGAAGACTCAGGTGATTCTTTTTCAGTCGAATCTGATTCCAGCCTTTCATATAGTGATCAGAAAATCGATGATAATTTGATTTCTTCTGATAACATTGATTACAGTTGGGAACCTTTCACAGACTCAAGAGGAAGATCATGCTCTGAAAACATTCGAGATGTCGCATCTTTACCCCCTGGACCTAAGGGTCGTGCCTCAGGTGAAAAGGATTTGATGAAAATTTTTAATTTTTTCTTTACCCAGGAAATTATATCTTATATATTCAGCAAAACCAAGCTGAAGATGCAACTTAATTACGTTTAAGTTTTCCTTTTTCTCAATTTATATGCAAATAAACAAACGTTTAGAGCACTGGTTCCCAGCCTTATGTCTATTTTAAACTATTTTTTTTACCCATGGACCCCTATAACATGACAGGTTGAGCCAAAAATGCTAGGGTTAGAGGTTAGGCGAAAGACATATTCTAATTTCAGAATAAAAACATGAAAAATTAAAATGCTCTTGGAAACCCTCAAAAATTGTTGATGGACTCATTGTGGTCTATAGACCACCGATTAAAAACCATAGGTTTAGAAGTTTTTGATAGATAAATCACTTGTACATACTTTGATTTTAAATTGTGAAATTAAGTCAGGCAAAGTTAACTTGAATTCTAATTTTGTATTTTCTCTTATCATTTCAGAAAGCACCATCTACACTTCTTTTTTAATTTTTTTTTTCAAGTTTAGTTATATAAACTATTTCCGTATCTGTTATATAAATATTTTTATGACTCGAAATTCATAGTTTTTTGAGTATATTTTGTTCGTTATTTCATAGTTCTAAACTTTATCTTTTTGGAATATTTTATGTTCAGTTTATAGTAAAAAGTTTTTTTCGTTTATCATTGCCTGTCTGTACTGAAAAGTAGTCCCAACACTTTCAAAAAATTATAAAATCTGAAATCGTTGAATTACATGGGTTTTAGGGATAGGAGATAAGTATATTCCATGATTTTGTTTTTTGTTATTTTTTATAGAAAAGAGAGGCCCAAGTATGCTTACTTGAAATATTGTTTTGAATGCTTCGAGGTTCACCATATACTCACTTACTTTTCTTGCTTGATTTACTTGGGTCAGAATATGGATCAGAGAATAAAAGTAACTGATTTGTTCAATGACAGTTACGGAATTCCTTTTTTGAAAGCATCTCTTGGGAGGGACATGTTCACACTGATTCATGTTTTTCTCTGTTTCGACGACAAGAGATCCCAATGATAAAATTTCAGCTATTAGATATATACATAGCCATTTTTATCAGATTTTTTCTGAATATTGGACTCCCAATGCTAATGTTACAGTGGATGAGCAGTTGGTGAGTTTTAGAGGTAGATCTAATATTAAGATCTACGATCCAAAAAAGCCTGGACATTATGGCTTTAAATTTTATCATCTTAACGATTCTCAAAGTTTTTATTGTTTAAAACCTGAGTTGTATGTTTCCGGGCTTCCTGACAAAGAATACTTTTCAGCATTTTCAATTATGAAGAGGTTAATTAGCGATGCTAATCTCTCTAAAGGCTCTGGTATTTTTTGTGACAGGTTTTTTATCTCATATAATACAGTAAAACTTCTTCCTGCGGACACCTCCCTAATCCGTACACGTCTGAATTGAGGACAATATATTGATATAATAAAGAAAACATATACATTTTATTGATAAAATTTTTCTATAATGCGATTATTTCTATAATCCGATTTAAGGACAAGTTGGGGGCTTTTATATAAAGAAAACATATACATTTTATTGATAAAATTTTTCTATAATGCGATCACTTCTATAATCCGATTTAAGGACAAGTTTGGGGCTTTTATGATGTATATAATACGAACACTAGAAACGTATAGAAGAATCAAGAAGGCAGCACTGTTTTAAATGATAACAGATGACAAAAGTAATCTTTATTGAAGTGTAACTAACAATACTTGGTCCGGTTAAAGCAACTTCATTACTATATCATTACGTGTATGTGTATATGTTTGTGTCTGTATGAGATTTATGTCAGATTAAAATATGCTTGTACGTTGTTTGTTTGTTTAAAATATTTGATTTGCATTTAAAGCTTTTAATATTTTCTTTCTACTACTTGTGAAAATAAATTACTATTTCCAAGTCTTTTATTGAATTTTACTTTTTTTTCCCGAATAAATCCAACTTAAAATGTCTAAAATTAAAAGAAAAGATTTAAATCTTTCTGAAAAAATAAAAATAATCTCTGCATACAAAAAGACAAATTCTAGCTATAGGAAGTTAGCAGAAGATTTCAAAGTCGGAAAAACACAAATACAACAAACAATAAAAAGAAAAGAAGAATACAAGAATGCATATCTAAACAATACGCTTTCTAGTAGAAAAAGAGTTTGCACAAATTTAAAAAGTGAAGAATTAGAAAAATTTGTTTGGGAGTGGTTCAAAAAGTGCAGATCACTACACATACCTGTTTCTGGTCCAATGCTTCAAGAAAAAGCTATAGCTACAGCAGAAAAGCTAAACATATTGGACTTCAAAGCATCTACAGGATGGTTAGATAAATTCAGAAAAAGAAATAATATAACTTTCAAGGTTATAAGTGGTGAAAAAAATGACGTTGATGTTAAAGATGTAGCTGACTGGAAAGCAAAACTGCCTCATTTGTTAAAAGACTTCGCGCCAAATGATATTTTCAACTTTGATGAAACGGGTCTAAACTATAGATGCTTACCATTAAAAACCTTGAATTTCAAAAGCCAAGAATGTAGTGGAAACAAAGTCTACAAGGACAGATTAACAGTGGCTCTATGCGTGAATATGGTAGGTGATTTTGAAACTCCGCTGGTTATAGGCAAGTGCTGGAAACCACGTTGTTTTCAACAAATCAATACCAAGAGCCTTTCTATAAAATGGATCGCAAATAAAAAGGCCTGGATGACTTCCTTGATTTTCAATGATTGGATCAAAGATTTTAATAAAAAAATGCAAGTTCAAAAAAGAAAGGTAGCTCTTTTGTTAGACAATGCCCCTTCTCATCCTGCTGAAACTTATAGTAATGTCAGGTTGATTTTTTTACCACCTAACACTACTTCACTTTTACAACCCTTAGATGCGGGTATTATAAAAATCTTTAAAACCTCCTATAAAACAAAACTTTTAAGAAAAATTATTTTAACTATTGAAGAAAAAGAAGCTGAAATTAAAGAATTAATAAAGTCTGTAACTGTTTTAGACGCCTGCAAATGGATTCATGCATCCTTAAAAGATATTTCTTCTTCAAGTGTAGCTAAATGCTTTAAGGCTTGTGGCATAAAAGTTAATATGAATAGTTTTAATGAAGTTGAACAAACTGAAATTGGCGATGAACTAGACGAACTTATATTTTTAACAAAAGAAAAAGCAAAGGAACCAGTTTTAGCTAGAGAAGAATATCTTAGCCTTGACAACCAAGACTCCGTTCATGAAAAACTATCAGAGAATTGGGAAGAAAAACTGTTTGAAGAAGTTTTAGAAAATTCGAACGGAATTTTAGATGAAAAAGATTGCAATCAAGAAAATGATTACCAAGCTCCTGAAATAGAAGAAACAATTGACATGAAAAAAGCTCTCAAGTATGTTAGACAAATTTCAATTTTTTGCGTGAAAAACAACTACACAAAAGAATTTGAACAAATTAATTCTCTTGAAGATAGTTTAAGCAAAAAAGCAATTCAAGCGAACTTGAAAAAGCTTAAGCAAGTTGCGATTACTTCATACTTTCGAAAGAATTAACGCATATTTAGTTTGAAAAATTTAAATAAAGATTTTAGTTTTTATATTTTTTTTTTATTTCTGTAGTAAGGACACTTCTCATATACGGACATTTTTTTCAATCCCATCAATGTCCTTTAATTAGAAGTTTTACTGTATAGTCAAACACTGTTTGTGGTACAGCAATATCTACAAGAAAGTTTATTCCTAATATATTAAAACTAAGTTATTTGAAAAGTTTTAAACTTCAAGAATGTGAATCTCGCATAATTTATTGTAAAGAAGCTTCACTTTCTGCCTACATTCCTCGAAAACATTCCAAGAAAAATTTCAAAGTTGTCTATGTCTTTTCTTCTCAGCATAGAAACAAAGTTGAAATTACTTCTGTACATGGAAAACCCGAGACATTGTTGGAATACAACAAAAACAAAAGTAGTGTGGATGTTGCAAATCGAATGGTTCGACAATTTAGAACATATAAACCGTGTAGAAGATGGACAGTAGCTGTTTTTTCGAATTATCTCGATATTTCGTGCTTGAACACATATATTATCTCCAGGTTCAATTCCTCCGAAAACTGCTCTTCTAATATAAATCACGGTAGAAAAACATTTAAAAAAAAACTAGCTTTATGCTTGGCTACTGAATCAATGATGATAAGAGCCTCAACCCCTCAAATTAATTTGAAAGTAAAGTCTCTTCTAAACTTTTATGGGTTTTCATCCCAAGATCACCTCTCAAGTTCATACAGAGGATTTTGTTATGTCTGTCTTCCTAAAAAAGTGAGAACGACGAGAAAATGTAAAAGATGTTCTCGTTATATCTGCAAAACACATTCACATATTGCCTGCTCCCACTGCTTATCGTAACTTTTTATGCTGCTTCAATAAACTTTGCTATTTTCCTGTATTTTCTAATTAATTCATATTGTTAAATTATGGAAATTGAAAATCTTTTCCAAAATATAAGGAAATATTCTATATAAAATATTTTTTATAAGTGACCAAAAAAAATTTAACGCCATCTAGAAAATATTTTAGAAATTTTGGTCTTATTCATCTTATATTCATTCTTGCAAAAAAGTTGCAAAACATATGAACAAAATAACGGTGACTCAATATGGGTTATTTTCCAATAAAAATTTACGTGCTGGTAAAAATTTTTGCATAATGAAATTTTTTTTTATTATTTCTTGTTAACTGAAAGCCTGGAGTAAAATGCCATATGTCCGTAGTCCGAAGGTTAATCGTGAAACTTGAAAAAATGTTAGGAAAAGCAAAATTTTTAGGAAAAAATGTTCTTCATTCTTCACACTATTGGTGCAGTATTCATCAAACAGAACTTCCATGCAAGGCTCTCTTCAAATATCTAGATGGCGCAACAGTTAGCCCAAAAAATATATGGGCGAAGTGGTTCAAAAGTGTTGTGAAAACATACAATACCAGGCTCAAATAAATTTTGAAGTAACAGAATCTCCCCTGGATAAAGAGTTTTTTCAAGAAAATGAACTAACCGATCTCAGCCATGAGCAACGTCTTTTGTTTGAGTATAGCAGAGGTATACGACTAGGAAAAGTTAATGAAAGATGGTTTGGTTGTAAAATAGGTCCTGTGAACCATTCAAGGTCGTTGACTCTTGCAATATATACAAGAGAATTATCACCGAGTGAAAATTAAAAAAAACTTGTATACTATGTTGTAGAGGTGCACCGGATAGCTCAATTTACAATCCGGCGGATACCGGATAAATATAGTAGATCTAAATATCCGACCGGATAATATGCCGGTATTGGTAACTGCGGAGTCATGTCTTCTTTCAACTGTAATTCCCAATATAAGCACTCTGGGAAGATACTTTGAAAAGGCCACTGATAAAGAAGGCATCAAAGAAACTAAACAGAGACTCTTGACTTCTCTTCGTAGTAGATTTTTCAATGATTCGGATTCAGATCTCAACTTCATGACGAACCCGATATATGTTCTGCCAACAATGTTTCATTCACGATTTAAAGCCCAATTTCTTAAAGACAAGACATTTGGGAAAACATTAGTTTCCAAAGAGCTACTTTCAAATCACAACGTTGCTAGTAAGAATATGGAGACGGAAACTCTTGATGAAGCTGCTCGCCCCGACTCTCCAAGCATAATGTTACTTAAGGATGAAAGCAAAGATGATTTCATGGCTTGTTTCCAAGAAATTGCTGAAACCAATGGAAATTCAAGCGCAATAAAAAATGTGTCGAAAAATGATATTGAAGATGAGGCAGCCAGAGAGTTGGAAGCAAAAAATGTCCCTTGCAATATTGAAGGCAGGAAGAAAAATTTTCTTTGCTAAAGCATCTAATAGCCAAACACTTATGCACACCTGCTTCATCAACTCAGAGAGACTCTTTTCCGAATATGGAAACATTTTTGAAGAAAAAGAATCAAACTTTTGGCTGAAAAAGGAGAAATGCTTTTATTCGTTCATCACAATGGCAAGAAATTTTTTTGACATGTCTTATTTGTTAGTTAATTCTTTGAAATAAACTCAAATTGAAAACTTTTTGTCATTAAAAACTTACTCTTATTAGTTTTGTGCTTTTTTAAAAGTAAACATTTAATGATAATTTGTTTGTAACTATCCGGTTTATCCTACCGGTTATAAAAATTATCCGGCTTTCATGCCGAATATCAAATAATTGTCGCTATCCGGTGCACCCCTACTATATTGTAAAGATAAAAGTGTCTTCGAAACTTCAAGACACTCCATTAATTCTTTTTTCTACTATTAATCAATTAAAACGTCTTCTTTATGAAGATGTTATACGCATCTTCCAACAAAATTTACAAAGAAATGCTTTTTGTTTACTTCCAGAAAATTTCATTTATTCAATGATCAAAAGTGATGATAACAGCATTAGGAGTATTGGACTTGATAAAATTTTAGAACTTAGAAAGAGGAAACTTTTGTTTTTTAATAATATATTTTTAAATCTTTCGAAATTTTGTACTTTAAAAATAATGATCAGGTTAAAGTAGAGAAAAAAATTCCTAAAATAAACTGGGAAGCTGAAACTTGGTGTGAATTGATAAATCTAACCTCTACTCCTTTAGTAGAACCACCAATATTGAAAAATGTTCCAAATGATCAAATAAAAGAATTGATTCAAAGTAAAAAGAAGCCAAAAATCCCAAATCTCCCTTCTTATTTTCAAGGTGTTGAAGGAAGTGTAAAGTTAGTTTCAGACGCTTCACATTTTATGAATTTGAGAAATCTAAACTTCCTTCTTTTACATCAAAAAGTCATTATTTCCAAACTTACGATCGTTTATATCGTTAAAAACAATATTTAAAGTGTAGAAATAAACTTTTGGCTGATAACTCCATGCCTTTTTTTGAAAGACTTTATTATTCTTTCAATTAAAAATTACAGGTATACCGTCTATTATCCGCACCACCTTTTTACGGCTAATTTCCCAGAGAAAATTGATTATCTCTTTCTAATCCCACCCCTTTTCTTGGCGAGGTCATCAGAAATTTTGTCGGTCAAGTCATCAGCACAGATCAACTCTACAGACTGTTACAGAGAGAATGCTCGATCACCGACAAGTGATCATCTATCGAATGGTTTGATGTGCGGTAAGATAGAAATTTTGTATTTTAATGTGATAATTGATGTTGAATGCCACCAGTTATAATAATAAATCTTATCATTTTTATTGCAGATTGTGAAAGGAACAGTTTAATAAGAGCCACACATTGAAAAAATGCGACATGTTCATTCTTCCATGACCAATTTTAGTGTAAATACCTCCAAGTTTCCCATAGCAGTCATCCAGATTTAGTTACTGATAATATCATACAAAATGCCTTCCAAGAGAGCGTCATACACCACAGCTTTTAAGCTGAAAGTTGTTGAATATGCAGAGACTCACAGCAATCGTAGTGCAGCTAGATACTTTACCATTGACGAGAGTAATGTGCGCCCGTAGAAACGATCCAAACCTCAACTTGAAAAGATGCAAAAATCTAAACATACCAAAAGAACTCGTGCATCCACGTATCCTCTCTTAGAGTGGATAACTGATTGCAGATCTCAAGGCATTGCATTGAACACTGTACAAATTCGATTGAAAGCTAAGCTGTACGTCAAATCCATGAACCATAATGAATTCAAAGCATCTACCATGTGGTGCTATCGTTTCATGAATCGCCATGATCTTTCCATCAGACGTAAAACTCACATCAGCCAGAAGCTTCATGAAGACTATGAAGAGAAGTTAACAGCGTTCCAGACCCACATGATCAACCGCCGAAAGATCCTCAACCCACCCCTCTCACTAGATGTCCGCGTTAGTCGTCACATGAAATCGATGTTGAAAACCAAGTAGGGAGAGTGGATGCAGCATGGAACCAAGACGTTCACACCACCTGGACGACAACATGCTCCTGATCTAGTGACCATCACCGAGTGGATCGTTGACTGTTGGAAAGAACTAGACCCACAGATCATCGTGAAATCCTTCAAACGCTGCTGCATTTCCAACGCACTTGACGGCACTGAAGACGACATACTCTGGGAGGATGAAAAGCCCCGCAAAGAAGAGCAGGAAGACATCGAGGATGAAGAGTTTGATGACGACGATGAAGATGATCTTCACTTCGCTCATGAAGATCGGATGTCAACTGAACAAGTCCGTCAGCTGTTCAACGAACCCAATTTAGACGATTTTCTAGGTTTTGAATCCTGATTAATTGTGTTTTATGTGTTTATAATTTCGTTTGATAATTCTTGGGTCAATTTAATAAATCAATGGTTATGCAAATAAATCACTACTCGTTATATTTTTTGAAAAATATATATTCAAAATGAACGAATATCTGGTATCAAGTGTGTCAATATGTGATAATTTTTTTAATAATTTCTTCCAAACGAGATTGAAAGACACGCAAATGATGAACAGTTCGACGAAACCTCCATTATCGTTCATAAGGCCCGCTGGTAGGTCTGCTCAAACTTGATATAGACGTTGGGGAAAAAAGTGCGGATAATAGACGGTGAAAGACGATATATGAAAGTAATACCATAACAGAAAATGCCGGTTTTTTACCCTGGTTTTCTTCCTCTGAAGAATTCAAAGGTTTTTACGGTTAGGAGTGCTCTAGCGACCCGATTCTACGTGGTTAGTAATCAAGCTATCACTAGACAATAAGTTTGTTTCCCAAATTGGGAGCGTTCGCGTTAGGATTGTATCTTTCACTCAGTTGTATTTATATATTGTCACATAAATTCTTGTAAAATAATATATATAACAAGGTATAGCTATTCTTTTGTAACAAGGGCCGATAGGTGTTTAGTGGGATGGAAAGTCCAGTTAGACTTGGACTCAGCATTCCGGGCGGGCCACGATATCCGAAAGGATGGGTGCGAACGCCACAAAACAACTTAATTAATTAATTAACAGAAAAGAACTGCTTAGAATTGCAAAAGGACAAAATAGAATCGCAAAAAAACAAAATAGAACTAAAAATGGTATATATGCGAATAAAGAATATTGCATGGCGAAAGGTGAGCTTACTACTACTATTATTATCGGTATTCCAGCCATATGGAGGTGGCGCATCATGTCCTCTATAATCTGATCCATATCCTCCTCCGCCAGGACCGGAGCCAGCTGAGGCACTGCCAGAAAGAGCATCGCTTCTCGAAAAGAAGATACGAAAGATAGCGTATATAATCACAGCAAGGACTACATAGGTGAACCACGTTGAGTTTTTTCCTATTGATGTTCGAGGCCTAGAAAAAAGGAGAATATGAGAGAGTGTGAATGTTTTCAAATATATATTATTATATCGACTACGCCACTCTACTGCTGATTTTGACTATTCAAATGTTTTCCTCAATTTGCATAATAGTTGACAAGTGCTGAGTTATTTACACAATTTACTTATACATTTTTTAGCATTCTTGACACAAACTTTCCTATATATTTGTATTAACCCATTTAAGACCAAGCAAAGCAGACGATATCTAAAAAAACGCAGACGATTTATATTCAAAGTCATTGAAAAAAGCAGACGAAGATGAAATTACTTATGTTCCAAAATAGGAACATTGGTCGTAAATGGGTTAAGGCCAAGCAAAGCAGACGATATCTAAAAAAAACGCAGACGATTTATATTCAAAGTCATTGAAAAAGGCAGACGAAGATGAAATTACTTATGTTCCACAATAGGAACATTGGCCGTAAATGGGTTAATACACGATTGACGCAAAAAAAACTAGACATACATAAGTAAAGTTCTGTCCAAAATAGATGTTTTCGTTTGAGTACATGAGGAAAAGAAGTTAAACAAAACTTGCCTATATATAAATATTTGCAAAACTTAAAGAATTTAAATTAAACTTTTCTTTTCAATAAGTTTTAATCTGGATTGCTTATGGATTGGATTTGGGAGTCGGAAATTATCATTAATATTTCTTGCAACCTTTGAGTTTTGCCCTTACTGGGGGAGTAAAGTCATGCAGTTTTTTTTAATTAGAAATTTGCTATAAAGAATGTATACATCTTTGCTATTATTTTTTTGATAATTTTGATTACCAAATCAAAGATGTTAATCGCGACACAGATATAAATATACATTCGCTTTTAATGTAAAGATGAAGCTTTGTGAATAAAAGAATTTTATTTTAGTAATGTCACATCTGGTCGTTAAGCGGTTAATATATCTTTAAAATTTTTTGCAAGTTCTCATTGGAAAGTGGATAAAGTAGTTTTTTAAGTATTTTGGCAAATTTAATAAAAATAGCGCTTTATTGAAATAATTTTGCGCATATTTAAGGTTTCTTTATAAGAGTGATAGGCAAACTTTAGCGAAATGGTCGCATGGTATATTAAAAAGGGATTTAAAGAGAATACCCATAAAATTAAGATACCCATTTTATATTGATTTATGGATTGAATAGGATTCTTTTTGCGCTAGAATGGAGCCAATTTATTTAGACTATTTAAATAAACACTGCAAAAACCTAGCATCTGATTAGCTGGAAAAAGTGATGCCAATATAACATGAAGACTTTTTTTTCTTTTCATTAAATATTTCCAATATTTTACATACTCATGAATGTAAGCATATTGAATGATTTTTTCATATTTGAAATGGAAGCTGCAACTCCATTTATGTAAAAAAAAATTATATTATTCAACATCAGCCTGTTTCAAATTTAATAAATCTCCAAAATTTGACATGTATCATAAGTACAAGAATGGTGAAATAAAATTAAAAACATCCACCCAATAGAAAATGGGAAAAGATAAAGAAAAATAAGTACCATATTTCAAGGTCATTTGTGAATGTTAATTTTAGATAGTCATTTAAAGGTTTCCTGCATTTTAGACATTTCTGCTTTGTGCTGCAAGCAAAATGTTTGATCTATTATCTAAAATGTTCTATTGGTTTGTATTTGTAGTTTGGCGTCTTTCTTGCATTGTCTTCAAAAAGATTTTCAATTTATTGCCTATAACCTTTTTATCTAAGACAAAACAATACGATTCATAAACTGAATTTATCCTAACAATATTTTCCAAAGGTTTTTTTGTCAAAAATTTTTTTCCTAAATACTTTCTACTCATAAAGTGGGTTTTGCTCCTTCACAAACTAAATTTAAACGTAAAATAAAAAAAGTTTATTCTTTAATTTTAGTGAATTTTTCAGCCTTACAAAGAGTTGTGGAATAAGGCAAATTTTTTAGCTTAGTGAATTCTCCTTTAAAACGAGCTGTCTCAATTACCTCTTGGGTAACATGGATGGCTTCTAATGTTTATCACTTCTGTTATATACAAGTTACTCGACTCAATGAGCAAAAATGTGCTTTCTGGTCGCTTAAAATCTCATATATGCGAGGCAATATTGTTAGCATCTTTCCTATATCATCATAATAATCTTCCTAGTTTAGTGACGCGAGGTGATTAAATCAGCTAACCAGGACAAAGGAGTGTTTTCTTCTAATCATTTAAATTTTACAAATTGCGTTGAATGCGTGAACAATTCCAATTTTGCAAAGTTGTTGCAAGCAACTAATCAATTTTATATATAAAGAGAAATGATAATTTTAAGAGTTCATTTTTTATCTGTAAATGTTTTCCAAATAAAGAGAATCTGGAATGATAGGGAATCGTATGTATAAAAATCTTAATAATCCTTTGCACTGGGACAAATGTCATATGTCATATGTATCCGGCAAATTGTTCACACATAAGGTTTTTGTAATTCAATAAGCACATTTCTATTCATTCCTCTGTATTAAAGGATAAGAACAGGTCATTTTTGTTATAGATTACATAGAGACTAATATTCATGTGCTATTGTGTGAAATTCTTCAAGCAGCAGCAGAAGTTTGGGTTCAAGAGAAATCGCATTTACCAAGAAATGAAAGATTGCATTGATGCGATTGCCAAAGGTATCGATACAAAATGGTAAACGTCATTTGTAACGCGAAAATAGTCAATCACTATTTGTAATGGTACGTTTGGCACGTATACCAGTTTCTCAATTTTACCACGATATAACATATGTATGCATTCCATAAAACGATAGGAAAAAAGATTACTTGTACCATGAATTTTCAAACGAAGAGTGAGACTGAAAGATGGGTTCGATCTTGAATTTCAACTTCAAAAATAAAATAATTTTTTTTTAAAAAAAAAATAGCGCTAAAAAAACACACATATTTATTAATCTCAAATCACGAAGCGTAAAATTCATTTAACTTTTACTGGAAGTGACAGAATTATTCAGAACTATTAGATACCCATCGTATATGAAAATGAGAAAAAAAATACATTGGACAAAAGAATAGTGTTTATTCGAAACTTAAGATTTCAAATCTAATTTTCAGCATCTGTTGATGCCTTTTTTTCAAGCTTAATATACGTGCTAGAATAGAACGAAAAATGATAAAGCTCACTGAAATAACTAGTGTAAGCTTTTAGAATAACTCTGGGGGTGAGGGGTGAAAAAACCTTTCCCTCTACCAATAATTTGGAATTTTTCAATTTTATATCTCTTTTATATCATTAAAAGACGCGTTTGGCTTGTGAGCAGACTTTCCATATTACTTTACTTATTTTACGGTTGAGATTCAGACACAAATTAAAAAAAAAAATTTTTATTATAGAAAAAAGTTTATACATTTTAGGGATGTGTGCCCCTGTTGTAAACATTAAGCTATTTGTGAGTGGTTCTGACTACGTCTTGTCTTGTAAATAAAATTAAAGGAAACTGAAGTAATTTTATAGACTATTTGCATGTTTTTCATCCAATCTAACTTCTTTTTGAATGCTTCAATATAAATGCAGAGATCAATACAACTCCAAATAACCCATTTTCTTGTAGGTGAATTTTCAAATATACGCATGATCGGGTATTACTAAAAAAAACTAAGAGTAAACGTACCCCGCAAGAGCCTTTTAGGATATAGGGATCTTGAGGAAAATCGTAACCTTCACAGGACACATCTAATTTGCTAAATTTGTATCCTTTCTTGATATTTGCTTCACACGCCCACTAAAAAAATAAAGATTAATAAAGTATTTAGCGAGCGCACATTTCAAAGAAATCGATCAAATAAGCGTTCTAGAATAGAATGTCTGAATTCGTCTTTCACACACTTTGATTTTAATTCACAACTTCAATTTTTATCTAAACATTATTCAATTTTTCTACACAAAGCATCGCTCATCTTTTTTTCTCATGACATGCATTACCAGCGAAGCTTGATTTGTTCAATCACGCCTAGCACACAACAAGTTTTACCGGTACTTTTTCTTCTTATAACTTTATCGGTGCTGTTATGTCTTAACATCCATCTAAACATACTCATTCCAATGGTTGGAAGGAGTATTTCATTTTTTTCCTCAAACACCACCATTCAGCTACACATGTGTCATCACACGTCTAATATACTTGGTGTGTAAATCTTAGTCTTCAATTTAATTGACATTTGTTTATCACTCATAACTGGTATGACTTCTTTCCACTCGTTCCAACATAAGTTTATTCTTGCTTTTCAACTTCTTTTTCACAGTCAACACTTTCTACAATAAAAGAGCCAAGATGTTTAACCCCGCTTCTCAAATAAAAATGTTTTGTATAAAATTGGCTGAACGATATCCCTTCAAATTTCGTGACTTTTCCTAAAATCGCTAGCTGCATCTTTTGATACCGCTTTCATGGTAGTTAAACGACCACCTCATGTCAAAAACTGTCAAACAAAAAGAAAAATTAAAATTTTTCAACAGATTTTTGAAATGATCTGTAATTAATCTTATAACTTAGTGTCTATGTTAGATACTCCTTTGAAATTTTATAATTATATACAGTTTTCATTTTTTCAATAATCATGCCTACATTTTAGAAAATATCAATCAAAATTTTGATTCATGAAAAATATATCCAATAAAATATTCCTTCAAATTTGACATAAAATGTACATTTTTACACTAAATCGGCCACGCTGGTTTGATCTAAAAATGTGAATTAAATGTTGTTTACATCTAAAAATTGTTTCTAAAAATTTTCCCATTTTGTCTTTTAGAATATCCACGTTTTCAATTTCTTCTTCACCACTTTCTCTTACTTTTGCAATCCCATATACTCTAATTTCTCCTTCTAGCTCTTTATACAAATCTTCACTACAAAATACTATTCTTTATAATGTCTTATTGTAATCGTATTGGTTTTAGGGTTACTTAATTTTTAAACTTTTACTGGTATACATTATATTTTCAAATAATGATAATTTGAAAAGTAGGGCAGCTATAATTGAACTAATATAATTGAACGATTTTCACAAGAAAAATCAAGAAAACGCTCTTTAAAGTAGCTATATTTCCGTATTATAATAGAGAGATATATATGTATTTATGTATTAGTGATAATAAATCAGAAGTACAAACATGATAATATGTTTATTGTTTTCTATTTGTATAATTCCATGTTTTAATCTACTTTAATTAGTTAGCTTTACCAAGGAATATTTTATTTACACTTAAGATTTTTGCTTGAAAATTAACATAAGGTTGCACTATTATTTCCACTTTAGTAAACACTTTTTTTTATTGCACTATAAGAGATGTATGATTAGTCTGCGTGTACGTCGGCACTCATATTGTCCGTTTGAGTGATAACGAAATTAATTTTATAGTCAAATAAGATCAGGATTTTTCGTATCAATAAATAAGTTACATATCATTAAATTTTTTTTACCTATATTTTGTATCATTCAAGTAGTAATTCTTCAAAACTTGTTATGTACGCAAAAGGATCTAGAATTTTTTTGTGGTGTAAGGCCGGATGAGATCTCAATAGGACCCTACTGAAGAGACTTAAGTCTGAGAGGTAAATATTTTATATATAAACGTATCTGACAGGACATTTGGCAGAAGGGATATTTAGTTGAAAAACCATTTCACCGAAAATGTAAATACAATTTTGCAATTTTGTAGATGTTGCTTTACTTACAGTAAGTTTGCAAGCTTATGGTCTATAAAAATCGGCAACATAATTTGTTTTCTTTTATTATTCTTAACTTCAATCACACATTATGTGATGAATAACTTTTCTACTAGAAGCTACACTGCCAAATGTGATGTGATATGATATGACATTACTGATTACAAATCTACAGCGTAATTTTTTTCTTATAAATTCTATAAAAAAATGTAAGAATTTTGTCTATAAAGAAGATACATGAAAAATGCTTCATTTGGAAAAATATTCGTATACACAACGACGTTTATCTCCGTTAAATACTGCCATTAAATAAGATTATAAAAAATTAAATACTACCATAATCTAGAAAACAATAAAAATTTCTAAAAGATAAAATCGTATTGAAAATACCTTAAAATCTTTCTCATCATAACCTGTTTTGTGACAATGAACAAGAGCAGGTGCATATCTACAATATTTACCAAAGCATTCTAACTAAAAATGAATATTAAATCAAAGTCAAAAAAAGTATTGAATTTAGTCGACTTGTGGGATTGGAGGACCTCTCCTACTCTCAGTGAATTGATTTTTATGTAGTGAAATTGAAGTTACATCATCAAATAAAATTTTCTTACAATCTAAAATTTTATAATTTTATCAAACGGAAAAATTAAAAAAATTTTTTTACCTAAATTTAAAACAAGAATGAGAACCAAAAGAAGTTGCATTAAAAATAAAAAAAATTATAAAATAAATAGAAATTTTAATTGAATAAAAAGTTCATAAAGACTTTTACAGACCTTTAATTGATTCACTCTAAACTATTTTTCTTTGAAATTTCTAAATTTGAGCTTGATAGCACCAAATTACTCGACAAAAGGACATTTTTTCTTTTTTGTTAAAATTTATTTTAAAATATTTTATTTGATTAGTTTTTAAGTTGTTTGATGCGCCACCATACATAAGCCACCTATGCTGGTTCACAGACAATCGCACATTACCCGGCTATTTTATTTTATTTTATTTTATTTATCTATTTAAATATAATATATATGTATTCTTTTGTCTATGTATGTATTATATGTTTATCTATGTATACATGAGAATACATGTATATCTTGAGTTATGTTACATAAATACTTCTTTTATATTTGTATGTATATCTTTTGTTTGTATGTATTGTTTGTGCTTAACACATTACTAAAGGTCTTCCAAGGAAGATATCCAGAATTCAAATACAAGCTATACCTGGACGACATCCTGATCCTAGGCACCCAGAAGGAGATGGTAGACACTCTCACAAAGAAACTCCTAGTTTTCCTTAACAAGGAATGCAATGTCTGCATTAACAAAACAAAGTCTATTACAGAAGGATGCCAAAGTATTCGCTACCTAGGAGTAATCCTAAACCTCAAGGAAAAAGAAATCTACTTGGATGAGGCTACAAAAGACAAATGCCGAAAAGCCATCATTCTTTTGTGCACAAGTAAAAGAGATCACTTGTCAAAAATCCGCCTATCCGCACTAGGTTTCCTGACATACTACCTGGCAACAGTGCCAAACCTCTTCCACAGCACTAGTATCTGTTACAAGCCTTCGACCCCCAAATACGTATGGCAAGACTTATGGAAAAGGATCGAGGGAAGATACAAGATGATACAGCCAGGAGCCCCCACACTGAAGCTCTACGTGGACGCTACAGAGACAACCATAGGCATTAGATGCAAACAGGTCTCTTTTTCTCTCTATTTTAGGACTCCGCGTAGAGTGGAAGTCATGGAACTCCTGGCTATTTGCATTGGCGCTCATTTCTCAAAAGGACAAACAAGGATATACTCCGACAGTCTTTCAGCAAGTGGAGCCTGGGCAGCCGGTGGCAGCAGCTCCAAAGCGCTTGACAAAATCATCAAGAACTACCACAGAATGCACGAAGATACATTCCTCAAGGACTCCAAGAGCACGGATTACATACACACCTCTTGCAATCCGGCAGATCATCCATCGAGGCTTCAACCACCAATACCCTACGCTCTAACTATATAAGTAGCGGTTCCACACAAGCCTCTCATTATAATTTTACTTTACAAAATTTTTCACCTCTACACAAAATTTTACGTTAACTACACTCTCCACCAACCTCGCCTTGATTTACTCTAGCAGTATATTTCCACCACACATCAGAACACCTTAAAGGACAAGTAGCTGAGAAATTTCTATCTAACTTCAACAATGGAACAGATGATGTCACACAATCGACAAGGAATGAATGGTGCTCATACATAACTATAGGCAAGTTATAAATTAGAAGTTGCTTCAAAGAAGAAGGCCTCTATTCCTACTCTACACTAGCTCCACCCTGTTTATACGCAACACTCATCAGGATCCAACAATTTATCTCATCAATCCCTGAGTACCCACTCTTACACCGCCCTATTCCTTTGGAAATTAAACAAGAAGCCCTACATATAGAATCAGGTACGCGCTATGCGCCGAAAATCCTAGCGTCTAAAAGAATCCAAGCGTTTTCGACCTCCCTCCCTCCCCACATGAGGAATGCCAAGGATAACGTGATCCTGGCCCTTTTTAATATTTTAGACAGAAATATCTACAACCTAGATGACACAGATGTCAACGAGCTAAACTCGCTTGCAGCCACAGCCTGCTTAGCCACCCAGTGTAACTGGGAACAGGAGTCCTTGAGGAATGTATCTTTGATTTTAGTTCTTGGATTTGAGCGCTTTGGAGCTGCTGACTGCAGCTATTTAAAACTTCATATATCTTTTCCTTTAAAATGAGAAAAATAGCCAGGATTTACTTCCACTCTGCGGGCTAAAATAGAGAAAAAAGAGATGTTATATGTATGTTTCTTTAGCTCACTAGAGCTTAGGGGGCTGGCTGTTATCTGTATCTTCCCTCGATCCTTTTCATAAGTCTTGATAGTATTTGGGGGTCAAGGCTTGTAACAGATACTAGTGCTGTGGAAGAGGTTTGGGTTGAGGTAGTTGTCAGGAAACTAGTGCTAGGTTTTGACAAGTGATCTCCTTTACCAAAAGAATGATGGCTTTTCTTTTTTAGCCATCCAAGTAGATCTAGGTAGGATACCTAGGTAGGAATATTGGTCGTAATAGACTTTGTTTTGTTAATGCAGACATTGCATTCCTTGTTAAGGAAAACTAGGAGTTTCTTTTTTAATTATTAGAGGTGTTGATATAGACTTACCCAAAACGAAATATTGAAATCTATACTAAAAAAAAATGAAGAAATATCTGATATTGTAAATAAAGGAAAAACCTTGAAATTATTTTCGAAAAAAATGGCAAATCTAAAAATGTAAAATCTGTTATATTTAGGATTGATCCTGAAATAAGAAAATTTCTTGAATGCAATAATAATCAAATTTTATTGAGTTTAAATGCTTTAGAATAAATGATTTTTTTTATGTGAAACATTGTTCAAACTGTCTAATGTTTGGGATACTAAAACTAACTGTAAGCATACAAATAAGGAAATATGTGTGTATGTGCTGAAAATCATGAATCAAATAGTTGTTCCTTTAAAGATTGTCCAGATAAGTATATGTTACAGTGTTCAGTAAACAATCATACTAACAAAAATCATCATGGTATGTCCATCTATGTCCTTATATTTAAAAAATTTAGCAATAGTAAAACTCTTACTTCATACACCTCAAATGAATAAACAAAACATATCTGATTTATATGATTTTGATATATTTTCTGAACTTTTTTGGAAATTAATAAAACTAAATACTTAAATGAAGACGATATATCTTTGCTTTATAGAGAAAATATTTCACTTACCTCATTATCCATAATACATTTAAACATCAGAATCTTTTGCAAATTTTCTAACTTTTCATTTTTTGAGTTCTATTAATCTCCTTCGATTTTATAGTTTTTAGCGAAATATGGAACTAAGTGATACTGTAAAATATAACTTAAATGGTTATAACTCGTTTAAAGAAAGAAACCGAACGGAGGGGTGTGTATTTATTATAAAAGTATTTATAAATTAGTGCTTTATAATTCAAATGAAATGTTGAATCACCGCGATTTCTTTTAGGTCAGTTCATGTTTTTGATACAAAGGTTTCCATATTAGCTGTTTATAGACCCCTAACTTTTTTCGACTTTACTCTAAATCATTTATTAAGTTGATTAAAACGATTTTTTTGTTGCTGGAGATTTTAACATAAACCTCTTGAATATATTGAAAATAGGCATGCTTTGGATTTCTTGTTTGTGCTTGAAAAGGTTTAATCCAGCTTTCTAAACCGCAGTCTGGCAAATTCAAAAACTTTAATAGACAATATTTTACAAACAATTAGTGAACAATACTTCCTATAATATAAAGCCCTTATAAGCGATCATTGTGTCAATTTTCTAAGACTACCTTTTTAAAAACGAAGTGTTAACAAAATTTTAAAAAAAATTTTCACCTCAAGCTTATGAATTGTTCTTTCTAAATTGTCAGTTGCAAATTTTGAATATTGTTATTTTTCAAAAAACGTTAATCAAATTTATGAATGTTTTGATGGAATTATTCACGACTGTTTTACCAAATGCTTTTTAGCTTCAGTCAAACAAAAGAAACCAAATTTACCCTGGTATACACAAGAATTAGCTGCATTAAATCGTCTAAAAATTGTTACTATAAAAATTTAGAAAAAACCCTCTTTCATAATAAATTTCTTATAAAAAGTTGGAAAAATTACAAAATTAAAGTAATCATACAAAATCGCAGTATTACGCCAAAACTATCTACATGTGACATAAATCACTATGGCCGTCTTGAACACATTGATGAAAAATAAAGCAACGCTCCCAATATTGATTTGGATATTCAAGGTTTCACAGATACTTTCTTTAGAACCAGACGAATCGAACCTCGAAAGTTCTTTTATTTACCTAGAGCTTTTTTACGTCTCAATTATCTTCTTTTTACTTTAGTAAAATCACAATTGATGATATAAATATAGCTGTGGCGTTTGAATAACAAGAAACTTCGGGCCTAGATGAAATAAACTTGAAATTACTTATATATATTTTGCCTATCATCCGTAATTTCTTGTTCATATTTCAATTCTTCTATACAACAAGTATTTTTCCAGACAAACTAAAATTGCAAAAGTTCTGCCAATTCTGAAACCTAATAAACAGCCTACCATATTCAGCTCGTATAGACCTATTTCTTTGTTATCAACTTTGCTAAAATTTTGGAAAGTTATTTTTACGAAATTGAGTAACTATCTTAACAAAATAAATTTCTTCTATAAACATCAATTTGTTTTGGCCTAATAAATCAACCACGGAGCCCTATCAGAACTATCATTATCTGTAGCAACAGCTTTGAACAAAATAAATGTATTTCTTCTTAGACTTTTTAGCGTCGATAGTGAACAATATCTTACTATATAATTAGAAAGTTGGGACAGAGGTTTTTATAATTTGATCCGGACTATTTATCTTTTAGAAAAATATATTTTTCAATAATTTTTATTCCAGCATATTCTAGTCTGGTGTTCCTCAAGGACAACTTGGTCGCTATTTTTTAATTTACATAAATGACATACACAAGGTTTAGACAAAAGCAACTTATCATGTATGCAGATGATTTAACTCTAATGTTTAATACAAAAATCGATCAAGCCATTCAACTTACTAAAAACATAAATGGGATTTAATAAAATAAAAATAATCATGAGAAAAAACTTTAAAATTTCCAAAAGAAAAACCTACCCCACTTTTATTTAATAATGTTAGTATCAAAAGATAGCCGAATAAAATTCTTGGGAACATAGAAAAAATTTCTTTCCTCATATAATAATATTTGCATAAAAACCAGAATTTTAGGGCGAAAAAGCAAACACTTACCACTAAGAAACCTATTATTCCTATTTTACACTTAGTTATGCAAACCTATTAGGGGCCAACAACAAACACTGGTAAAACTTCAAAGTTAATGAAAAATTTTACAAATTCATAAACAAAAAGGATCAGGAAACAAAATTTTAAATATATACAAATTAACTTTCACCCTCATTTTTATTATAAACAATAGTAAAACGAGGAGAAACACTTTTTGTTCCAAATAGTTCGTTATGATCATCTAACGACAAATGTAAATTGCACATTCCGAGATTTAATGAAAATTCTAATTTCAGAAACATTACTTTGGAATTGAATCTTGCAATAAATTGTTAAACAAACCAAATCCAACAAAAAATTTAAAAGGGTAAAACTACTACTAAAAAACCAACTTTTCTCTCTTTAAATATATCCAAATATAAAATTTTATATAATAACAAACATTAAATTAAATATTATTTATCATTTTTAGGCTGTATATACATATTATATATATAAGTAACATATTAAATAACTCAATATAAAAAAATTTCATTATTGGCTTTTTTCCCTCTTTTTTTTAAAATGTGTAATATAAACTTTGGAGACTCACTCGAGGATAGTTTACCCTTTGTCTTCTCCCCTAAGGATCTTCGGAATTGAAATATAAACCTCAACCTCGAAAATTTTGTCATCTGGGGGAATTGGTTCAAAGTTATTTTTTTCTTTTTAAAAGGTGTAAATTTGAGCCTTTCCTCTGATTTTGCTGTGAAATGAAAAATTTTATTATTATTATTATTATTATTATCTTATGAATGATATTTTTGTACATGTTTGTTTTTGGCTTTACTCTTCTTCCAAATTCTGCTGGAGTGCATCTCGATCAACATTTTACTTCCTTTGACCTTTCTTCTTTTTTCTTTCTTAACTTTTGTTGGAGTAATCCCGATGAAGATCCATCTTCCTTTGATCTCTTTCAGAAATGAATTTATACGATGCTACTTTAGATCGATACACTATTCAATGCTTATCTTTTTTTTCCAATTTTTATTAATAAATTTATTATTATATTATTAAATTAAATTATAAATTTACATTGATTTTTTGAACATTACATTCAAGTTTTTACCACTTATTTAGAAAGAGCCTCACTGGTTGTTAGGGTGAGTCAGCTTAACAGTTGAAGGTCAGGTGTTCGATCCCAATGGCTCCTAACACTTAAAAACAATTTCACAAAAACTGTGATTATAACCATCTTAAGCATAATACGAACATATAGCCTTACGGTTGAAAGTGCTTTGATATCTCCAACCAACCAACCAACTTATTTAGAAATAAGAATACGCAACATATATATTATTCTAAAATTAACAAATGTGAAATACCTTTACTTTTTTTACCTTTATACATAAACAAAATTTGCTTTTCTGAATTGTGCCAAAATTTACTTATCAAATACCAAATGATATTAACCTTTTGTTTACGCTACACAAAGTTACATCTTGATTCGAAAACACTCTCATTTCCTTCTTTTTTAAAATTCAAGTGTAATTTTAAGATTTACCTTTTTTATTATAGTTTATAGTTTGTAAGTTGTTTACAGATTATTGCCAATTTGTAATAAATACATATTGTTCTCCTTCTTTGAAAATTTAAAATAAATCTAATATTAAATTTATTTAAGAAACAGTGTATTAGGGAACATATGTAATATATAATATATGGATGTAAGGAAGTATGAAACATTGTTTGAATGAATACTTTTATTCTATATATTTTTTTAGTTATTGATCAGCCTCGTAGGCAGGGAAGTGGGTAAACTGATTTTAATGAAGTTATTAAAGCCTTCAAAATTTAAATATTATTAGTTAGGTTAAAATTCATTTAAATTCTACTGCATATGAAATTAAATCCAATTTCATTCAAAAAATTTTTAATGAATTGGGCAATATTTTAGAAGAGCTTACGGTAGGACGCATGTAGCCCTTCAAAAGTTTTTATGTTGCCAGCTGAGATATACATGCTTAAATTCAGTAGTCTATATTAGCGATTTTTTTTAAATATTTGATATTTAAATTTCTTATCAAATAAATTTATTTATCATTTTTACTTGAAAACATTATTTTGTGAATAGTTAAATTTTTATTTAAATTATATCATTTATGATCACTTTTTGATAATCATGCATTCCTTACCGATATTTCAGTTACTCATCATGACAATATCTCGATTCATTATATCATTTAACATTGCAATTTGCATTATCTGAAGTATTATTATCTAGTATTTCATTCTGTTGTGAATTATTGATAGGTACGCTTACGTTACCTGGAAATACATTTTTAATGGTAGAAGCGTGGGGGTATCCTTATTTTCTGGGTTATATTCATTCCCAATCATCTGTTCACCTATGGAAAATTATTCTTCTCTTTAATGCGATAGAGACAACTAAAAAAATAATTCGTTCTTGTATCATTAGCACAAAATATAGATTTTACCTTTTAATTCATGCACCTGTTTACAAATTTACTTTCATACAACTAGTGAAACATTTAAATGAACATAACTTTTGCTATTCTTAACGTTTATTCAGGTGTGATATATCACATCAAAACTATCTTATCCTTCTCAACAAAAAGGATTATTCTGCTCAAATTGACTGATTCAACGTTAATTTACTATATATATTCTCATAGACATCTATTTTGAGCTTTCAATCGGAACCAAATGTAATAAGAAAACGCTCGATTTTAGAGGTCAGCATCTAAAGAAATTTTCTTCAAATTTCCAATCATATGAGAATACGCTTGACTTATATTATGGCTAGGTGATAAATTACACATTTGTTAGGGTTAAAAATATTTTTTGTTAAATTTTCATTCAAATTTCTGTACGCTAATTGAATTATATTTAATAAAATTAAAATGTTAATTTCTGTAGAAATAAACTTTGAAAGTTTAACGGTTTTATATTCTATTCCATAGTTATCCCTTGTTATATATTTATATTTCAATTTTTGATAGCAAAAGTTCTTAATGATTCAATTAAATTACAGAAGGCAATAAAAAGAGTTTCAATTTATCAAAATTTATGTTCGTGCTCAATTTAAGCAACAAATTTAGTTTATTAGTTATCTCTCTCTCCGATTATGAAATCTTATCTACTTATTTGTTTCTTTTCGCTGTTCATGATTGCTCATACTTCTTATGAACAGTTTAATTTTTAGAAAACCAAATTTAATAAAGCCATTTTTATTGATTACATCTCAAGGATAACCCATATAAACGAGCATACGAAGTAATAATACTAGCCGCAGCATAAATGAAATTTCCATTCAGTAATATATTAGGATCGTATTTTAATTCTTTAGTATTTAAAATTAATAGCATTGAGTGATATTTAAAAAAATTAATTAAAAAAGAAACAATGATTATAAGAAAAACTTTAGGATTTCCCAAAGATCTCTAAGTGTCCCGCAAGAAATAGTCAATTAAACTAGTATATATTTTTTTACGTTTAAGTTTAGATGTTTTTCTTGAACGAAAACTTTTAAATCAGTTATTATAAAAGAACAATAAGAATCTTATCACTACTAATAAATTTGATTCAGAAGTTTTTATATATTTTTTTGTTTCATTGTAGTTTACGTTTCAATTATAATATATTTTT
The DNA here is from genome assembly GCA_030549495.1 of Nectonema munidae. NCBI lineage: Eukaryota > Metazoa > Nematomorpha > Nectonematoida > Nectonematidae > Nectonema > Nectonema munidae. The sequence goes on along the minus strand of JAUIRK010000952.1, from coordinate 77,925 downwards.
GGAAATAAAATTCAACAAATTTTTAATACTTTTTAGGGTGTCATTTCTTATCTTGAATGTATTTCTCCTTTCTTTCAATTACGAATAACTCCGAAACCATAGTAGTTTTCTTGAACCCATAAAGTGTCAAATTTTCATTCCACATACCCCCCAGACAAAATTACTATACAATACACCCTTTGAATAGCGGCCACCTGTTTAACAATGCTACGTGTCACCCTCACCTAGAATTTTCGAACATTAAACTTATTTTTCTTCCTTCTAACACTTCTTCCATCACTCAACCACTGGATCAAGGAATCATACACGCGGTCTAGTCAAGGTTTAATCAAATGGAGCAAGAGCCAGGGTTAACCGTTTCTTATCTGATACGACGTACTTATGTTTTGCAAGCTATCTATTGGGTTCACAAAGCATGGAAAGAAAAAATTGTTGACACAATTCACAAGTGTTTTCAAAGATGTGGAATTGGTTATAAGAACCCTGAAAATAAAGTTGATCAAGAGAAATAAGAGGAGAATGATGATGTGGAAAAGAGTTGCAATGAGTATGGATAATTTTGTTGGAATTGAAGCTTAACTAATAACAACTTATCTTGATCCGGCTTCAACTGTTGAAGATTTTGAGCGCAGGCTTGAACTCAACCAAGAAGATGGTGAAATCAGTAAAGAAGATTTAAAAAATAGTTCACCTGAACTCCAACACAAGAACATTGTGGATGTCATTAAGAGTATTTCTGACATACAAGCATTTGTGGTTAGCAAAGGCTTCACTAAAATACTAGGAAAATAGATAGAATTAAATGATACAGTGGAGCAAGAATCCAAACTCGCAAAGATCTTTGATTATTTAAAAAAAAAGGATAATGGAAGCCTTTATCAAAACCTACACCAGTTTTAGAGCAAACAGTATCTAAAAGCTCTTCAGATTTATATATTGGTGTCTTTATCATATTTCACCTTTTGTTTGCCATTTTTTGCTGTTTAGTTTTTTTAATGCATTGTTTCATTTTTAAAACTTTTTAAACGCCAAATTAACCTGTGCGACCCCCTGTCAATAATGGCCATAATTGTGTTTCCCTTGAGTGGTCGCTATAGACAGGTTTGACTGACAATTTTCAGAGAAGTTGAAATATACAAAATCCAAAAAAAATTTCGGCGCTAAACTTTTTCAGTTATAACTTGAAAAAATTTTAAATGAAAATAATAGGACATTATTTAATAAATAAATTAATTTTTTTATGGTTAATATAAATATTTCATTTTCTCTTTGACCAATCTCTGGAAGTCCAGTATAATGCTTTTGGATCGATTCTCATTTGACGTTTTGCTTTTGCACTGTTATACTCATCCAAAAGTTCTTTCGTAAGTGTGATGATGTATTGTCCCTTATAATAGCATATAACGTTGAGAGATTGCAGGGTATAGATGATGTCCTCTTTCTTAATGCTTGTCATTTCTGAAAGTTCTCTAAAGTAAAAAATTATTAAACTAAGAATAAAGTGTGAGCAATCGAAAGGATAAAATCAATACAAATTAATATTCCATTTTTGTAATATCTATTTTTTTTTATTAATTTGTATTAATATTAAAAAGTTTAAAAATTTAAATAAATGTGTTTCCTTAAGAAAGTAAAGTTGTGATTCATTTTTATAAATGGACAACCATTTTTTTAATCGAGTAAAGTTGTGCACTTAAATAAACTTGCTCAAAAAAAGATTTTTCAACAAAACTAATTGAACACATACATTTAACAAATCATGAGTTTGATTTTCTAAAAGTTGATATTTTACATAAAGGCGATCCGAAATATTAAGAATATTACGAAGCATTCTATTCTTATAAAAACCCACACTGTATAAACGAACACATTGAAATTCCGCAAACATATCACCATCTAATACAACGTTAGTCCTTTGGTATCTCTTTGGTAGCCCATTGTTTGTCGTATACATCATTTTATATATTATGCATATTCCTTCCATATTCCTTTGTTATTGTTAAAATATCGTCACCTCTACCTTTATCACCTATATTCACACATTATATGCTTTTAATTGTACACATATACATTACACAGTTACATATATACATGTATATATATATATATATATCTTTTACTCTTCAATACTCACAATTACTTTTTATAACTTGAAAACGGTGTTAGTGTACACCGAAATTAATTGTTATTTTTAATAAAATAAATTTCCTTCTCATTCAATTATTATTTTCTTCAAATTAATTAAATAAATAGCTTTCCTTATTTCAATATATCAAGACATGAATTGCATGTCTTATATTTTTTTATATCACAAGATATCATTAAAAAATTTTCATTATGAGAAAGATAAATAAAAAAACGTAAAAAAATATATCGTTGGCTCCCCTTACTTTTAAAATTGAAAGATAAACCTAGTCTTAATTAATTTTTTATCAAATAATGCACATACGAAACTAAAAGTAAGGGGAGCCAACGATATATTTAAAAAAAATAAATATTTTTTGATTTGAACATTTTTCGATTCTTTGATTACAGAATTTTATTTTGATTATTTGACTATATTATTTAGAAATCGTGCAAATTGTAAAATATAGGTAATAACTTTTGTAACATCGTATGAGGTAGCGAAATATGAACAGAAATTTGATATTTTTCGATTTTTAATAGAATATTTTTCGATTCTTTGATTACAGAATTTTATTTTGATTATTTGATAGGCATATTATTTAATATCGTGAAAAAATGCAAAAATATAGGTAATAACTTATCTAACATTGTCTCCCCGAATGAGGTATATCAAATCTTACATCTAACAAAATATGAACAGAATGTTGAACATTGTCTTCCTAGTCATTTGTACATGGAATAGAAACCATTGTAGTATACTGGTTGGAGATGAATCATCCTAGTATACAGGTTGGAGATGACACTCAAGTTGCCTACCCGCGTTCAACCGTACAGGTTATGAGATATATATATATATAATTGAGAATAACATTAGACCAAAGCCGTTGAAATCAAAATTTCCAAAATGAGACAAAATACAGTAATTTCGTAGTGGGATATGAGAAAAATGTTTTATACGTGAAGCTATCTAAACGAATACTTACGCAATGGTTATTTGAGCGTTTTCATTATCCTCATTCTTCTTCAAATTGCATATGATGTCAAAGACTGTTTGCGACCAGTAACTTCGATATGACAATAATCCTAAGTCTGAAAGCGGCTTTTCAGGTGAACCAGTTAAACCTTCTCGTTTGCTCAACTCATAACCTGTAAATAATAGCACAGAAAAATTAGGATGTTAATTTAAACGTTATATAAAAATGTGGATAAATATAAACGTTCCCTACTACTAGCACCATCTTATGTTTGCAATGCTAAGCGCACAAAATGGGCAGCGTAAGCAAAACAGAGCAACAGCTTATCCAGCCTTTCCAAATCAAGTTCAGAAATAAAATTCCATTACTTTTCAAACATTCTCCTGACTTAAATTTCGTGACAACTTCTGATATTTCGGCTCGTTTCTTCATACACAAAAAGAGTTTTGCATTAAACACTGCACGCTAAAGCACGAGACACACACTTGCACAACTTGACAAAAAAATCACCGGCACTTCGCGAATATCTCGACAGAATTGACCCAAAAATACAAACGATTCCACTTTGTCCACTCTGCAACCAGCTCCTAAACAACACACATCATCTCTTCAATTGTCCCGACATTAGAACCCATGCTTTATGGTCCACCCGTGTCAAGTGGTAAACTTACTAGCAAAGTGGGCAAACAATTTTGATCTAAAAACTGCAAGCCATGCGTTGATCACCTAACGGCGGCTTTTATGTTGATTGGCTGAATTTACACTTTTTATCGCTGCTGCTGAGAAAGTGTAACAAAAATTCTGCACTTTCCCTGTGATTTACTTTCTTGAAAAAAAAATACTCAATCTCAAATAAAAATAACTTCCATTTGAGTGACAGATTAATAATTAACTGCGTCATCCACCACGAACTGTCGACTATGTGGAGTATCCAAGATCTTCAAGCCTACAACTTTTCAAAAGGAAGCTAGGGGGTCGCCAAGCCTCGGCAGGGGAGCCGCGAAGTCTTTTTTATAATTTAACTAGAATAGATTTTTGTCATTGTTTTGAAGAAGAAAAATGAAGGCTGTGTTGCCTTTTAATGACTTCCATAGTTACATTATAGAATGTTTTTTGATGTTAACAACGTTTTACTGAAGGAGGAAGATTATAAATAAAAAGGATGGTTTCAGAGAGATGGGGAATGGTTACATTTTAAAAATAATGTTCCTTTTGAACAATTTAAAGTTAATTTTTCATTAAACATTTCCACTATTATATACATAATTTTTTCAGTCATAGGAATATTTTTTAAAATTGCTTTCTCATATTTCAAAAAAATAAACTCATAATTATGACTTTCAAAAAGAATGGGAAGAGATTTTTTTACGAGTTTTAGGGAAAAGTGTATGTGCATGATATGCAATAATACTGTGGCACAATTCAAAAAATGCAATGTAGAACGTAATTTTTCTACCTGTCAGAAAGATTATATAGATAAATATTCTGAAAATGGTGAAATGAATAAAATAGAGGTTATGCAACTTAAAACGGCTTTAGTTAATAGTCAAAAAATTCATTTCTACGTCAAATACATTTACAATTGCATCTTTTGTTGTGGCAAAAATGATTGCCAAAAAATGTACTTTCGAAGATGGGGAAATTCTGAAAGATTGTATGATAGAAATTGGCACAGTTTTTTTTTGAAAATTTCACAAAAAAATCAGAAATAATTTGCGCGATAAAATCTATGCCACTTTCAAGGAAGACAATTACCCAAAGAATTTAAATGATGCGTCAAAGTGTAAAGAATCAAATAAAGTGAATGATTCCACTCGAAACTGAAAAAGCTTTCATCTCAAGCAAAGGGCATCCACCGGATGATTTACCGGCATGCTCTCTTCTGTGAGACTCTCTCTGCTTCGCTGCAGGAAGTGCTTGAATCTTTAACGCAAATTATGTGAAGACTCAAGCACTTAGCCAATTTAAAGAACTATGCAAAGACATGAATGCTGACGACAAAGTCCTTCGCTTCTACACTGCAGTACGTTGGATGTCGAAAGGAAATGTTATTAATCGTGTCTTTGAAATGAAAGATGAAATAAAGCTATTCCTGGAGACTCAAGAAGGAAAAGATCTTGTAGCTTAACTAGCTGACATTTTTGACGAGATGAACAAGCTAAATTTGAAGCTTTAAAAGAAGGGAAACACGTGTTCTTCTTTTTCAAGATAGTCTTCGAGCATTTTTAAACTGCAGAACTGGCATCGAAAAACCAATCTTGGAAACATCTTTAGGTTTGAAAAACTATGTGACTGAACGTGATGTATCCAGCATGCCTAATGATATCCAAGTTGAATTTCTAGTAAGGACCAACTTTTCAGCTCGTGATCTCTTCAAGGTGAAATGCGTGACTCAGTTCTGATGCTCTACGTGTCCTTGTTACATTTGCGTATACCTACTTATGTGAGGCAGGATCTCTTGTCAATATAAAAACAAGGAACAGATTGGATGTTGGAGATAACATAAGACTGCCTCTAATAAACGTTCGGCTACGAATTTCAAGGCTTACTGGTGAAATGCAGCATCATACATCTCACAAGCTTGGCTAGATAGCTGTTCAAACCTATCGATGTTTTTTTTTGTAAAAATAATCTGCCTTCTTCTATAGTTGAGTCTTTAATTAAAAAATCTTAGAATTTTGTAAGTCTGGCGTAATTTCAATTTCATTGAGACGTTGGTTCAGTTGGTAGCTGTGCACGACGAATTCGTTTCTTTTGATGAAGAGCATTTTTGGAAGATGCGTATGGTGTGACATTTAAAGGAATAGAAGTAATGCACGACTGAATAATTTGGCAAGGCTTGCTTTGTATATTTTTTGCTTGTGTTTTAACTTCATTATTAAATTTCGCAACATTCTAACAGTAGCGTTTGCAGAAGGATTTAAATTTTATAAGTGCGTGCTCTCCATTCCCAAAACGAGTGATTGCTCTTCCTTTGCATGGTAAAGATTTTCTAAATTCACAGCACCAATTGTATCTATTGGAAACGACCTTGTCTTTCACCATTAAAAATCCGCGTATATTTAACTTTTTGTCGCCCTTTTGAGAAGTAATAGTTTCAAAAATTTCAGCCTCCATTTTATTTTATTGATAAGAAACGAAGAATAAAAAATGTTTGATAAAAAATATTGCATAAAATTGAAAAATTTGTAAATATGGAGGAATTTTGTAAATTTTAATTTTAGGGATTTAGACATTCGGGAATGTGACCTAGACCCACTAAATTTGCTAATAAATAATTACAGAATTTTAAAATATTTTTTTAATGTTTCAACCCTATATTCTTCACAGAAAATTAAAAAAAATAAGCTGCTGATAGTAAGCAGTAAGTAGGGGGTCACATGAGTTTCAAACTTTTAGATAAGTGGTTGCAAGTGTCAAAAGGTTGGGAATCCCTGAGCTAGGAGGATTGGAGCATACTATTCGAAAAAAGTAGGTAAAAGTTATCCCTTGAAAGTCTTCATAGATCAAGAGATGGAGCGATTTATTTCAGGAAAGAAGAAAACGACAGAACCAGAAGATGGTTTGCAACTCCTGACAGGAGACATTATTTTCTCTATTGACGAATAGCTGCTTTCAAGGATTGTCCGTGATTTACAACTTCATTTCAAGAAAAGAAAACGGCTATGAGGTGGAAGAAGACATCATTTTAAATGCGATTTGTTTTACAAAAAATTTTAAAATCAATTTTAATAAAAATTGGTATCTTGATTTTTTTTAATATAAACATAAAAATTTTAGGTTTTTTTTAAAATTAATTTTCAAAGTAAAAAATTTTCATTTTAGCTTTGAAATATAACTCTAATGGTTGTAAGCCCGCATTGATGGAAAACAAAAATGTCAACAATTTTTTTTAAATAACATTTTAATCAGCTCCATCTTTCTCTTTTAATACGACATTTCACTCTTTAGATATAGACCCAACATCGAGACAATTTAATTATAAATTAATATAAACTAAGGCAAGGATATTTAAAAAAATCTTGTTCAACAACTCTCTATCAACCTCTCTCAATAATTAGACTTTTCACAAAATGTCCTTTCCAAGTGTTTTAAAAAATAAAAATAGCTCATTAATATCATTTTTAATTTTAGAATTTAAAAAAAAAATAAAGAAAATAAATTTAAAAAAATAAAGAATTTTTAGAATTAAAATTTTAAGAAAATTTGATTGGAGGAAAAAAAAGATTTAAAAGTTGTTATCTTCTAACTTGATCTGGCTCGATTCATCTTCCTAAAAGTGCTGCTCTGATTTTTCCTAATTTTATTAACACCATATATCTTTTTACTTCTTGATATTTTTAAATATTATCTTTTAAAAATAGTTTCCATATTGTTTAATCAGAACGATTTTAGGGTTAAATACCACATTTTCAAGGGAACGATTTAGATTTTTAAATGAATATCTGCTTATGTTTAATAAGATATTTTACAACGCAATTAATTTTTAGCGTATTAATTATTATTATTATTATGGATATAGTTTTTTAAATGATTAAGACAAATAAAGAGATTTTTTCTGCTGGAATTTTAAGTTTCCAGAATCAGTTTTTTTGTAATTATTATCGATTTGCATACTCTTTACTGTTATAATTTTTTTAATTAAGAAATAATAATTAACATATTTTTAGTTTAGTCAATTTTGTTAATTTTTTTGGAAAAAATAAAACAAATTTACTTTTTAAAACGTTTTGCTCAGATTGATATGAAGTACGCACACTAAACCTCTTCTAGCATATATTATCATAATAAGGTGATTAGGCAATCTAGATATAAAAAAATCGATACACATGAAAGTAAAGTAAACATTACTAAACTCTATCAAAAGTCTGCCAAAGCCTTTTCTTTGATAAGGTGGAAGCGTGAGAATGCAAGCAACATTGTAATCTTCTGAGGATTCCTTTTCCTGAAAAGGCAATTTTTGAATAAGATGCTTTTACTAAGATTTTCATTTCGTGCAATGCAGGATTTAGGATTGGGAAATTAGCAATAACTTCCTTATCCCTATCATTAATACCGATGACAAAAGCGAACATTTGATTGGTTAAAAACCAATTAATGGTATTCATTAAGGCTATATTCAAAGATGTAATTTCATTCTATTAATATTCATTAGTGAATAATTATACTTTTATTGATAAACTTTAGAAGTAATTCTTTTTAAAAATTTTAAATTTATAAAATGAATAGAGATGTTTAAAAAATAATTTAAATATTTTTGTATCATTGAAATTTTAGTGCAGAAAATATTTGAAAAATTGATAAAAAATCTTGTTGAAAATTTAGTGATAAATAAGGAAAGTGTAATTTAACAAATAACTAATATGAATAGTCTGTCTTAATAATCTGGTCGATAATGGGTTAATCAAGGTAGGAAAGAAACTAAGATAAGTAGTATGTTGACGGAAAAAAGAAAAAATGATACTTATCAATTTTTATGCAGGAAGACATTAATTAGAAAATAAATCTTAATTATTATTTTTTTTAGTGAAAAAAAGTTTTTAACATCCTATATCTTGATTAAAATAAATGTACAAAAATTCTGTTTTTGAGTGAAGTAATTCTTAAAATATTTTTTGATTTTTGTTTGACATCATTTGTGAACGAAACCTTTATTAAACTTCGTTCCGTTTGAATCTACTTTCCTTTTAACATTTTGTCTAATACATGCAATGGAACAACCTGATACATTTGTACAATAATAATTGGATTTATAAGAGTAAAAATTCATTTTTATTCCTCCCTCCCTCGGGAACCAGAAATAAAGATCAAACAGTGGAATTGGTGTTACCTTTGAGAAGTAGCCAACGATGTGCGCTCCATGTGAATCATTCTCTGTGAGTATGTAGAAGAGAAATGGGTCGGTGTCGTAGTAGAGGGTTTTGTGGTCCAAAAATAGCTTGGCCAAAAGGCACAAATTTTGGCAGTACGACTTATTCTTTCTTCCATCAATCTCGAAAAAGGAGAGACCGTCTTTCCGGTAAATTTCGTTGCCAGGGGGATGCCTTAGTGTGCACTTGGCCTAAATGCACATTTTAAATATTGAATAAAAAATAATGAAAGTTCTTTACTAAGGACTAGTGAATGGAAAATGGAGCATTTCATTTCGATTCATCTATGAATTTTTAAAAAAAATTGACATACTTATAGAACTCGCTAAGACAGGTTTGACGATGTTTACCTCAACTTCATACGCCATGTGGTTGTCGAGATATAAACTCTCAAAGTTGGTTCAAGGGGGTCATTTTTGTAAAAATTGAAAATACTAAAAGCTGAAAATCTTTGCGAGCTTTGTAGCTACAGACATTAATTTAGTATCATATCAAAAAAAATTTAAGTCAAACAAAAAAAAGAAATTTTAATTGACCTTTGACTCCAAAAATGTCATTTGATGAAAAAATCGATTTTTCTGTAACTTTGTCTAATAAATTTGATAAATCAAAATCAACCCGTGTTATCACTCAAGCTAAGTAGGCGTCTGATAATAGAACACGAAAATGGCGCACGAATACGACTCACACTTCATTAGCGGATTCAATATTCATACCACAGATGATAAGTCGAAATTTCAGAATTGCATTTGAAATAATTGATGTTCTATAGTTCAGGCCATTCATAGAACTAGTCAAAGCTGACTTTATTTTAGATTTAGTGCTTATATCGAAAGCACTAAATCTAATAAAAAAAAAAGTTTCGCTTGCGCTAACACTTTCAAGAATAAACCAAAGTATCATTTCGCTTTTAAGCAGCAGTTTCACTTGCACTTTTTTCGCTTTTAAACAGGAGAGTTGAAGTAGCTCTTTAGAATTAATATCAATTCATAAAAAAAATTCCTTTCGTGCAAAAGTTTTGGATGAAGATAAAACTGATCTTCCTAGAAAGATAGCGGGAAATAGAATGCAAAATATTTCGAATGAAGCAGACGAAGGCAAACGAAATTTAGTTGCAACAAAAAAACAAGAAACGAAGAGCTTCGCAAAGTTCACTTCTTGTGATAACAAATAGATGGCGTTTCAATATACCAGACAAATATAAAGAATGGGAAGATTTTTTACTTTTTGACTCTGGAAAAGAGGATATCCAATAAGTTTTAATTTTGGAACTGTAAAAATGAAGCAACTAACGGCACGATATCAACATTGGTTCGTTGATGCAACTTTCAAGGTGTGTTCAAGTATTTTTTTCTCAAATTTTTACAGTCCATACTTTTCAGTGATACCAGAGTATTCCTCTACCAAATTAAAAGATGGTTGGTTTACCAAGAACTAATAATTCTGTTGAAGCATGGCATTTGGTGTTTCAAAGTTTGTAAAGCGTAATCCTACAATTTGGAAACTTCTAGTTAACATCCAAAAAAACAAATGCAAGAAGTTGTTTAAGTAGACGCTATGTCTGGCTTTACTAATTTATCTCTAAAAAAGTTATTTGATAAAAGAGTTTTAGATTTTTTAAAGGATGTTCTTGAAATCTTGCAATGAATATTTTAACAATAAACTTTCATTGATTTTTTTAAATGTTTTTAATTTTGAGAATGGTACTACGACATTTGGAATAGGCAATTAGCCGAAAGACATTTGACCAAAAGGACATTTGGTGGAACAAAACTTTTACCAAACAGACATTTGGCTAAACAAAAAATTTCTAAAGTTCTGCAACGAATAAAAATGTTGTTTTTATGTTAAAACACTAAAACTCAAAAAAATAAAATAAGAATGATAGAAAGAAACTTTTTGTCTAAAAAATTAATTGTAAAAATTGGTAGAACAATAACTTTATTCAAAAAAAATGAAACAAATTTTTAAATTTAAATATTGTGAGCAATCGCTTTCCTTTTTTTTTATTGTTAGAGGAATAAAAAAATAAGACGAAGAACAAAAGTAATGACGAGTGTGATAGATGTAATCGAAAAGAACAAAATGAGATGGAATGGACACGTGCTGAGAAGGGAAAAAGATGAGAAAATAAGGAAAGCATACGATGAGCGGGTAAAAAGAAAAAGAGGAAGGCAAAAAATGAGATTGGGAGATGATTTGGAAGAAAGTATGAAAAAATTTGGTTTGAAAGAAAGCGATGCTACAGACAGAAAGCTTTGGAGAGAACGGATCAAAGCCATCGACCCCCAATAAGGGGATACGATAGAGATGAAGAAGAAGGTATATTGTGAGCAATCGCTTTCAGAAAATTAAAGTATACATTGCATGCGCTATAATTAAATTAAATTAAATGTCGTGTTAGATAATAATACATCATTATTTAGGCCAAATGTCTGTTTGGTAAAAGTATTGTTCCGCCAGAGGTCCGTTTGTTAAAATGCCTTTTTCATCCAAATTTCCATCGGCCAGAATGGTTAGTTCTTTAAATAGTAATTGTTTTTTAATTGGATAAAAATTTCCATCATTCAAGCAAACATGTGCATGTTGCTTTAAAATTGTCGCTAAAAACGAATACCGTTTAATCGTTCATCGCTCAAGGGTATTACTGCTGAATTATAAAATCATATTTCTAACGCCCAAATAAAAAGAGGTAAGAGAGAAAAGAAATTCCGTACCAAATGGCGGCGAAGACAAGTCAAACTTTTGACGTATTTCAAACAGAATTCGCAAAGATACATCACAGAAACGTAGGTCAACTCCTAAATCAGGGAAGAATGGCAAAGCGCTATGAACAAAATAATGGAAGCTTACTTGGGGATAGGGAGAAAAATACCAGGGCTTGATTCGATAGCGCCCAAGCTCTATGCACTTCACATTCTTCATGCGCGTAACGATATCGTCTACATGCGGCACCATGCTATTACTCGATGTGCTGAAGCGAATATTCAAATTATTATAGGAATTAACATATGCATACAAAGATATGGAATCGGAAATGTCGATACCGATGCTTAACGAATGCTGATACGAAGAAAATAATTCAAGTATATAAATTTTTTAATTATTTTGTATTCAATGGATACAGATATATTGTATTTGAATAGAATCTTCAATCTGTTAAATTTGAAATTTGTAAAAACATAAGCATCTTTCAAGTAGTTCCTTCTCATTTGCTTCTTCTAGGAGGGTAAACTCTTCCAACACAACTAAACGACAATTAAAACTTTGGAAAGGTAAAACAAAATTGACTTACTAGGTTATAAAGTAGAAATTTTTGGTATACTTCCTTGAAATGCTACTATATGCGCAAAGCGATATTGCATAAAATACAAAAGTTCTTTTACTGTTTACAGCTCCAGTATAAACTTTAATTTACCGATACCGACCAAACAAAAAAGTCAATTAAGCGAATACCGATCCATTAGTAGCTAATTATGATTTTTAAAGGCATTTAACTAGATCTTACCAATAATACTTTAATTATTTAGGAGATAGGCTATTATTATTAAAGGTAAAACACCATATGTTAAGTGGCATGGAATTAATTTTTATAATTCATTTTATTTTCAGACTTAGTTTTTACATTTGCAGCTAAACTTACTCTAAGATGCCGATCAAATAGGTACAGCACTACTAATTAACCAAACATTGGACTCGGGGTTCTGAATTTTGGAATTTGAAACCTTTGGTTAATCGTTGATCTAAAATTCTCTTACAAAAAAAGATAAATAGTAGGTTCACTATTTGAGGCTTAATTTATGTCTTTTTTGTCTGCTCATCTTTTTCAATGAGTTTTTATGTAACTTAAAGCAGGCGATTTTGATTTTGTATGAAAAAAGTCTTGTTCCATTTGATGTGAAGGGATGATGATTATAAAAATTAAAAAATATACCTCAATGTATGACATTTAGTTACCACATCTGCTGATGAAGGCTTTGCTGTGTGCTTCTAAACAAAATTAAAAAGTAAGTATAGCATAAAATCATATGATACTAAAGATCCAGAGCATTTATATTGTCTGAATAAATAGTAATATTCATCGTCCTAATATCCTAATAAATATTCATTAGGATATTAGGACACACTCACACACGCAAACATCTATATATACAAAGAGAAAAAAGACGCGAGACCACCAAAAAAAAAGATGATCAAACAGAGGTAGCACTTCTTGGATCTTCACCTCCTAACTATTTTTGTTCCTAGCAAATCGGCATTAACGCTGTTCTTATTCACGTTCAGCGTAACAGCATTTTCCCAAAGGACTTCCTCTTAATCATTCACTTTCACTATGAAAGTGTAAAGCCATGAAACAAAAAAAGCTTTCTAATCATGCAAAATGAAAGTAAAGCTTTGGATTGCATCCCTAAGAAAGCGAGAACGTTTGCTGTGATGTAATGAGGATGAAAAAATTTCATTCATTGAAAGAGAACGAGAATATGAAATATAAAGACTCGCAGGAAAGGCAAAGGAGATTTGTTCGTTTTAACGACGTCTAAGTGTATTGCTGTAGTTGCTCATAAATCAAACAGCTGATATATTTTAATGAATATATAGTATGGATTTTATTTATCTGGCTTTCTTTTAATATTTCTCGCCATTCCTCTGCTATTCTAATTCTCTTTTCATACTTTTCACAATAAGTATACTTCATCCTTTCATTGCTTACTTATGTCGCATAAGAATATGAGCTGCAAAAGGTAAAGGTATCGCGGGGTGTTTTCATCGAGAATGCACAATTGCGCCGCTTGTATCGAACAATGAGAAAGTAGGCTTGATGCGGGATCGAACCCAAGACCATGAGTTATCGAAACCCAGTACCTAAGCACCCTACTCACGTCCCCCTTTTGTTGAAAAAGGTATGTAAAATAATTTTATTCTACATTTTTAAATGTGTATTGATAATATATATTGTAAATTTTTGGGTTTACCGTTATTTTTTGTTTTCATATCATTTTAGTAATTTTTTTGAATGTGAAAATCGATGTTGGTTATAATGAGCGTTGCTTTTTAAATGTCAACAATAATAGATGACATCTTTTTAGATATAGTAATAATTTAAATTATATATTCTTTTTAGACGCAATGATAAAATTGCTGAATCAAGAGGATGATGATAACATTCAAAAATCACTACGAGTATTTAGGGCATGCTAGGTTAGGAACAATCTACCCCTGGAATTTTACTCCATCCCTAAATGTTGTCCCTAGGATATGTTAATAAAGCTTTCTGAAACCTTGATATGGTTGAACTTGGAGAGGAAATAGTGGTGTTGCAAAACAGGGAGACTTTTATATCATCAGAATAAATGTTAATTATTTTTATGTAGATATGTACACAAAAGTAAGAATTTTAATCAAGTTATATCGAAATACGGGGAGATATCATTAGATATTATATCAATCTTTAAAGTTGTCATATTAATTCGCGGAGACTTTGACTTTGATAAACCTAAATCTTGGAGATTGAAATAGAGAAAACGATCAAGCTTGAACATTAAAATTTCAATCAGAAACATCTTATCATTAACAACATATTCAAAATAATTACACTTTAGTGGAGTGCTTGAAAAACAAAGGTATGTTTAAATTGTGCTCAACTCTAAACTTATTTCAATTACTCCAAAAGGCAATCTTCTAATTTTTGCGCTTATCTCATAAAATAAGATTACTTGTATACACTATTTTTCGTGTTCTTGTTTGCATGAAGTCATACTCATTACACTACTTACATTATAAAGTGATGAGATCATCAATAATACTCTTCAATAAAATTATCTAAAAATCTAAATTATTGATCATCAATAATGATTTCTAAATCAAATTGTTTGAAACTTCGTTTCTTTCGTTTTCAAGTTAAGAATGCTACAGATTGGACAACTTTCAGAAAATGAAATCAATAACTACTAAATTTTCTTTCATTTTTGTGTTCTGCGCAAAAAAAGAGTTCAAAAGTATTTATTTTTGCTGCAAATGATCATTTAGACAAGAGAGAAAAAAATTACTGAAAAAAGTTCATATGAAAGAATAGAGGAAACTTACAGATGAAAAACTTTCCACGCTGTCACACTTTTTCAACGTATCTTGTTTATCTTCCTTCTTGACATTTGCATTTGAGTCGACCTGTTACGCAATAGTTTAGATTAGTGTATTTTAAAGAAATAGAGATAAGATATACACATATCTTTTAATTTAAGAGAAATTTTTGTAACTCAATGTTTCTAAAGTTGCGTTGTGGATTATCCACACATGCAAAATGTGTTCCTGAGAATAATAGATTTATGCGAATAAATCCACGTTAGCGAATCAAAAACAAGTGTTTACGATAACCAATAAACAAAGAGTTAAATGAAAATCATAAGAAGACACTTTATTAAAATCTCAAGTAAACGTTTCCAACAAAATTGCTTTCTTCGAGCTTTATAAAATGATAACTTTGGATATAGAATTTTTCTTTACAAACGCGATCTAAATATCCATTCGTTTTGCATAGCATTTTCATAGTGAAGACGGTTTGCATATGAGCGAGCTTACTAAAGTGATTTTAATAAAGTGTCCTTTTATAATTTTCATTTAAAAATATATATTGACCAAAAATTACAAACAAGCAGTATTAAAATTGTATTAATCATCAATAACACTCCACCATTAAATGTTGACTTTTACAAAAAAAATATTCCCATTCAAACTAAAGGCGTGAAAAGCTTTTCCGCCTTGCCAGCTCAAAAGCATGAAAACAAAAAAAAGCGCTTGTAATCAGAAATATTATATTTTAGTAAAGTTGAGTGAATGAGAAAAAGCGCATTTGCAATTCACTAATATGTTTTTAAATTTTCACAAAGCGGAATTTTAATTTCCACCAGCTAAGTCTTAAGTAGAGACATTAACAGGTTATCGATCACAGTCGACTCTACAAAAATAAAATCGTCTGCGTTTATCAATGCTTTTTAATACAAATCTTCTGCTTTACATTAGATATCGTCTGATTATTCTGGCCGATAACTGAAAATAGTTTCCCATCTCTGATTCGAACTGGCTGATCTGAGAGCCTTCGCGCATCATCATTATGTTACAGTAAAGAAGAAATAAAAAAATTATTAGAGTGTGACATAAAAAAAATGGAGAATAAATGATGAATAAGGGATATTAGTGGTATTCGATACGAAAATTTCGACACACCTCAGCGAGGTTATTGTACTTTTTCAAATCTTATACTAAAATAGTACATTTGAGCTTGGTTGGGTTGCGGATACTTTGTCAGCAGTATCTGAAATATTATTTTTGATTGGTTGTTGAATTTCACTTTTATTCAAGCAACTTTCTGGAAGCCAATCATCAAGCCGTTTATTGTCTAGTGAAAAAAATATTAGAAGCATAAATGGAATGTCCAGTAAATAAGAGAATTAGAGAGTAGAATTAAAAGTTAAAAAATGCAAAAAAAAAGTTTTTTATAAATTTATAATTCCCGCTGCCAATAATGAAATATATCAAGTTCCAAGTTTGACACACTTCTCAGTAGTTCATGGGCATTACCATTGCTGATCAGACGATTAATTAGAAAATTTCATTAGTAATACTTTAATTTGATCACAGCATACTTCCAAATTATTGACAGTGAATCGTATATTTTTTAGGATATTTGAAGTAATGAGTAAGTTGATTACAATCAATAAAGTGGACATAATACAAATTCTGGTCGTCTTCAGGTTTGATGCAAACAATTTCAGCCATCACTAAAGAAAGAATTAAATAAGTCTTGGATTCTGGAAATGCATCAAAAGCTAAGCTTACCCCATTCATTGGAAGATTTCAGGAAGACGGGAAGTCTGCTTCCCTCCTGAACCACCTCATCCTAAAAACGACTTCATTTTAGAATATTCATGGAAATAATAGAATCAATTAAAAAGTAAAAAATTACACACTCACCCTTTCAGGCATTTCCCGCTTGGAATTTTTCATTTTCGCGAAAATTCCAGGTATTGTGAAATATGATGAAAATGCTATTTGATTAAAAAAGTTTGTTATTTCTTTATATTAGCTGATTTAGGGTTATTGTTCCCGTAGAGAAGTGGTTCTTAACCTTTAGGATCTGTTTACCCCTAAATATTATGAAATTTTTTTATGACCCCTATAAAATTCTTTTTGATTCAGCCGTTTAAAGTTAAAAACAAGAAAATTTACATGTTATATTTTATAATACAAACACTTGAGTTTAATTGAAAAATTTTATTTAAATTAATATAATCTAACAAATTCAGTATAATTTAATTCGAAGGCTAGTATTCTTTGTCAGACAAAAGTTTTTCAAAACATGGTGTAATGCTCGACAGACAGCATCTCGTGTCTGAATCAATTGCAAGCTTATTACGTGCACTTGTTTTTAAAGACATCATTGCACAAAATCCAGTCTCGCAACAATAAGTTGAAGGTGACTGTATCAAAAAAATGATAGCACGTTTGGAAAGAATAGGATAAACGGTTTTTAATTTGGCCCAGAATGATGGAAATGCTTGCTAGGAAAAATCGAGTTTTAATTGACTGTCTTCTCTTATTTGAAGAAACTCCACTTTGGCAGCAACATCAGAGTCATCAATGCTACTTTCGCTCACTGAAAAAGGTCGGGTGATCCAAATGTCATTAGAACGGCTATTTAACTTCGGAAAATAGTTTTCAATTGCTTGATTGCAAGCAACATGTGTGAGATTTAAAATGATGTTTGATTTTAAGGGCAAAATTATTAATTGATTGCATCATACAATCAGAATTAATGAATACATCAAATAGAAATAGTTTTGCAACTGATTGAAGACGTTCATGAGGATACACTTTTTGATACCAAAAGTTTTTCATGACCCCTGCAAAAACTTCAAACGACCCCCAGGTTAAGAACCACTGCCATAGAGGAACGCGGACGAACTCGAATTTCCAAGGAAATTCAATAGAGATTAATGAAAATCGCGAACTAAAGTGGGTTAGGAAGAAAAATAGAAAATAAAAATGCTGTTTCCCTTAACTTCTATGAAAAACTAGAAGCTACAATAATGGATATAATTGAAAGCATTTAAAAGTATATTGACAAAGATATCTCAAATGCTAGTATTTGATTAACTAACTGAAACTATTTTGAAATTACCGTTAAAAATGAATCGATATTGAGAATAAAATTTAATTTATCTTGTTTTTTCTGCAGACTTACCACGTTCATTGAATGGTTCGCGTCACCGGTTTTAAGTGCAAATTGTTTAAGTTCTTCTACGGTTGGCATAACCATTAGAAAAACTATAAAAATACCCCCGTTATTAATCAAATCTGTTTTGTGATAATTGTAAAACAATTTTTAAAAATAATTTCAATGAATTGCGATTAAAATACGCCGTCTCTTTATTGCTGTTCGTGCATGTCACGGTGAATTAGCTATATCATTTAAATCGAGCCAAAATACGGATCTAATCACGCTTATACACAGCGGCGGTTCTATAGAGGTCAGTTTAACCCGTTAACGACCAGAATAATAATCAGACGATATCTAATGTTAAGCAGAAAAATTGTATTAAAGAGCTTTGATAAACGCAGACGATTTTATTTTTGTAAAGTCGACTATAGTCGACATTGGGCGTTAACTGGTTAAATGGATAGTGCGTGAGGAGTTAGCAAAGTTGGAATTTATAGAGAGACTAGAGTTTTGACTACGTTTTACTGTATTTAGAAAAAAGAAAATAAGTTACGTAAAAATGTGAAGTAGCGCTTCTTTAGTCAAGAAAGAAAATAAAAGTTTTGGTAAGTACTTGGAGTCTAGCTCGAATTCGCATTGTTAACTGCGACTTCCCAACCATGCTAGAACTGTTACCTTATCTTAAGGATTTTTATTTCTACATCATCAAAACCAAGAAAAATTAACCCTACTCTAGCACCTCTACATTGCGCTTCTGGGTATAAAGAAGGTAGGTACAAATTCAAAATTTTTTTGATTTCAAATTTCTTGGAAATGATAGAATAAAAAAAATGTTAAGATTTCGAATGAATTAGATAAAAGTAAAAATTTACTAATTTTTCAAATATTATATAAAATAGTAGTATACTAAATAATATAAAAATTCAATTATATTGCTGTCATATAGATCAACGTTTAAAACTAAAGTGAAGGAAGTGCTAAACATTCCAAAAATCCCACAACAAACAGAGAATTGTGTAACCAAACATATCGGATGCTTGCAGAAAACAGTGGACGAATTAAAAAAATTTATTGAGAACTTAGCGTTGCTCTTATATTCTAGTTTTGCATATGAATAGTACGTGATAAAATATACAGGAGCGATACAAACATAAAGAAATATCCGATCTATTGGAGATTGTTACACCCTAACTGTAAAGAATATTAACTAACATCATGACTGACAACAATAGGAAATAAAGCTAAACCTCTCTATATCGAACACTCTAGGGCTACGACTACAATTAGAAACTCTTAATCATTATACAACTAACCGTATTAGAAATGAATTCTATATTTAAAATAAAAAACAATTCTTTTAAGATGTGTAAAGATAAATTAATTACATTAGCCATTGCTTCCCTACATAATTAAAATAATCTTCATTAATAATGTTGACTTGATCCAATAACACTGGTCAACAAATTTTTATTTTTTTTTTTTGGCAGACCATCTAGGAGTGTTTTCTGGGGTTTTGAAGGTCGCTGATTACGAATATAACATTGGTTTTGTCTGATTGGCTCTAGTTTAGAAGATACTGATAGCCTCAAATAAGCCTAAACTGCTAAAATTCTCCCTGAAATACTTCAATATAGAAGCAGTAAATAATAATATCAGAAAATACATAATAATTATTATGTATGTAGTGTTTTTAAAACAGTATTTAAGAATTTTCTTTTTAATTCTTTTCCTTTTTTATTCCAGAGTTGAAAATGAGTTCCAGAGAGAAAATGAGTTCTTCTAAAAGACGTTGTAGATATGAACCGGATGTCTTTTGTTACATCTGTGGACAGTATATGATGACACAACAAAAGAGGAATATTACAGACTTTGTCAAGAGGGCGTACAAAGCATACTTCGATATGAAACTAGGTGACCAAGATAAGTCTTGGGCCCCACATATGGTGTGCAAAACCTGTGTAGAAAGTCTCCGCGGTTGGACCAATGGTAGCTGAAGTTGAAGTTTGCTGTACCAATGGTGTGGAGAGAGCCCAAGAATCATTTTGATGACTGCTACTTCTGTATCAATGATATGACGGGGTTTAACAAGCACAAGAAAGCAAATTGGCAGTATCCGAGCCTGGATTCTGCTATCCGTCCTGTTGCGCACTCTGAGGATCTACCTGTGCCTGTTTTCACCAGTCTGCCTGAAATCGATGAAACCGAAGAGATTCCAGCTGATCTTTCAATATCAAGTGGTGATAGCTGTAGTGACTATGAAGAACCCTCAAATGGCCCTCAGCTTTTCAATCAATCTGAACTTAATGACCTAGTGCGAGACCTTTGTTTGTCGAAGGAGCGTCTGAAGTTCTTGCATCACGACTCCAAGAGAAAAACATTCTTGATTCTGGCACAAAAGTAACATACTATAGGACAAGGGAGGCAGCTTGCTTCGTTTCTTTTCTAAAGAAGAGACCTGGCTTTTGTAATGACGTTTCTGCACTTCTTAACTGCATGGGGATCTCGTCATATGACCCGCGATTGGCGTCTCTTTATAGATAGCTCGAAATCAAGTCTAAAAGTTGTACTTTTGCCTAATGGCAATAAGTTTGCTCCTGTACCAATTGGCCATTCTACCAAGATGAAAGAAGAGTATGATGGTATCCAATTTGTTCTTAAAAAACTAAATTACAACACTCATAAATGGCTGATTTGTGTGGACTTGAAAATGGTGAATTTTCTGCTTGGTCAGCAAAGTGGGTACACAAAGTATCCCTGCTTTCTTTGTTTGTGGGATAGCAGAGCAAGAAACCAGCACTGGAGAAGGGAGAACTGGCCAGAACGAGAAAGTCTCGAAGTCGGCACAGCCAACGTCATCAATGAGCCTTTGGTACCCAGGGATAGAATCATCTTCCCTCCATTGCACATAAAACTAGGGCTCAGAAGCGTTTGTTAAGGCGTTGAACAAAGATGGGGATTGCTTCAAGTACATATGCAGGCAATTTCCAGGTCTTTCCATCGAAAAGCTAAAGGTGGCATCTTCGATGGACCTCAGATTCGAACGCTCAGAGGGATTCTGACTTCACTAATCATATGAACAGGGTTGAGTTAAATGCTTGGGTGTCCTTCACAGATGTAGTGACAAACTTTTGGGAAATCACAAAGCTGATAATTACAAGCAATTGGTCCGTAAGATGCTTACTGCATACGAAAAACTAGGGGCAAATGTGAGCATTAAAGTTCATTTCTTGTTTAGCCACCTCGACAGATTTCCTGGTAATCTTGGTGATTACAGTGAGGAGCAAGGAGAGATTCCATCAAGACATCAAAACAATGGAAGAGAGGTATCAAGGCAAATGGGAGAGCATGATGGCAGACACTGCTGGAACCTTTGAGAGACTGTCCGAAAGTTGCTCACAAGCGAAAACGTATAAACGTCAATTTCACTTTGTGAATAAAATATTGTTTTGTGTGTTCATTGTAACTAAGAATCTAGTGTATAATAAATGCTTTGCATTAAAATTCAGTAAATTTTTAGCAAATTTTGTATATTCTCGAAATCTAGAAAAGGTTCAGTTATTATAGGATAAATGAAAGATGTTATATCTAACTTAACTTGTTGATGAGATTTTACACTGCTTTGTGGTTTTAGATATCATAAAAATCAAATCTGACATTTTTGCACTTTTAGCCGTTTTTGTACGTTTAGTTATGGTCGCGAATGGGTGATTTCAGACGAACGACCCCCTGTGATACTCCAAAACTGAGCCAACGAAAAACAAAGTCAGATTCGGATTCGCGCCCTTGAAAACCCCGAAACGCTCACTTTGCCGCCAAAAAATTGGTGACCGGAATTAGACAAAAAATTATTTATTTCTTAAGTCATTTTGAAAACTCTTAAAATAAAAATAATAAATAACTGTGAATAACCATGAAGAAGCAAATTACATAATATAGTAGATAAAAAATTTTCATTTATAACAAGGTTTGTTATATATTTTTTATTTCTATTAAAATACTTTTCTTCCTTCCATCCATTCCTTTGATTTGTTCATTTCATATTTTATGATACCAATTTTGTTTTTACTTGAAGTATTTTTAGTTCATTTCAACTAATATAATTTTTTGATGATCACACTACGACTTTAAGCTTTGTGATCCTCCATACATTGTGTTTAAAATTTAAAAAATGAAAGATATAAATTTGCAAAACACTACTCTTTTTTTCTTGATTTTTTTAATATATACCCTTGTTTTTAATTACTACGTATGTAGGAAAATATTTTCCTACTTTCATTTCTTAGAAGCCAACTTTTGCAAAAAAAACTTTTAAGTTAAAATACTTATAGTAATGAACTCTATATAATATCATTCTAAAATCTCTCAAAAATTTTGAGATATAGCTTATTAAAATTACAAATGTATTCTCTTTATGTTATAATTTTAAGTTTATTAAAAACACAACATATGTAGTAAAATAGGCTTTTGAGGTAAATTATTTTAGTTGTCTTATAAACCTCAAAATTGAGCCTCAATGGTTGTTAGGGTGTAACTCTCAGCTTAACAGTTAAAGGTCAGGGGTTCGATCCCAAAGGCTCCCAACTCTAAAAACAATTTACAAAAATTGTGATTAACCATCTTAAGCATAATGCGAGCATATAGCCTTATGGCTGAAAGTGCTTTGATATCTCCAACCAACCATAAATCTCAAATTTTAAAAATTACGGTTTACATTTTTAAATCAAACCAAAAAATGTAATGAGTGTTTTAAAAGACAATTGTTATTTATATTTTATTGCTATTAAAATATTTTTTCTTCTCAAAATTGGAAAAAACAAAAAATAGAGTAGCATAAGCGTCTTTTATAACATCAATAAAGAACAAGAACATAGATGTGAAAATAAAGGACTATCTTTGAATAAGGTTATGAAAATCATATATGTGCAGGTGAGATTATACTGTGATTTTAATAGATTGCATTCAAACGGCAGTATTTATTTTGACTAACATTAATTCGGAAGATAATTCATTGGCTTTGGAGTCACCTGATAGTAATCGATGATGTAATTTTTTCTTTGTAAAGGAAATGCGTAAGGTGCTAGGTGTATATGTTTTATTAAAAAGAATTCGTCATTTACCATTTTTCAAGTTATGAAAGGTTGATGTTCGTAGGAAAAGTTTTTAAAAAGATGAAGTAGGGAGTGTTTGGGTATAAATTCCATATAAAGACGCCAGAATAGATTTTTTCTTGGATGTTTTTGGGAGCTAAGCTTAACTATATGTGTAATTGAAAATTTTGATAAAGCTACTTATGTAGGAAGCAAGTTGAAAATAGAAAAAAGGAGTTAGAAAAATATAGCGATTATGTTTTGCGCGTGTGTGAATAAATAAATTGTTGTAAAGTAGAAAAGTATGTAGTGAATGTTGATGATATCCCCACAACAGGCAGATATAAGACTGAAAATTTTGCATCCTAAAATTAAGAACAAAGTAATTAATTGTTAGCTGTGGCAGTAAATAAGAAGAATTGAAGAGGCTTTTAAGAAGACATATGCAAAAAGAACCAATAAGTGAATTATTAGAGGTGTCTGTAAAGATTAGTATTGATGTTGGTGACTAATTGGAACGTAAGTATGAAATATTTGCTTCACTAAAAATTTATGTTGCATAGAGATATTTTGTTAAAAGTTCTGTAGATTCGTGAGTTGAAATATCTGGATGTATAAATGACTGTTCTAGGTGTTTACCGATAATTTTGACTAAATAGAATATTAAAGTCCTTAAGATATTGCTATATTTTGCCTTTTAATTGGGAGAAATTTGAAAGGGTAGTTGGTGATTAGAATTTCTAAGGATACCGAGGTGAAAGTCTTACTACAGAATTTGGTATTACATATTAGACATATGTAGTGTGAAAGTGAATGGTTGTAGGGTGTTTTAAAGAGAAACCGCAAAATACGATACTGTATTGAATAAATAGGAGGAAAAATGGTGTTTATCTCGAATACAATTTTTCTAGGGAATGGTACTTATGAGAAAAAATAGAGTGTTTAATATTATTTTTTAATTAAAGGGAGAGATTTATTTTATTTTGAAAATTTAGTCATGTATATTTAATAGACATAGAAGTGGTAGAACTTGTATCTAAAAGAAGAGAGAAATTTACAGTATCTTTTCTTATGAAGTGAATAAGATCTTTCATGTATTTGTAATTGGAAACAAGAGGTTTTGGTGATGTGAGATGTGCATGTGAATCTAAATAACTATATCTTTTGAAACATATTGCGAGAAATCATCGTATGTATAGATAAATTAGCTTTAGGATATTTCAATAACATCCTCCTTTCGAAGTAGTGAAAATTAACTTTAAGATGCAAAAAAGGCTAGTTGGCAGAAATTGAGAGATCATTTTGAGAGTTATGAACTTATGAAGTTAATAATGTATGGAGGGTAGGATTTATGAGAAGTCGAGTTTTAAAGTTAGTCTCGATAGAGCAATTTATATGTTTTTATTTATATAGTGACAAGTTGAGTGTGATGAATTAGCTTGCGGGATAAAATTGTGACTTATACATTTGCAAATGGTTTTTTGGCCAAGATAGTAAGGACTATTAGGTTTGAATAAGAACAGGATAATTATTTGGTTTATGAATAAGCATTAGTTTACTGATTTTTAAGACATAAAGACAATCAAAATCAGATAAATAAATATTTCAAAGAAAATTTGATTCAAAGTAAAATAAATTTTTATTGAAACTATAGAAATATATTTCATTTTGTCAAAGGACCAAATATTTCAACTCTAAAATTAGTAATCATAAAATCAATTGTCAATTCGGAGGATATAGCCTAATTACTAAAAAAATAAAATATGATTTTTTTTTATATAATTTTTTATTCTAATACCATTTATATTCCACTTTAAAGTTGGAGTCAATTTAATTTTCGGTTTTTTAAAATATAGCTCTGCTTTATAACTGTTTATACTTATTCAATGTATATAACGACGTTCACTCATTTCCTAAAATATTTACTTTTTATTTATAAAAGTTTCCGTTTTTGTAGTTTTCGGTATCGAATTCAACGGAAGAATATTTTTCATAACCGGACAGATGATAGGGATGTCATGATCGGAAATCTAATCCAAGAATAGGGAATTAAGATCCTTATTTTTAGTTTATATTATATTAGGCTTTCATGTAAATTATAACTATTTTACCCTCCTAAATTTTCCATTTTTATTAATTTTTGTTTATATAACTACCCACTAATATCAATATAATATTGTCTTTTGTTAATTATTTCTAATTCTCAGATTATTATTTTCCGTGTTGATTGTTATGTTTTTTCATTTTTTTTTTTAGCAAAATATCAGAAAATTAGATATAAAATATTCAGATTTTTCAAAATTAACTATTTTGTATCATCAAAGATTACAGAGTTTTTATTTAGGGAACGTTAATAAAATTGACAAAAGCCTAATCACATAGTTTTATTTCTGAAGATACAAAGTTTTTAGGCAACTTAATTTCATAATTACAAAAAAAAAGTAACAGGAAATTTTTTAATTTTTATTTCCTTTTCATATAGCTTCGAATTATTTGTCGATCCTATCAAGAATCTTCTAAGTCAACTGATCAACCTGAATTCCGTATCTTCTGAAACTTCGCCTGTATCTGTACCATCTCTTTAATATTATCAATTACATTTCAGAGTGGTACACTGCTTTATCTTCTTATTGTCCTCTAAATTCTTCTTTTGAAAGAACTGCAGAACTTGTCAAAGTATCCATGTTTCAAGCCCATTAATTACATGGGCAACACTTAGTGAACATTTTTGAATCAACGGATTGACACACAACCATGGGCCTCGCTGATATCTTAAAAGTAGGGGGAAATTCTTGAAAACAATTTTGTAAAATGTTAGATTTAGGAAAAATTAAACGACACATTCGTAATAACTAATACTGTTTTTATATTTTTAAATATAAATATTTAAAAAAAATATACTTTTTTCCATGTCTAAATCAATCAAAAATGTTTATTTTGAAAAAAAATTAGAATTTTCCAAATAAATTTTCTCTCACATCACTAAACTCAATGAACACCTTGGCAATTTCTTCACAACTAATCTTTTCCAACAAATTTTTGTGAACATGGCAAATTAACAGATGGTTCAATCTCTCCTGGTACATTGTGGCTTTAAGCCACGTTTTGAGCCTTCTGAGTGCACTCAGCGATTTTTCTGCTTGGCAAGAACTGTAAGGAAATATTAAGAGAAGTTTAATTAATTTTTCAACATTAGGAAACATTCGCCTTACTTCAGGTTGCATTTCACGAAAAATTGTGCGATGATCTTCCAGAGAAATTCCATTAAAGTGGTTTTTGTAAAAGTTTAACTCTTATTTTAGTGAAGAAATACTGTTAAATTCAAAATATTTGCTCAGACCATCATCATAATTTTCATTATTGAGTAGAAGATTGCTGAGTTTTTCATAAAGAAAAATATCTTCCGAAGAAAAGGAACGTTTCAAGTTGTTTAGAGCAGTTTCAATGACCTCTAAGTGTTGGGCTTTATAATATTCATAAATTTCACTACTTTCATTTGTGAGTTTAGTAGTATTTGTATGATTTGCAAGGCTTTTTCTCGGTATATTTAATGGCGATAAATTAAGCTCTTCAATCATTTTTTCGGCTGTGTTGAATATATTTTGGAACCTATCTTCATGGCTCAAAGCTCTTATTTCTTCATAAGCTAAATTAACACTAGTCAACATTCCATTGACATTTATGGTAGAACTTTGAAAACCTTTGTTCAAAAATTCAAGTATCTGAAGCAGTGGTTTAGCCAAAGCCAAGTACATTGGGGGGGGGGGGGCAACAGAGGGGCACAAAAATAGGCTTATATTGAAAAATCTGAATCACTCTGATTAAGTTTTTAACCCTATCAGTGACGGGAGATATTTTAGCCCCCCCCCCTCAACTAAAATTTTTCTTGTACCAAATTGGCTACATCTTTTGCTACCATACTTCGTGTCATTTCCTAAAATTGATAGCTGCATCTTTTGATACCATTTTCATGGCAGCTGAATGACCTTTTCATGTCTAAATCAAAGTTAAACTTTTTCAGCAAAATTCTGACAGTATCTAGTTAAGCTTATAACCTTGGTTCTATATTATATACTCTTTTGAAAATTTATAAATATATACCGTTTTGAACACATAACACTTTATAGTTTAAATTTTTTCAAAATCATGGTTACTTTTTGGAAAATGTCAATCAAAATTTTGATTGATGAGAATAAATATCTAATAAAACATACCTTTAAATTTTACATGAAATATATTTTTTATATCAAATCGGGCATGCTGATTTCATATGTGGACTTATTTTTGGAATTTAGAAATTGAAAATACCTATAAGTGTGTAACAAACTTGCGGTTTACTTCTAAAATCTGTCTCTGAAAACATGCGGTTTATTTTTAAAATCTGTCTCCGAGAACATAAATTAAAATTTTACATGAAATATACACATTTTCATATCAAATCAACAATGCCAATTTCATTTATAGATTATTTTTGCATTTGAATTTCAAAATACTTATAAATGTGAAACAAATTTGCGGTTTATTTCAAAAATCTCTCTCCGAGAACACGCATTCAAATTTTACATGAAATATACACGCTTTTATAACAAATCAACAATGCCTATTTCATTTATAGATTATTTTTGCATTTGGATTTCAAAATATTTATAAGTGTGAAACAAAGTTGCGGTTTATTTCTAAAATCTGTCTTTGAGAACATTCATTAAAATTTTACATGAAATATACACATTTTCTTATCAAATCAACAATGCCAATTTCATTTATAGATTGAAAACAATTGAATTCTGCGAGAATTTTCAGCAACACCTTCATAAGGTCATCAAGATTAATGTTCCTTGTATAATTTCTCAAATATGATAAAATTATAAGATTTCGCTTTCGTTCATGGAGCATTGATGATCTTTGTTCAGACAAAATGCGCTTCAAAAAAGAAACAAACAACTAAGATAAACTCACTAGCAGATCGTCTGCCTTAATTCTTCTGCAAAGCAAAAGGAAACAATGGTCTTAAGTGGGTACCAAAATGAATCAAATTTAGGTCAAAGTATCCCAAATCCAGTATCAAACAATAGATTTTTAAATGATATATATGTATATGTATATATAAATTTATATGTAAAAATTTTCGCATAAACTTCTTCAAACGTGTTTTCAAATGATTGCGATGAAGTGGCATTTTCATCTAGAGATGGTCTTTCGATTTGGTTATCGTTTTTTTCACTCACTAATTGTCTGACATTCATTTTTTTGTGAACTTTAATTTTGATTGACCTTTGGAAAATCCAGCCTTTTTAATACTTTTATTATAACTAGGCATTTTTTCTTTATATAGGGTTGCGAACTCTATAAAATTTAAATAAAGGTCTATCAATATAACAAAATCCTACGGACCCCAATATTTTTTCGTTTTATTGAGACTTCGTTATAGGAAATCTTTATATAACGAAATTACAAAGGCTTTTATTATTTTTTCGTTAAAATGAGGTTACAATAATTTGAAAAAGTACATGCACTAAAATTGTTTATTTGTATTATGAAAATGATGCTATGAAAGTTTATGTTTGTGAATGGAAATAATGCGTTATTTTCTTCTGCTTATATGCTTTAGAGTGCCGATTTTCTAGGAACTCACAAATCGAAATGCTACTCCTAACAATTTCTGAAGGTAAATCTTCTCTTTTCAACAAATATTGATAAAGTTTAGCTGAAATTGCTTTAGCTTCAGTTAAAGTGAGATTGCTTTTTTCAGCTTCTTCAGGATTAGTTGAGTCTTCATCTCCAGATTGCTCCTCCCCATAAACATTGGATGACTGATCCAATTCCACTTCCCTTATAATATCATCATCACTTCTTTTTTGTTTGAGTTATAACATGTTCATCTATTGAAATGAACTCGTCAATTTCTTTTTCATTTAAACTATTCTCTAAATAAAGTGTACGCAATGTTTCTTCAGAGATTCAGAGTTTCTTCTGAATCACATTCTGAATCAAAAACTTGATCGAGCGCAAATCCACATTTCTTGAAGCAATTGGCAACAATTGATGAATCAACAGCGTTCCATGAAGAAACTGATAAATGCAGAGAAGAATGTTAAGTGAGAAGTTTGGCTTCTTCTCATTTGACAGAAAATATCTGACAAGGTTTGCTCTGTACTTGGCTTTGAAACATCTAATTATGCCTTGATCCAGAGGCTGAATCAAAGCGGTAGAATTGGCTGGTAAATATTCTATTCGAATATTGGAATAAAGTGGTATATTTTTATGAGTTGTGCAGTTGTCCAATAATAAAACAATTTTGCTCTTCTTTAATTTCATTACATTGTTTAATTTACTTATCTAGTGACAAAAAATCGGGTTTGTCATCCACGACTTTGAGTTGTTTTCATAATCACAAGGCAAACTTTTCAAACCTTTGAAACAACGTGGTTTTGCATATTTTCCTATTACTAATGGAGGGATCATGTCTTTTCCAGTCGAATTGCAACAAAACAGTATAGTCAATCTTTCTTTTGAGTGCTTGCCACCAACACATGAATCACCTTTAAAAGTCAAAGTTTTGTTCGGCATCATTTTATAGAACAAAGCAGTTTCATCAGCGTTGTATATGTTATCTAATGAATACTCTTCTAAAATTTCAACGATTTTCTCTTCTTTCCACTTTTCAACATCTTCCAATGGCACACTTTTTCCTTCCCTACATATACGTTTGCAACAAATATTATATCTTTTGGAAAACGTGCTAAGCCAACCATTGCTAGCCTTAAAATTTGCTAAATTGAACTTTTCAGCAAAAAACCTTGCCTTTTCACAAATAAGAGGGCCACTTAAAGGAATACCTTCTGCTCTAGCTTCCAAAAGCCAATCATATGTTGCTTTATCAACACTTTCAAATTGTGCTTTAGTTGTTGTTCTTCTTTTTGAAGCATTGGTAGAAGAAAAATTGAAAATTTTGTCTTTGTTTTTAATAAAAGTGGATAAAGTTGAACAACTGATGTATTTTTTAGCAATTTCATTTTTTTGAAATTGTTTTTTTCAAGTTCATTAAGAATACTTTTCTTTTCAGAAATGTTAAATTGCTTTCGTTTTTGTGGTGGTACTTTACTCATTAAAAATTAAGTTTGATGAAATTTTCTAGAGTGAGAGAAAAAATAAATTAACTTGCAATTTTCAATGTTGGAAGATAAAAGAAGTACAGAATTTATAATAATGAAGTAAGTTGAACAATGATTATGTAAAATTTAAACGACGAAGCAAAATTTCTAACAGATGGTGAAAAGAGAGTGGCAGAGCTTAGTTGAAAATGATTGAGATGATGAAGAGATGTGCGTGACAAACTAAACAGAGAAGAAATCAAAGCTTTATGATAAAAATGATATAGACATTCGAGAACGTGTTGAGAGATACTGAACAAAAAGAAAGAGAGACAGCTAAAAACATATTGAAAGATTTTCTAACATAATGGACAGAGATATGATGAATAAATCTAAGCACGTGTATGTAATACCCACAAAATGTTTGTGATTACATTTCGTTATATTGAGGATTTTGATATGTTGAAGTTCGTTATAATGAAGTGATTTTTCCTATAAGAGACATCAAGGGAACTAGTGAATGTTTCGTTATATCGAAAATTTCGTTATAACAAGGTTCGTTATATCGAGGTTCGACCTATATATATTTACCAAACAAATGAATAAACAAAGATGTATATTTACTTTTCAACAATTTATTAATGCATAATTCAATTATCACAAAATCAAAAATTTAATATCATAATTGCGGATTTTATTTTTTGTTAAGGATAGCGCCTCTATCTTCGTCTACTCAAATATTATACTTTCTCGAAAAATGGCGCCCAAATTTGAAAATTTTGAATTTTTGATCAACCAAAAAACACACAGAATAAAATATTTTCCGAGATAAAATCGATAGTTTTTAATGCTCTTTTGAATGAGCCATCTCCAGTTTTCACACGATTTGTACTTCTCGAGATATTTTAGGTCAAAATTTCAACATAGGAATTTCCTATATTTGCCAGTACTGTATATTTGAAAAAAAAATTTTTGCGTATGCTAAATATTATCATATCAGCTTAGTTTTTTGCGCTAATTCCAAAAATATCTTTGTTTTAAGTTTAAATGACAAAAACATAGTCACGTAAATATATAAATTTACATTCCTGAATCCCAATTTTTGACGATGTCATAACTCAAATATATATATTATATAACCCATAACTATTATATAAATACATTATTGAATTTCAAAATTTTAAAAACGTCTAAATTTCAAATTTAAAAATAATATTTAAATAATTAAAATTTAAAAAAATGGAAAAATTCTAATTTAATTTAGAAAATTACTTGGGAAGTTGAGAAGGATTTAATATGCTGCTTCAAATATATTCAGATAAATTGTATATTTTCAAATATAGAACCTCATTCAAGATAAATTGCAAAATTATCTACATATATTAAAAATTGTCCGAAAGAAATGTCTTACCTAATTGTAAATATAATAGTGATAAAAGAATGACTTCCAAAAACAACGTTTTGTTGTTCGTTACTCTTCAGATCTTTTGAAATACAACTTTAAACTTTTTTTATTCTATTCAGGACCCTTGATCGACACGAAGAGTGCACATTTTCAAATCAAAACATGCAATCTCTTTATCAGGGCTTGCCAAGCTTTATTACTTCCTATCGCACATTTAGGAGTTTTTTGACCCACGAAAATGTCTCCGAATGAAAAACAAAGTTTTTGTGTTTCGTCAATTTTTGCTAAGTATATAACTGATGTGCTTTTTAAAATAAAACTTAAATATTTCACTGATTCATACCGGTTTAGTTAGTTAATTATTTGGTTAGTTTGTTAGTCATTTATCTAGTTAGCATAGTTGGGCCGATACACAGATTTAACTGTTGATAGAAACACACATCCATGCACACTAAGAAGAGAACACACACCAATACGTCAAACGCATATACTGGCTCAATTTTATAGGGGGCGAATTGTCCTTTTAAGTACTAGTCTCGCAAAGATTTTATTTCTAGTAATCATTGTAAGTAAGTTAGTATACACTGCCTTAATGTTCAGTTTTTCTTTGGCCCACATATTTAACGTATGGAACACTAAGAAATAATTTTTGTTGGCCCATCTAAAAAAGTAGTATTTATGACTACTTTATTAAGATTTTTTAAAAAAATGAAATTGAAAGGAAATCAAATATTTTGGTCTAAATTATAATGATTAACTAATTAATCTTTTTTATTTGTATTAAGCTTTTGAAGAAAGATGGAAAATTTCAATCAGTTTAAAGACATCTCTGACACCGCTTATCACGTTATTGAAGAGGCGTTGTGTTTGGATGAAAAGAACGGGTCTAAAAGTGAGTGCATGACACTTTATAGATACGGCCTTATGCTCATTGCTCAAGTCATTGCCTTCAATACCTCAACATTTGAAGAAAATGAACAAGTCATCGTCAATGATATCTTGCAAAAAATTAAGTACACTCAAGAAAACACAATTAATCGTTTAATAGATTTAGACTCTAAGACAGACGACATGCAAGAATCCTGTTATAACTTATATCCTTCACTCACAGCTCTCAGAGAAACAGATAGAGATCTTGTTCAAGAGAACGTTTCAAAATCTCTTCAAGGTAGCAAAAATGCTGATTTCGACTTTGTTAACGATCAAAAGGATGCAGAATTACTATTTGAAATCCCTTCAGGAGCTCGTGTCTTTTTTGTCACACAAGAAGGTTTAGTTTCGTCTTCCTCAGAATCCTTTCCTTTAAAGATATATTTAATCAAAGCATGTGATGATGATGAAAATAGTAGCGATCCTACTAAACCCAAAATCCCACCTGCTTTCTTACATATAGGCAATGGATCATGGGTTTACCCTCTATACCCTGATAAATCGCCCATTCTACAGGCAAATGTTGGTGAGGACATTTCTGCATACATTCTTCCTGACTTAACAGCACCAGATGACGCTTCAAGCATCGGAATACTTTTTACCAAATCAGTTTCAAAGGATGTAATTGCTTTATTTGAGAGTATTTTGAAAAAGATATCTTTTTTCAAGTCATCGAGTACTGAATTTGAAAAACCTGCACCTATAGAAAAAGTGAATAAAACTAAAGAAAGTGCACCTAATGAGCAAGCTGTTGTGTTGTGTCCCAGTAATACGCTTGCAACAACAGAATATGAAGAAGATGAAAAAAATAAATCTCAAATCACATTAGCTGAAAAGCTTTCCAATGCAATTTTGTCAGGTTCTTGTTGGCTGGCAAACGCAGTTCAAACAGGAAGCTCTAGAGCTGATAACGTGATTAAGGAGAAGGGAGAGAAGATAAAATCAGAAATGAAACCTGGTGAAGAAGAGGTCAACATATCTCGTGTGTATATGTTTGGAGCTTCGGCTGCCCATCTTGGAAGTAGAGGCGCTGTAAAGGTTACAAAATTTGCTGTGGATAAGTTAGGGGATGCAACTGTTGCTCTTGGCAGAGCGTTGGCCAATCAAATCAAAAAAAGGACTCCGTCCCTCATTCCACAATCCCTTCTTTCAAAAGAGAAAGCAGAAGAGACTGTTAATGCGGTTTTGGATGTGACAGAATCAGGTATAAAGGGGTTTAGTGTTGTGTATGTAAGTTTAGAAAATGCAGCTAAAACCATTGCTTGCAGCTTGTCCAATGAAACAATAAATATCATTGATCACAAATATGGCGATCAAGCGAGACAATTTTCCGAAAAATCTATAGGCGCTTTAGGAAATAGCGTCATGACTGGCTACAACATTCACCATCTGGGCCCAAAATCTCTGGCTGTGCGAACGATGAAACACACCGGAATGCACATTCTTAGCGATGCATTTGAAGTCAGAGATAAAACAAGAAGTGATAGTTTGAAATCGGATAAAGTCGAATAAAATGGAGTTTTTTTCCTGGCAACATCTGTTCCTATTTTTTAAAATCCTGTTAATTTATTTTAAAGAATGATAATATATTTTATTTCTGCTATGAAAATTTTTTAACATGTTGTTTACTGATTACATCAAATGATCATTTTTTATTTTAAAAAGTTTGTTTTATTATCTCAAAAAAGGAGATAGGAGATACAGTCCATTAATAAAATAACAAAATTTCGTTGTTTTTTTTAAATCTATGGAAGAATATACATACGACAATATGATACTGGTAGAGGTGAGTCTGCCCTGGTATTGTCTGAATTTGTCTTGCTCTTCTGTATGATGGCTTGAGACTTCTGTTTTTTTAAAAACGATTTTCATTTTTTAGCAATAAAAAGGACAGAATATCATCTTGCTGCATTTTTCTTTTATTTTCCATGAAAAAAATTACAAAAAACATTTTTAGAGTTAAACATGTCTCTCTTCTAAAGACAATATGGAACGGGTTATATTAGAGGACTCATAGGTAATATAGTCAGACCTCATTTATTCGACAACCCAACTATCCGATGCAATATTGATTAGGAGCTGAAAGATATTTCTCAGCCTCTCATCTCAGAAATTGTCAACAAGCCTGGTTCATACCTAATGAATTGGTTAGGGGGGTTGATTACTCTGTACGGAGACACATTGCCACTTAAAGTTAAAATTTATAGCAACAAATGTAGGCTAAAATAGAAAAGCAAAGAACCATCCTATATTATCTTCATATTATTGCTACCCACAGATATATTTAGTTTGTAAAGTGAATTGTGCGACACATTTTTAATCCCATTTTACAAAAAAATTTCATTGACGAAAACTACATAAATTAAGGGTATCAATCAAAAAAAATTATTTCAAAAATTTTGCGAATTTTTAAACTTATGATAAATGTTTTGAAATTATAATAAAAAACTGTAGATGGCGTTAATTTTTTTTGAAAAAACAAACCATTTTTGCAAAAAAAACATTTGTAAATAGTTTCAATTTATTTATTACAAAACCTAAAGAGTAAAACTTTTAGAAAAAGGTTTTTTAAAAAATATGGTGTTATACATCTAGAACAAACAATTTTAGACTGACTTTTGAAGATGAACGAAGTCACTTTGAGCAATTTCTTGGTGTTTTATCTCTTTTATTCAAACATATATAACAAGCACCTCTCTTTGAACTTGCCTGTTCATCGCAACTTTCTTTGAAACGGTAGAAAGATAAAAAATTTTATTTGCAAAAGAAGTTAAAGCTTTGTTGCTCTTACTTTGATGCTTTCTTCAGCTAGCAGGAAAGAAAGTTTTTTTGTAAAAATCTTTCTACCATTTTGTCTAGAGTTAGGGAAAGTGCTACAATCCATGTGTTTAGACCAGCATTGTCTAACTAATTACAGAAAGCTGCTAAAGGCTATCTTCGTCGGCATGGCGTGTATGATCTATAATTTTTGATCATTCTATTAGCAACATCTACCCCAGACTTATATATATAAAAAAAATCTGAAAAAAAGATGCCATTAGGTGTTATCAACTTATTTTTTTCAAAAAAGAAATATAGATATATTTAAAAAAATGAATTTTAGGTTGATTTTTCATCGTATTTTATTTTTCAATTTTTTTTCCCATGTTTCTGTATTTTTTTACCCCTTTTCAATATTAATATTGAAATTAAACAAACAAGTTAAAAAATTAAATATAAATTTAATAATTTAATTTAGTTTTTTAATTAAATATTAAAAAAAAATTTTTTTTGTAAACTTTCAGGATTAGAATGTTCTCCCATTGTTTGAACATTTCTGTGTTGTGATGATAAACATACACAACTTTAACTTTTCTTCTCGCCATATAAGCACTAAGAGAGCCATAATCAGAGTAAACTGTCCTACTTTCGCATTCAGAAAGTTTCAATGATTTAAGGTAGTCAGCTCTCAAAATTTTCCATTAACAGTGCCACATAAAGTTATATCTTTTCTGTAGCACGAAATTATTAAATCATACTTTTAAAAAATCTGCCAGTGAAAACACTGAACCCAGAAGGAACTTTAGCATCTTCAATTAGCCTCTTACAAATACTAAAAGCTGAAAAGTAAGAAAGATCATCTGAACCAGAAATATAAATTTCTGGTATGAAACAGTAATAATTCTCAGCATCGTTCAAATGATGGCTTTAATCTTTTAACTTTGAAACAACTGCTCTTGTTAGAAAGATTGCGTTTTCTTGAATGGTTGAAACTTCAATGGTGAAATACGGAGACTTAAATCTGATCAACTTGCAATCGAATAGAATGGATTCATTGCATAAAGTATTTTTGGCAATCAAATCAGAGTTTTCCCGTTCATGTTGTGCCAGGAGATAAGTTGCAAATAATCATTCAACGGGGGACTCCAAACAGCATTTTCAGATGTGCCTAGGCCTAACTTAGCAGTTAACTCTTACTTTTTACAAGACCGCTTAAGGCCATCCCATTCTTTGAAGAGACCACATCGATTGTTGATGCCGAAAGCGAACACACCAGAAATAAAAAGACTTGCAGGACTTATGGTAGTGAGCGAAATTTCACTCAAATATGGAGGTTCAACAGCCAAGATATGGCCAAACAGATCACTCTGCACAGATATTCTGAGTAGAGAAGCATCGCATATTCCTTTTTCGTTAAGACTGTTTATGGCCACTACTTTACGAAAAGGTCTAACTTCAAGATTATTCTTACTTCATAAGGCTTGAAAACACAAAAAACTCCATTCAAGTATCTCCACACTGTAGGAGCATACTATGTATTTACTGTCAGGGACATTCAACTACACCCAACTTTACAATTTACACCAATTCTCCATCACACTTTTCTTAGTGCTGAAACAATTGTCTAAAATATTTTATAAATAAACATGGACGATTAATCGGAATCGTACAGAATAATCGGGAGTTTTCCAAAGCATCGGAGCCATTCAGATCCGATTCCCATACCAAAACGATTCTTAAATATACGTGGCGTAAGATAAATAGTTGTAACACAGGACTGTACTATGCCGGGGTTCGCGTGTTTCTAACTACTTAACATTTCTTCACTTTCCTAACAATTTTTCAATCTTACGAATTTCAAGCTAATTCCAACTCTATGCAGTAGCAGTATAGCTTATCTTCCAAATGAATGTATCCTAACTTTTGGATGGTGGTAGCAACTGTGAAAAAAATAGTTCAGTGGTTTTCAAAGCCTAAGCTATTACGCCTCCTTTTCAAAAAGATATAATTATGGGGCCTTATTTCCCAAACTTTTATAACTTCATTACTCAGAATACATTACTTATATCATAATTACTTGAGAAATACCATTTTATTGTTTTTATATTCCATGGGCTTCATTACCATTAATTAGCAGATGAGGGATGCATATTTTTTAAATTGCATTTTTTATGGATTTTCAGAATACAATTTTATTTTATTTTTTATTTTTAAAGATAAATATTATTTTTATTATTGTTTAGTGCATAAAAATTGCTATGTCACAAAAAATATTTTGGATTACGCTTATTGATGTGTTCACTGAAGAAAAAAATATCAAAAAATTCAAATTATGTGTTTTAATAAAATTTTCCATGAATTTATATTCTTTTTTTCATTATAAACTACTTCCTTACAATACCTTAAATTAATTTGTAGATTTTTATATTGTTACATTTTGACAATTGACAAATGTTCACCTTTAATTTGTAACAATTTCCAACACAATTATAAAACCACTCTACTATCAGAACCAAAATTTATTTTTAGATTTTTAGAAAATCTTTTTAGTTTTCGGTTTTTTATAAATTAACCTTCGTTTTTTACTTATAACTTTTGAATTAGTTCTCTAAAATTTAAGTGCGGGTTTGATTTACACTTTGATTCCTCGAAAAAAAAAATGTTTTGGATAAATATTATTTTTATTATTGTTTACTGCATATAAATTTCTAAAGATAAGATAAATAGATCAAAATATGTGTTTTAATCAATTTTTCTCAATAAGTAACCTCATGAATGTATATTGTTTTTTTTTTTCTTTATAAACTACTCCCTTTCGAGCCTCATGGTTGTTAGGGTGTACCTCTCAGCTTAACAGTTGAAGGTCAGGGGTTCGATCCCCAAGGCTCCCAATGC
The DNA here is from genome assembly GCA_030549495.1 of Nectonema munidae. NCBI lineage: Eukaryota > Metazoa > Nematomorpha > Nectonematoida > Nectonematidae > Nectonema > Nectonema munidae. The sequence continues at coordinate 39,572 of JAUIRK010000952.1, read as the reverse complement.
TAAAAAAACAAATTCACAAAAACTGTGATTAATCATCTTAAATTTGTAAAAGCCTCATGCCAGCTTTCGAAATCCTTGCATTTTACAAGCTGTGTCAAATAAAACAACAACAACAACAACAACTCCCTTACAATACCCCAAATTAATTTCTATATTTTTATAAAATAATTATAATTTTCTAATCTAACACACGTGCGCATACACACACATTAAAGAAATATTATTTCTGTATGAAAAATTTACTTTTTAATTTTTTTTACAATGAACACACCACAATTATTACTCGAGATTATACTTGCATTGTAAGCTCTCAATCGTACCATAACTGCACGATTTTATGAAGTCAAATTATATTGTTTCTAATTCTGATTGCATCAACCTTCTAGCTCAGTAATATATTTGAAGAAATATTTTTTCAGTATAAAGAGTTTAGGAAACTCTTCTCTATTATGTAATGATATATTCTCATAACCTGTACCGTTGAACGCGGGTAGACAACTTGCGTGTTATCTCCAACCCGTATACTACGATGATTCATCTTCAACCTGTATTCTACGATGATTCATCTCCAAACTATATACTACGATGATTCATCTTCAACCTGTATACTACGATGGTTTCTATTCCATGTACAAATAACTAGGGAGACAATGTTCAACTTTCTGTTCACATTTTGCTAGATGTAAGATTTGATATACCTCATTCGGGGAGACGATGCTACATAAGTTATTACCTGTATACTACGTTGGTTCATCTCCAACCTGTATACCGCAATAATTCATTGGTTCATCTCCAACCTGTATACCGCGATAATTCATCTCCAACCTATCAGTTCATATTTTGCTAGATGTAAGATTTGATATACCTCATTCGGGGAGAGGATGTTAGATAAGTTATTACCTATATTTTTGTAATTTTTTCACGATATTAAATAATATATTTTATCAAATAATCAAAATAAAATTCTGTAATCAAAGAATCGAAAAATATTCTTTAAAAAAGCAAAAAATATGAAACTTTCTGTTCATATTTTGCTACCTCATATGATGTTACAAAAGTTATTACCTTTACTTTGCAATTTGCACGATTTTAAATATTATATTTGTCAAATAATAATCAAAGAATCGAAAAATGTTCAAATCAAAAAATATTTATTCCTTTTAAATATATCGTTGGCTCCCCTTACTTTTAGTTTCGTATGTGCATAATTTGATAAAAATTTATTATTAAAGACTTGGTTTATCTTTCTATTTTAAAAGTAAGGGGAGCCAACGATATATTTAAAAAGAATAAATATTTTTTGATTTGAACATTTTTCGATTCTTTGATTATTCGACAAATATAATATTATAACGGTGAATGGGCAGAGGTCTTCAATCTTCACTTTTTCTCTGGCTCATTGATAGCCTTTGTTGATGACGGTGAAGATCTAAGGAATGCCATTTGCATAAACATTTAAGGATAATGTTACAGTGTTGATTGTTTCATTCAAATCGTACGAGAACACACCTGTTAGAAAACTTTGGGCTATAGCTATTTTTGCAAATAATTTGAACATTGTTGCTTTCAACTCCTTGGTGATTAATATATTTACACAAATATAAACGGTGTCAAATATTTTTAGACGAATAGAGAATATTTTATTGTATTATAGAGTTCATTCAAATCAAAGAAATATAGAAGGCATTTCACTAACTAGATGACACTGTTCAATACTAAATTGCAGATCAAGGGCAACAGGTACATAGTAAATCAATTATCCAAAACATTAACATCGAACACAACCTTAAGCATTGTACCCTCTATCCTGCATCAAATCTTCAACACACACATCCATCCTTAACAATTGGTCATCCCTCAGCATTTCTCCTCCTCTAATCAATTTTGCGATTAATAATAAAAGCATTTTTCTCGCACGCAACACAATTAGATGGCTCTCTTTTCACTGCCCAACCTATGCTTACTTTTACAAATTCAAACGATACAACAACCCACTTTGCCGTTTTGGGTGCACAGAAATAGAAACACCAATACACATCATCCTTCTATGCCCCATCTTTCAAAACATACAAACTAAACTACTCCAATTCTGCCCCTTATATTTCAATGGTATCCCCAACTCCATTTATGACTTTCTATATCACTCTTCAATTCTCCAAGAACTCTCAATCCTGATAAACACAATAGAACTAATTCTTAAAGCACACCAAAATCTTATCCCTCCATCACTCAACTCCTAATCTCATATTTCACCCCTTCAATACAACACTTCTACACTTTCCTTCCTTTTATTCTTGCTCCTTTAGAACATAACAACTAATTCGATTTTCCGTCACATAAAAACAACCAATCAAAGCCATCCAAATCATAGCAATACAGCAAGCATATCAGCCAACGCTGGAAAGTGCTTAAAGATTTCCCTCACTCACTCTAATTTATTTTCATAATGAATGCCTTTAATGAATGGCAAGAAAAAAATTCAACTTCTTTTAACACAAACTTTCTTAGAATTGCTTCCATAAAATTGTTATTATATAAAAATATATATTTCACTTCAAGAACCCAATTTGTAAAATGTGGTTATATTTGGTCTGCAAATTTTTTATTTTATAGATGGAGTTAATAATATTTTATTTTATCTTTTATCGTCTTCCATTTCATTTAGAAACTTTTTTTATTGCCAACTTTTCACACCAAAATAATTTTTTCTTTTTTAGGAAAATAATTATCCCAATATTTTTTTATTTATCAAGAGAGGCTTTGCCATCTACCTACCTGCCTACATGCATTTGATCATTTTGAACTTAAATTAAATAATATCATCACCATTGAAAAGCTGATAAAATTTTGAAAATTTAAATTTATCTTGCATTTGACACAGTTCTCCATGAAGTCCTAATTATCTGCCTATATATTGAAAAAATGTCTCTTTCATTTTTTCACATCTTATTTTCATACAAGATACCACTCTGTAATTGTTGAAGGTTTACTTTCTAATACTCAACCAATTATTTCTGGCGTTCCTCAAGGTTCCATGCAGATGATTTAACTATCAATATCTCTTTTTCTTGTGATATGTTTTTCAATAAAATTAATTACTTTAATCAAGAAGTCGATAAACTTTTTTTATGGTGCAAAGCTAACTTTATGTGTATTAATTTTGAAAAGTCTAAAGCAATGCTATTTGGGAATAGTAAGTGTTCTGAACTAATATCTACCAATTTGAAATGTGAGATTGTCCAATCTTTTGGGTGTCGTAATAGACAATAAATTAAAGTGGCAACAGCATATTTCGTATGTAAATAATAAATAATTTTGAGTCATTCGTATCATAAAATGATTCAAAAACTTGTTTCCTACTAAAGTCAAGCTTTTACTTTATAATTCATTTTTTCTTCCTTATATTAACTACTGTCTACTTATTTGGGGACATCAAAACATCTCCTCTTTGATTGTTTCAGAAAAAAATGATAAGATCTGTATTCAGCTCAAATATTTTGGCGCATGCCTCTCCTTTATTTTATAACGCAAACCTATCGAAAATTAATGAGAGAGTTCACAAAAGTAATAAAGTGGAGCAAACAATGTGTATATGTTAATATTTATAATATATATTCACATGAAGAACTGTATCATCTTTTTCAAGATTATCATTATAGGAAAAATCAATATCCATTAGATTTTTCCAGTTGAATATAAAAAAAAATTTTTTTGCAAACCAACGATTACAACTTAAAAGTTTACATGGAAAACAAAAGGTAAATTCTAAATTAGATAATATTTTGTATGTACTCATAAGATGGTTTTTTATTTTTTTTTTAAATGAAAGTAATGACATGGATACATTTTCAAAGAGCTGCACATTATCATTATAAAATTCATTAACTTTTTTTATTAAAGAAATACTTGATTCTTTTAGTAAATTTAGTAGGTAATTTTTAAAGGTTTATTGGAGTTCCTAATGTTATGTGAAAGACTTTCCCTATATCTTATGAGTGGCCCGAAAACATTCTGTAAACAACCGTTGAAATATTTATAGAGAAATACCCCAACCCTTTGTTTAAAAATATCTTCCACTTTCAATAATTCATTCTGAATAAAAATCTCTGAAGTTACTCGTATAGCAGCTCTCTTTTGAAGAATTTGAATACTTTTTTCCCAAAAGGAAGCCAAATTTATGATGCTATAATTAACATAAGAAAGGAAAAATGGCTTATAAATCAAAAGTTTAACCTTCAATGGGAAAATATTTTTAGTAAAAAATAAAATACCAATGACTCGATTTAGATTAGATTTTTCTTCAGCAATACCTGTGGACTTTAAAAAGTTATATTTCCTATTCTTATTGGAGATTATCATGCATTTCGATTTCTTTATGTTCAAAATCAAATTATTTTCAGAACACCTGTTGTAGAGTTGGTCTAAGTTCTTGTTCAAGCTATATGTGTCGATAACTTCACCATTTTTTACTTTAGATAAAGGGAGATAAGCGCAGATGTCGTCTGCAAAGGGCAGAAACTCAAAAAGGTTTGGAAGGAAGAAAATGTCGTTGATAGCTATGCTGAAAAGTAAGGGCCCCAAAATGGATCCCTGCGGGACACCATTTTTGATGGATAGCTTCTTAGAAAAAGCAACTTTTTAAACAACGAACTTCTACTAAACCCACATTCATTTCAAGATTGATGAGTGATCAACTCTGTCAAAGGCCTTTAACAGATCAAAGAGAAAAATTACTGCGCCATCCTTTTTTTTCTAAAATGTCAACTGTCTTATGAAATTCTTCCTTTCTCTCTTATGTTAATTATGTAGCAACTTTTTCAATTTTGAGTAAAAGGTAAGGTGCGGGTGTATTTTCATGGGACAAGGCACTGATGTACCGCTTATGTCAAACTGAACAAATTTGTATCGATGAGGAATCGAATCCAGAGGCTTCCATGCTAAGTCCATCATCTCAACCAACCTGCCATGCCACCCATAGAGTATGCTGTAGGGGGGTACGTCAAATTAGTTTTCAAAAAACTTAAGTTATGCTCTAAAATTTTTTAGTTTTTGTTGAAGCTCTATAACTTTTTCTGATAGACTTTTTTTCTTTAAAATTTATTATAAAAGGCAAACCATTGCTAAATGTTAAAGTTATTTTACTTTTTGTGGCTTGTATCAATTTAGCTTTTAAACTATTTTTGAATGATGCTGAGTAAAATGAAATAATGCGGTCTTAATTTTTTGTTTGCACAATTATAATTTCATTTTATACCCTTGCCCCTGAATCAATCACATTTTTTCATATAAAGATCGCAGGGTGTCTAGTAGAATCCTTGCCTTTAGACTACATTCACTCATAAAACTATCTAACCTTCATTTATTTGTTTTCTCTATGAATCAAATATCCTTTCATCAATTCCTGTAATGTGCCTGGTAGACTACTTCATTTTTCAAATGAAAAGCCTATTCCACCCCCTAACAATTTTAAATTTTTTTAAACTAGTGTATATTCTGCAAACTTAATTAAAATATTTTCGCTGGAAGTATAGTATTTAAATTCACCAATTTCGTAAAAAAAAATATAAAGTAGTCTTATAGATTTAGGACTTTAGGTATGCGCTGAATACATTCTATTTGAAAGGATTGCTTGAATATTTGGTCTCCCATGGTATTTCCAGACCACTAATTTTGAAAATTGCAACAAAAAAATTTCGCCCCCCAATAATTTTGACGATGTGTGCCCCTGATCTACACAGTTCCTATCAATTTTCTTATGTACAGGTACAACTTTATAAAGCTTAAAGTATTTCAGGAAAGACACAATTTTTTAAAGAAAGATTTATGGCTTTACATAAGATATTACAAATATCATGTTTTATTAATTTTATTTGATTTATTGAAATTTCATCCCTTATTTTATACTTTATACGATTTTCAAAGACTCAATTAATTAATGCACACACTTCATCACCCTTTCTTTCAACTATATAAAAGACTCTTCTCTCAGCGATAGTCATTACTTCTACTTTCACTTGCTATATTTTAACTGAAGTAAACCCTAGTTCCGATTAGTGGCGAGCGAGCTTAGGCTTTAACTTAATAAATTCCTTTCACTACACTATATAATGAAATATCGTGTCAAAATTTCATTCACCATTTGTTTCAATGATATTAAAACTTAATAAACTAATTATTAAAAACGTGAAAATATTCCCATTCTACAATCTTCTTTTATCCAAACAGTTCAAAATTCTTTACATTTGACGACAATTAATAAAAGCTGAAGCTGTGCAAAGCTATGCCAACGATATTTTATTTAAAAAATAAATTTAACATCGAAAGAAAGTATTGCTAAATATACCGATTTTGTAAACATTTGCAAAAATACTCCGTTCTAAGCTATACTGAATAACTACTAACTACGTGTTTTAGGCAAAAGTTGTTCTAGACGTAATTTGAGCCCCTTTTAAGTAATTCCAGTCCTTTATGCGTAATTTTATTACGAATCATTTCTATATGAAGTATCAGGCAGTGAAGTGTTTCATCGCTTTCAATTGAAAAATGCTAAACACACATTTCTTATTAAAAATCACATTTTATTTGGAAAAAAACAAATCAAAATAATGAATTGAAAAAATGAAGAGTAAAAAAAGGGAAACATTAAATTTATGCAACACGGTTGTCAATTTCAATCCCACTGCCATTCTTCAAATCAGGTGCGTAATCATCAGCATTGCCATGAAGATCAGTACCAGATTTAGAGGAGGATTTTTCATCCTTTTCAACTTTCTCTGTTCATTCAAAAACAAAAGTAAGTTTAGTGTTGAGAAATAATTTTAAAGGCCCACAAGAAATGGAACATGTTGTGAAACACTGATATAGATTAAAGTATTTATTTAACAAATTACGACACCACATTACTGTTACACAATAAACAATCCATGAATGAAAAACGAACTGTTACACGTTCGTTCGTTATAACCGAAAGTTCGTTATATCGGTGTTGGTTATAGCGAGGCTGTAATGTACTCGGTTGATTTTGTAAAATATATAAAAAGAAATAGCTAATCGCTTCTCCGGGGTTTCCTCCTTCTACCGACTTATATTTATCTTTTTCATCTGACTAATAGGCTTTTTTTCTACTGATTAAATTAAGTCCAAGAACTAAAGAAAATGAAATAGTTAGAATTGAAGCAAAGTAAGTATAACGATCTGTAATAAAAACTACAGGAAAATACTTGAAGCATTTGATAGTAAGATTAAAAAAATTTATTCTTTTAAAACAAAAGCTTAATTAAAATTAGAAAATTATTAAAAAGTTAAAATTTATATAATTATTAATTAATTTTAGTTTAAAATTAGCTTAATCATATCCCTTCAAATTTCGTGTCTTTTCCTAAAATCACATGCTGCATCTTTTGATGCCATTTTCATGGTAGTTGAATGATCCTTTCATATCAAAAACTGTCAATCAAAATCAAAATTAAATTTTTTATCTAACTTTTGACATTATCTGTAGTTAACCTTATAGCTTAGGTTCTGTATTACTCTCTTGAAAATTTATAATTTATTTTTTTCAAAAATAATGGCCACATTTTAGAAAATGTCAATCAAAATTTTGATTGATGAGAAATATATATAATAAAATATACTTTCAAATTTCACATAAAATATATTTTTTTATTTGAATAAAATGTTTCTTTTTGAGGTGAACTGTCATATATAAATCAATTTTTGACAGATATTCATTTTCATAAAAAATGAATATCACAATAGAATTCAGCATACTTAAAAATTGGTATATATGTGTACAAAACTTTATATAATTATTTAGATAAAAAGTTTCTTTTTGAGATGAGCTGTCATATATAAATCAATTTGACAGGTTAGATTAATTTTCATTAAAAATGAATATCTACTGAATTCAGTATACTTAAAAATGGGTTTATATGCGTAAGAAAGTTTATATAATTATTTAAATAAAAATTCTTTTTTTGAGATGAGCTGTCAATATAAATCAATTTTTTGATAGGTTTGATTACTTTTGATAAAAAAAATGGTTAGAACTGGTCTGTCACCCTAAGCACTTGAGGGCAGAAATTTAGCCCAGCACTTATTGGGTTCTTTAGGCATTGATTTTTCAAAATTTATCCTTGCATTTCTTTTTCAATGAGTGCACACTGGTGTCCCTTTCTGCATGAAAGAATTAAAACCAAATTTAACCAGTTATAAAAAAAATTCATGAAACAAATGGTTTACGGCTATTTTTCAATTCTACTCAACACATTCAAATATTTTGTTTAGATTTTCATATCTCTGTCAAGGCAAGACAAGTTTCATTTTTCGAAATCAAACAAATTCTTTAAAATAGAGTGTCTATCAAGAATAAATATATTCTCTAGAGAAAAACAAATACACCAATTTGTAGTATAAATAATTTTCAAAGCGTATGTACGTACACAACTTCTTTAAATGTGGAAATTGCCATTAGTGTCAGAAAATTGTTTGCGATAAAAAAAGATTCTACTCAAGATCAAAATTTAATATTTCTTTCAAATTTGAATTTTATAGTTTTTTCAATCTCCACGAAAACATATCTAAACACAAGGTTGTAGAAATCTTAAGCTGCCCTATGAGCAGGGCCGACCTTAGGCCACTGCAATCTACGCACCCGCAGTGGGCCCCGCGCTTCTCATTTTTCATTTTGATGATATAATGTATGATTTCGCCAAATGCAATTTTCGCAAAGTAAAGTTACTTTGATCGTCATTTTGTGTTGATGAAAAAGTAATAAAATAAATTCCTTTTCTTTTTTTCAAAATCTTATTTCTCACCCCGCGCAATCCATTTTGCATAGGGCCCCGTGAACACTAGGGAGTATTTAATAAATTATATCCATATGGTGCAATGGTAATCGAGCAAAATGACAAGGCCACTTGTGAAATTAGTAATAATTTTAAAAATAGCAGATAACATTTGGGCTTAATTTTCTTTAAATAAAACATTTGCCACTAAGTTTTAACCTCACTAGAAATTGAGGTGAGGCAAATGCTTATTTTGCAATATTCATTAAGGAAAGAATGAAACGGTACTTTCATGTTATGTGTAATAATAAGGTATATGTATATATTTCCATCATAATGATAAGTTCCAAATTTGATTAACTTTGCCATCACACAAGATAAGTCGATCAAGGAGCAATTTCAACCTTTTTAGGTTTTATCAGTTTGAAGCAGGTTTGCTATCGTTTACGAATGTGATAATGTTAATCAAATTTGTAAAGTGCTATTAATTAATTTTTTACTTTTAATTTTCTTTTTTCTATTTGCCGCGAAGTTTTTTTCGAAATTTTCTGATTTTGTTAAAATCCAAAATTTTTATGATATAACACGCATACATTGACAACTTCTCTCTATATTTTTAAAAGGTATAAAACTTGCGTTTGCTTAAAAAATTAATTCTCACACCCACATATGCATCAGCATGGCTCTCAAATTTGATATACGCTTGTGAATATGCAAAAAATTTTACATCCGATACATCTCCAATATATATCTTACCTATCGCAAGGGAGAACCATATTTAGTTTTCCTCGTCTTTAAAATAGGCTCATTTCAAATAGCGACCTCTATAGGAGACTCAAAAAGGTTGAAACTGCCCTTGGATAGGCTTTCCTTGCGTGATAACATTAATTAAATTTGCCAATTTAAAATCTTGGAAATTATTTTTCTCTTGGTTTATCATTTCCTTCTCTTTTGGAATGATTTAATGCCGATGTGAACAAAATGTACTTGGTGACGAACATAAAGTCATTTCTTTAACTCTTGCAATTCACATCAAAAAAAGATGATGATTTAAACTACATTTTTTCAGAGAGATTTGAGAATATATTCTTAGCAAAAAGTCAAAAATGAAGGAAGCAATAATATCACTTTTTTTTTAAATAATTCAATTTGTCTTTTTTTTTGCATGTATATTTGTGTCTTTAAAAAAGAAATTGTTAAAAGCGCTCTTTAAAATTTTAAATTTCGCATGAATATGAAAAGACAAAGAGGAATATAAAGGGAGCAAGTTGTATTCAGAAAAATAACACCGACTCCACACTTATGTATGTTGTGTATCTTAAGAAACAGGTTTACTTTTCCCGCCCTTAGGTTTATGTGATTTACTCTGTGTATCAACAAATATAAGTTGGTGGATGAAGAAGAACTTGTAAGGTTTTTCCTTTCTATAGCATATTCTGATCATTTAGAGTTATAAAATCACAATAGTTCAAAGATTTGTAAAATTTTCAGCGACCAAATCATCCATTACCTACTTTGAGTAATATTATGGTATTATTTTGACTCTGTAAAGTTTGAGAGCAAAATTATTGTACAATGCATGATTATCTGATAGTTTTTTTTAATGTTCTGTTCAGATTTACGAGGCATCTATGTTTATGATAATTTTGTACTATCTGTATATCAATCATCACAAATTGAAGTCATGGTTTAATTTGGGTAGACGCCTTGCTTTTGTACTACAAGGTCTTTGGTTCAAATACATGCAGTAAAAAACCTTCTTTGCTCATATTCCGATACAAGAGGTTGGAAAGTGCCTTTCGAAGAAAACACCCACGAAACATTTGTGTTCACCAATAGAAATGGATATACCTTCATGGTGTGGGTCAGATTCGATATTAACAAACGTGAGTGTAAGGATTTTGACATTTCAAAAAGCTTTGATCCCAATGATAATATAGTTATGAGAAACTCTCGTAAAAGTGAGGCCTTTTGGTGGTGTTGAAAATACGTGGGTAATGTGCAAAAGTATGATTACTTCGTGAATGATCTACACAATGGAAAAAGGAAATAATTACTTGGACATCCATGATCTTGAGCACTTCTTGTAAATCCTTCGCAACAGTAGGTTAAAGTCTTCGTAACTTGTCCATTTCTGAAAAAAGGAAGTGGTATCAAAATTTGATCATTCAGAACACTTTTTTCACGGTATCAGGGAGCGGTGTGTTCGAAGGGATAATTGTTTGAAAATCACTATTAACATTTCGACAGTTCTAACAACTTTTATAAAACCCTTGAATTCTTCTTTTTTAAAAACTGTTCTGTCAAAATTTGTTTCAAGTATTTAAAGCAATTCTTTACAAAACCTTATTTTTCAAATAGTTGAGAAAACGCTAAGCTATATTTACATGGAATTAATCATTGTAATTGGCTTTAAACAACTTCGTAAGGAATTTTTACGTATGTATTTACAAATATAAAAACTGCTGGACAAATGATCCTTTATCTTTATTCGATCGAAGCTTAAGGTTCAATCAGTATCAATACTTGTTTTAAAACTGATAACAATTGTCCCTGATAGCATATATGTGCGAGTTTCATGCAGGGATGGCTCAAAATACGAACAACATGAACAGGTACCCAGTGTAATGTATTTTCAATCTGCATAACGGAGAATAATCTACTAAAAATAAGGAAAAAAATTGAAGAGCCAGATTAAACGTTGTCTGAAATTAACCTATTTACGACCAATGTTCCTATTTTGGAACATAAGTAATTTCATCTTCGTCTGCTTTTTTCAATGACTTTGAATATAAATCGTCTGCGTTTTTTTAGATATCGTCTGCTTTGCTTGGTCTTAAATGGGTTAAGGTAACGAGTGATGCTCATAACAGCTGTGCTTTTTGTACTCATTTCCAACAGAATATTTCCTACTGTTGTCAGTAGTGGGATTTAGTTGGTTCGTTAGAACCGGTGTCACACAATTTTGTTGATTGGGAAATAATCAAAATTGATAAGTTGATTGAAGCTGACAAATTTGACTTTTTTCTAACAGAAAACCGGCTGACAAAAAATTTGAATCCCACTACTAAGATTATACGACTAGCTAGTCCCAAAATAGATATTTCCAATATAGCTAGTATACCAAAATAGCTTGTTCCAAAATAATTTGAGACTAGCTGTTCAGTCATATAATCGTCTGTTTCGACTAGGAAAAATAGGTTTGGAAGAGCACGATCATAATTTGTTTTTTTACAACAGAAATATTCCTATTCATCATAAAAATAATGGGAAACTGTTCTCTTGAGAGGATTTCTATTTCTAGGTTTAAAAAAGTAGTAAGGCTGGTGATATACTTCATTTAAAATTTATATAACATTAAAAAGAAGGTCGTATGTGCTAAATGCTATCTATTATGGCACTAGCTATTTTGGTATACTAGTTATTTTGGAACCAGCAGTTTATCTTAGAACTAGCTATTTTGGGACTTGCTGTTTTGGGTTTCACTCGCCCATACAGCCTGCGCCGGCATTGATATCATGATATTTGTCTCTGCCTGTCCACAAAGATCACCATTTGATATGGAGCGGATTGGCCAACAAAATAAATAAATAAAAAAGTATTACGTAATAACTTGGTGTAAATGGTGAGTGTCATTGTGATTATCAATAGACGTGACCGATGTAAGGGTTATTAAAGATGCGTTTCCACTTTTTGAAGATGTATCTTCTATCTTTTCATTAACGACATCTTGGCACACATTTGTTCTAAAAAATTTCAAAAATAATAGAATAGACCTCATAAGTCCACTTTGCACACAACTAAAATTTATCAAGAAGTCATAATAATTTCAAGATTATTTTGAAAAGTTTGCAATGTTTTCACACTTTCCTTAATGTGTAAGTATGTACATGATTGTAATTTTTTTCATGAATTTTATGTGTTTTTAAAAGTTGAATATGCTAGGTTTGCCTTAGGTAAGATTGGCTTTGATACGTTAGCTAGCGTTGTGATCATTTAGTTGCGTAGAAGGATCTTAGGCTATCTTTTATTCGAGTTTATTTTACAGTTCTTGTCTTATTTTCTCTACAAGCCTTTATAATCGAGTTTCACTTGGGGAATGGAATAGCTGATTTAATTTGAAGTTAGTAGCAATTTTTCTTTGAAACATTTTACATTTTCAATTTCTACTAAGAGCGCCTAATTTAAATTGATGACTATATAACTGTCAATTCCTAAATTAAAGGCAAAAAGGTATTTTCAAAGAATTTACTTTGCTAACTGAATATAAGTGTATTTACCATTACTATGACAATTATAGAAGATAAATGTTTGATTTTCTATGTTAGTTGAAAATAGGAGCGAATATCTCCTACAGAAATTATACAAACACACATACTACGAAGATTCATTATTCTTTCTGACGGATGGTCTGCCTACAGGAACATCTCTAACCTTATAATTAAGTTTATAGTTATACATAAACGTAACTTTGTGGACCCAAATGATATAAACAATCATGCGCAAAAAATTGAAAATCGGGGGCCAAAAGAAAATTTAAGGCAGTTTGGCACCTCCAACAATGAATCCGTTTAGAGAAGCCATTTTTCAAAGGCAAAATTATTTCCTGCTTTTAAATTCTTTAAGAGAATTATTGCAACTTCAAAGTTTTGGGATAGATTAAGTATGTATTTTTTTATTTATATATTTCTTCAGTAAAATTCTATAAAACCATTTTTTTGTTAACGCTGTCAAAAACCCATAATACAGTTATTTTTAATTATAATTTTAGGATTTTAAAAAAATATGCAACGAAGTCTAGAAACAAATCTAGAAGATAGTTAAATGAAATACAATATATTTGACAACTTACGCATTGCCACGAGACCACCAAGGAGAAATATTTACAGATTCAGGTCTTATTACATGTGTTGTCTCCTTTGTTCTTGAAGTAGTAACGTTATCTCCATAGATGAGGGGCAGAAGAGCGAAGAGGAGAGGCGAAGCTAAAAGCATGACGACGGAGAGCGAAGGAGAAGAACGAGTGAAGTCGCAAAAGAAAGAATGAGCGAAATAGCAGGAGAAGCGACTTAAATAGCAGCAGAGGAGGGCAAATGAATTGACTTCCTGTCATGGTGATGATGATGCAATCGTAGTAGTGATGACAGCATTTCAGAGAGCCTTCACTTTGAATGCTTTAACCCTATTGGTGCTGGGCTAAATTTGTCCCCTATTTTTCTCAGATATTAATAAGTTTTTATAAATATTTTTAATGTTACATATATATTTCAACTATGCTTAATTCAGTGGTGATGTCCATTTTTTATCAAACCTGTCAAAAAATTGATTTATATTTGACAGCTCATCTCAAAAAGGAACTTTTTATTTAAATAATTATATAAAGTTTTTTACACATGTATACCCTTTTTCAAATATGCTGAATTCAGTGGTGATGTTCATTTTTTATCAAAATCAATCAAACCTGTCAAAAAATTGATTTATATTTGACAGCGCATCTCAAAATTTAACTTTTTATTTAAATAATTATATAAAGTTTTTTACACATATATACCCATTTTCAAATATGCTGAATTCAGTGGTGATATTTATTTTTTATGAAAATCAATCAAACCTGTCAAAAAATTGATCTAAATGTGACAGCTCATCTCAAAAAGAAACTTTTCTATCTAAATAATTATATAAAGTTTTTTACACATGTATACCCATTTTCAAATATGCTGAATTCAGTGGTGATGTTCATTTTTTATCAAAATCAATCAAACCTGTCAAAAAATTGATTTATATTTGACAGCGCATCTCAAAATTTAACTTTTTATTAAAAAAATTATATAAAGTTTTTTAGACATATATACCCATTTTCAAATATGCTGAATTCAGTGGTGATATTCATTTTTTATGAAAATCAGTCAAACCTGTCAAAAATTGTTCTAAATGTGACAGCTCATCTCAAAAAGAAACTTTTCTATTTAAATAATTATATAAAGTTTTTTACACATGTATACCCATTTTCAAATATGCTGAATTCAGTGGTGATGTTCATTTTTTATCAAAATCAATCAAACCTGTCAAAAAATTGATTTATATTTGACAGCGCATCTCAAAATTTAACTTTTTATTTAAATAATTATATAAAGTTTTTTACACATGTATACCCATTTTCAAATATGCTGAATTCAGTGGTGATGTTCATTTTTTATCAAAATCAATCAAACCTGTCAAAAAATTGATCTAAATGTGACAGCTCATCTCAAAAAGAAACTTTTCTATCTAAATAATTATATAAAGTTTTTTACACATGTATACCCATTTTCAAATATGCTGAATTCAGTGGTGATGTTCATTTTTTATCAAAATCAATCAAACCTGTCAAAAAATTGATTTATATTTGACAGCGCATCTCAAAATTTAACTTTTTATTTAAAAAATTATATAAAGTTTTTTAGACATATATACCCATTTTCAAATATGCTGAATTCAGTGGTGATATTTATTTTTTATGAAAATCAGTCAAACCTGTCAAAAAATTGATCTAAATGTGACAGCTCATCTCAAAAAGAAACTTTTCTATCTAAATAATTATATAAAGTTTTTTACACATGTATACCCATTTTCAAATATGCTGAATTCAGTGGTGATGTTCATTTTTTATCAAAATCAATCAAACCTGTCAAAAAATTGATTTATATTTGACAGCGCATCTCAAAATTTAACTTTTTATTTAAATAATTATATAAAGTTTTTTACACATGTATACCCATTTTCAAATATGCTGAATCCAGTGGCGATGTTCATTTTTTTATCAAAATCAATCAAACCTGTCAAAAAATTGATCTAAATGTGACAGCTCATCTCAAAAAGAAACTTTTCTATCTAAATAATTATATAAAGTTTTTTACACATGTATACCCATTTTCAAATATGCTGAATTCAGTGGTGATGTTCATTTTTTATCAAAATCAATCAAACCTATCAAAAAATTGATTTATATTTGACAGCGCATCTCAAAATTTAACTTTTTATTTAAATAATTATATAAAGTTTTTTACACATGTATACCCATTTTCAAATATGCTGAATTCAGTGGTGATGTTCATTTTTTTTTTATCAAAATCAATCAAACCTGTCAAAAAATTGATTTATATTTGACAGCGCATCTCAAAATTTAACTTTTTATTTAAATAATTATATAAAGTTTTTTACGCATATATACCCATTTTCAAATATGCTGAATTCAGTGGTAATATTTATTTTTTATGAAAATCAATCAAACCTGTCAAAAAATTGATCTAAATGTGACAGCTCATCTCAAAAAGAAACTTTTCTATCTAAATAATTATATAAAGTTTTTTACACATGTATACCCATTTTCAAATATGCTGAATTCAGTGGTGATGTTCATTTTTTATCAAAATCAATCAAACCTGTCAAAAAATTCTGAAGTAAAAAATAATACTGAAGTAAAAAACTAAAAGTTTTTTACACATATATACCCTTTTTCAAATATGCTGAATTGAGTGGTGATGTTCATTTTTTATGTAAATCAATCAAACCTGTCAAAAAATTTATCTAAATGTAGCTCATCTCAAAAAAGAACTTTTTATCTAAATAATTATATAAAGTTTTTTACACATGTACACCCATTTTCAAATATGCTGAATTTAGTGGTGATATTCATTTTTTATGAAAATCAATCGAACCTGTCAAAAAATTGATCTAAATGTGACAGCTCATCTCAAAAAAAGCTTTTTATCAAATAATTATATAAAGTTTTTTACACATTTATACCCATTTTCAAATATACTGAATTCAGTGGTGATATTCATTTTTTATGAAAATCATTCAAACCTGTCAAAAAAGTGATTTACATATGACAGCTCATCTCAAAAAAGAAACTTTTTATCTAAATAATTATATAATGTTTTTTAGACATATACACCCATTTTCAAGCATGCTGAATTCGGCGGTGATATTCATTTTTTTTATAAAAATCAATTAAAGTTATCAAAGCATTAATTTATATATGACAGCTCATCTTAAAAAGAAACTTTTTATCTAAGTAATAATATAATGTTTTTTACACATATATACCCATTTTTAAGCATGCGTAATTCAGTGTCTCCCTGGTAATTATTTTCTTAATTTATTTAATAAACCAACTTTAGGTGTTTAATTCACTCAAAATATTTCATTCTACAGTAACTTATGTAACTCGATAGGACCTCCATCTTTTTGGCTACAAATTCGTTATTGGCTTGTAGTCTCCACGTCATATTATAATTTATAGTATGTAATTTTGCTATTCATTCTATGATGATCCTTTTTTGGTAGCTCTTTTTTCATTAAAAATTTATATTCTTCAATGTGTGTTCGAAATTTTTTTTATAATGATAAAATTATTTTTTCCTCTCTCAAAGCATTCTGATTAAAGAATCTTCTTGATGATCTTAGACTTTTTTTATCAGTATCGTGTATTTTATTATCAGGCCTGAATATTTGTCAACCAATCTAATTTCAAAGGTTTTTTTCTGATGAATCATTCGTGATTTTCATTGTTCACTTACAAAAAGTTGTCCAAGTTCTTCATCTAACAAATTATCTCTTTGACGCAAAAGGAAAAAGATGGACAAATTCAATTTAAACTAAAAATATCTTGATAGTGACTAAATTCTCATATATTGGCATCTGTGGCATTTTTGATAAATCTGACCTATTCTCAATTTTCAGATTTCCACCCATCTTAGCTAAATGTTAATTGTAATCCTAGATGATAAGCTGTAGATTTAAATATTTTTGATTTGTAAGAGAGGAACTTCTTTTTCACAGTCAAAATCTTTTTTGAAGAATCTAATATTATATAATTAAACCACTTTCTAGTTCATTAGAACATTGTAGATCTTCCATTTAGTCAAGATACATATTTTTTTTAATTATTTGTTTTGATCACATGTTCTCTTTTCAATTAGTTTTCAAATTGGTTCCTTCTCTCATACAAATTTATAAAAGATTTTATAATACGTTTCGTTTTTTTTAATAAATATTTCATACTCAAGATGATTGTAGAAAGTATTATAAGCCAAAATATACAAAAAAAAAAGTATATTTTCACTATATATCTAATATACAGCCATTTTTGAAAATTTTTTACAGAACTGATTTTTAGGCATACATTACTAATTAAATTGCCACTTCGAGATATTTTTTAACCGTATTATCCAAAATACAGTACAGAAATAAAATAAGCATAGTCGATTTGGTATAAAACAGATATTTTATTTTTTTGAAAATATTTTTGAAGACAGTATCTAGAAGTAAACCGCAAATCTGATTGAAACTTTCAAATATTTTAAAACCATAAATGCCAAACCTTAGTCCAAAAATGAAACCAGTATCTTCCATTTGACATAAAAACAGATATTTTATTTAAATTTCAAAAATTATTCTGTAGACATTAGACGTAAATCGAACATTTGATTGACACTTTCAGACATTTAAAACCTCTAAATGCAAAAAATCATTTCAGAAATAAAAATTATCATGGTCGAATTGGTATAAAAACATATATTTCATGTTAAATTAGAGAGAATATTTTGGGATATAGTTTTCAGACATAAACCGCAAATTTGATTGACACTAACAGTAAAACCTCTAAGTGCGAAAACTGTCTTCAGAAATAAAATCATCATGATCTATTTGCTATAAAAACATATATTTCATGTAAAATTTGGATCAATATTTTTGGAAACAATTTTTAGAACTAAACGCAAATTTGATTAACACTTATAGGTATTTTCACATCCTAAACGTAAAAAATGAGTCTGGAAATGAAACCAACATGGCCGATTTAGTATAACACATATATTTCATTGTAAAATTTGAATGAATGTTTCTGGAGACAATTTTTAGAAGTAAACTGCAAACTTGATTAACACTTATAGATATTTTGACATCCTAAACGTAAAAAATGAGCCCAGAAATGAAACCAGCATGACCGATTTAGTATAACACATATATTTTATGTAAAATTTGAACGAATGTTTTTGAAGACAATTTTCAGAAGTAAACCGCAAATTTGATTAACACTTATAGGTATTTCCAAATCCTAAATGTAAAAAATGAGTCCAGAAATGAAAACAGCATGACCGATTTAGTATAAAAACATATATTTTAACTAAAATTTGTAGGTCTATTTAATTAGATATATTTTTGATCAATCAAAATTTTGATTGACATTTTCTAAAAAGTAACCATGATTATTAAAAAAATTAAATATATAAAGTGTTATGCGTTCCAAACTGTATATAATTATAAATTTTTAAGGTATTATATAATATAGATCCTAAGTTATAAGGTTAAGTACAGATAATGTCAAAATTTTGCTGAAAAATTTTAATTTTTGGTTTTGATTGACAGTTTTGGGCATGAAGGGGTCATTCAACTACCATGAAAATGGTTTCAAAAGATGCAGCTAGCGATTTTAGGAAAAGTCACAAAATTTGAAGGGATATGATTGAGCCAATTTTCTACAATTAATTTTTTAGTGAAGGGGGGGGGCGTTTTACGCCCCCAGCACTAATAGGGTTAATAGCTAATCTTATCTTGGAAACGATTTGCTCTAGAGCAGTAGTTCCCAACCTTTTTCCAGTGGCGACTCCATTTAAGCCTCGCTAGACTTTCTACGACTCAAAATTGTCTACATATCGTCCAGTCAGCATTTAGATAATATTCAAACTGAAGGGGTAAATAATGTTCCAGAAACAATAACAATTTACAATAGCTTTAAAAGTGGGGTTGATATGGCTAATAAAATGTTGAGGGCACTTGTTATAAGCCGAAATGGACATATGCTGTTTTTGCAAATTATTTGGATATAGTTTGTCATAACAGTTGGATAATTTCGAAATGTAACTCCCCAAATTTATATCCATCAGCAAAAGCTGGTGGAAGAAAATATTTTCTAAGAGATCTGTGTTGTAAATTTGTCTGAAACATCCATGCAATTGAGAGCACAAAGTTCCTTGACCCTCGGAAACATTCTAGATATTTTATCCTTTTACGATTTTGAAAATACTTTAGGAACTCGAGAACTTCCTTCAACTTCTAGAGGAAACTGTTATATTTCATCTTGTAAACCTAAAAAGAGGGGAACCATAAAATGTGATATGTGTAATAAGTATATATGTAAAAAAACACACAAAAATGATGTGTCCGAACTGTCAATAACTTGTCTACAGATGTTTTCATTGTTTATTGATTAAATCAAAATAATGTCTTATAATTTTTCAATTTTTTTATTTGCTATATCAATTTATGCTGTACATGTATACATATGTATAAATGTATATATATATAATATGTAAGTACCCTTTCAAATCAAATTTTGTTTAGATGGCGTTAATTATTATTGAAATTTTTTGTGATTTGATAAAACTTGCCTTCTAATTTTTTTTCTTATGAATAATACGATTAGAAATGAATGAAATTTTATCTTAAGTCAAAAATATTTCAAAAAACTACAAAAAAATGTGACCTTTTTTAAAATTATAGACAGAACTTCGGGATGAGGGTTGATAAAAAAAATTATGGGCCTATAAAATTTTTATCAAGTCACAATGAGTTTTACATCGTTACGCTGAAAATTACATATGGTAAAAAATAATATTTGACAAACAATTGGAAACTATTTTAATTTAACTCTAAATGCAAATTAGATAGAAGCAGTGGTGTAACCAGAAAAAAGTTGATAGGCAAGGGGAGGGGACACAATTTAAAAATAAAAAACGTGAGCAACATTTTGTATACTTTCTTGATCCTTTCATTGGAGAAATTTTCAAAAACTGATATCGCATAAGATGCATGGGGGCACCACGAGGTACATAGGAGTGTGGGCACGGCCCCTCATGCCCAGCCTAGCTACGTCACTGGAGAGATGAGAACTGAATGAGATGGGAGAGCTTAACGAGAGAAAAGGGCTTGAATGAAAGAAGAGAGCTTGAGTGAATGAATCTTCATATGTCCACCGGAAAATTCAATAATAAGCGAAGTAGATAGTGCTGATGAAAACCACGAACTTTCAATTTTGCAAAAAAGGCACTAAAAAGATGCATTAAGTGTAATGTTGCTCTTCATATGCACTGCTTCAACGCTTTTCACTCAAAATGGTAATACTAATTTTTTCGTGCAATATATTTATTGTTTCTTCAAATATTTTTTATTATTTTAAATTGAATGCATTTTTACAAACATAATGAAACGATATGTTTCCCTTTAGGACCATATAACTTTTAGGTTAGGATTTGTTTTTTGGTCTAAAATAATATATTTTGTTTCTAGCAAGTTTATAAATGTCTAGTTATGTTTTTCATCTATCAAACTAATCATATATTAACATAAAACACATGCTAGAGGTTGGTCATTAATGGGTATTAAAAATACTAAATCAACTAATTAAAATTATATATCAAAAACATCTAAAATAGTTTATAAAAAAATTGCCAAAAATACTATTGATAGAATGTAGATTAGGTTAAAGTTGTTTCTTAAATATGGTTTAAATTTTACTTAGGTAAGCTCATATTCAATAAAGATGGTCAAAATGCCATTTCAAAAAATGCGGAGCATAATCATGAAAGAAGAAATTAAAATATTGTGCTTTTCAACAAAAGTATCAGAGAAGAAGTAATAAATACCCACAAAAAATATAACTATGCTAAAAACTGACCAAGAGAACATATTGAAATTATTTTTGTATATGTTTACAATGATTTCTAAAAATCTTTTTTTATTTGAAACATTCATAAAATTAGTCTTTTATATTCACTTTTAAGTTATTCAATTATACTTAGTTTTTTATATTGATAAAAGTTATCATGTACGACTTGAATTTTTTCATGTTATGAAAGTCATTAATAAAATAAGAAAACAGAGTTTGTTCAAATATTAACCCTTGAGGAACTAGCTCATTGGAAATAACTGGCTTTGAGGCGGTAATATTATAAATAACGTCAAAGAATTATAAAGGAAATGCCTTGTTTAAAAAAGTATATAAAAAGACTTTACATTTTAAAACTTCATGAAAATAATTTTTAATTTATTTGTCTAATGGTTTTTGTTATATTTTTTTATATCAACCAAAATAAACAAGTGGCTCGTTTGAAAAAATAGTTAAATTATAATCTAAAAATAGTTTAAAAAAAAATAATAAAACAGTATTCAAAAGCGTATCCAAAATGCAAAGTTAAAACAAAAAAACTAATTCATATCATAATTTAGTGGAAAATAATAGAATTTTAAAGATTTCGAATAAATCCGTTCAAATTTCAAAAAATTATAATAAATTGAAAAAAGTTTACCGGTCAATTGACCCACTTGGTCGTTCTAGGGTTAAATTGAAAATTCAAATCTAATTATTATATGACTATTAAAAAACTATCAAACAATTATAGATTTATCTAACTTTTCAATTAATTTAACATCATCGAAAAATAAAAAAATTAAATATGAGAGGTTTGGAAAAATAAGAAAAATAAATCTGAGAGGTTTAATTGATATAATTTTATGGCATTGAGCGAGAAAAATGCGTTGGGTTGTGCAACGAGTTAAAGTTCATCGCTCACTTAGTAAATATGACATCACATGTGCTTGCAACTGCACTTGCATAGAAAGCGTGATGATGAGGAAAAAATCCTTGTTCGCAGGATCAAAGTGTTAGAGGATAATGCGATCATCATATAAACAAGCAGCAACTCTTACTTATAGAAAATTATTGGTGGGATGTGCGCCTCTGATTTATATATCGCACATAACTAATAATTGGGAGAGATTACCTACATCTGTTGATTCATCAACTTGTAATGTAAAAAGATCAAGTGGAAATGTCTTAATTTCATCATCAATAACTTAATAAAGAATATCACTTTTAAAAAGCTTTTTAACCCATTTACGACCAATGTTCCTATTTTGGAACATAAGTAATTTCATCTTCGTCTGCTTATTTCAATGACTTTGAATATAAATCGTCTGCGTTTTTTTAGATATCGTCTGCTTTGCTTGGTCTTAAATGGGTTAAAGATTACCAGATATGCTTTTTAAAGATTTCACTGCCTTATTTCCAATCATGTGATGAACGATGCCTTTTGCACAAGGTAAAATCAATTACTCACCAATGCAATGCGTTTTTTGGGTTAGCAATTCTCAGGTACACGGTGTAAGACGCTATCAAATCTGATTTACTTTGTCTCTGGAAAGTTCCATCACTGTCCAGACGATATTTTTTAGTTGCACACACTTATTCTTGAAAAACGCAGGGCTTTCATTACTGAAATTTAACTATTCGGCTTCATGGATTATTCTGAGAGCACTCCACACATTGGAGTTTTTCTTTTGCGGCTGAGATAATGCAAGTAAAAGCAAAGTTAAAAGGTAGTCCTCCACATATTTCCGCATTCTTTTGTTGTTTGCCATCGCCATTTTAAGAAGAAAAATATAAGAGGATTGTAAAAATCATATGCAAAGATGAAAATCAAACGAGGCAGGGAGAGAGATGATAAATGCAGTGAGGAACCGTTATAACGCGGTAACCGGGGTCCATAATAACTACTCGCGTTATAATTTTCCAATACAAGCTAAATAATATTTACATAGACGGAGATCATCTGTCTTGAGTTGAAAAACTGGCTCATCAGCTTCAATCTTTTCCTAATTTCCTATCATCAGACTCAACGACACATATGTGTAAGATTATATATGTAAAAAATCTGTATATATTTAGTAAAAAAGTTATTTTAATTTGGATTAGCTGAGTACGTCATATACGCCTGTAAAAATGAGAGACAAGACAAAGCGCGTTATAACGGCTCTTTACTGTACCAAGAAAATCTACTATGATAATGGGGGTGAAAATGGTACGAAAACCTTAAATTATATAAACACACACGCGTATATGTTCTGATACATATACAATACACATACACACTTTTCTCCACTCTTTTGTTCTCATTTGGTTTTCACTGAATTTCAGACTATCATATTTATCTGCATTTTAAGGGTTATGAATAAAAAAAATTTTTCACAATTTTTGCTCTCGTGATATAACATTAGATGAACTTTTAACTGAAATATATTTTTTCAAGTATTATTTCTTTAGTTGATGAAAAAACCTCCCGCAGTCCCGCGCCTCATGTTACATTACCTTTTCATGTAGATGGTCCACAAGATACAAGAAATATATGTAATGACAGTGATATAAATAGCAATAAACAAAAATGAAGATATAAATATAACGTTTGTGGTTTGTTTTTTTCAAATATTATAAATAAAACATCTGGCTCAGAGCTATTGATAAAAATTGTTTTCATAAGTTTTTATTATAAAAGTTTAGGAACATACATCTGTGTAAATTTTTCATCATTCTTATAAAATATTCTAATTTTTTTAGGTTTAAAAATTATTTTACGTCATATTAAAAATGTCGTCTCAAACTAAAATGTCAAAATTTGCTGTGAAAATGAACGGAAAAAACTGGACAAAAAATTTAAAAGCAAATACTAAGCGTCGTCCTTGTATACCAGAACTGAAGGATAATATAAGTGAAACATTAGGCACAATGTCTTCAAACAAGGATATAGTTGGAAGGTTCTTGGGACTTTATGATGAAATAAAAGGACGTCATGACCGAATAAAAAAAATTTCTTTAGAAGTATTGAAGCTTTGGGAAACGTTAAATTTTCCTGTTCTTTCCGAACATGCAAAAATCAACAAACTTATTACCTCCTTTGAGAAATATAGAAAAAGACCTTCAAAAGAATATGAAGACTATCTTTCTTTTCTTTTTGATATTACAAAAGCAAACAGTGATTGGCTCTGTACTCAAGACAAAGAACTCTATAAAAAACAAATCAAATCAAAGGGAAAAGTAGGATATACAACCTGCAAAATAGCAGCAGTCTCTTCAATTCATCCATCAAAACGAATTGCTATTTTAATTTGTTCAAGTGGAAGATCTCAAGATATCTTTGAATCACTTTATAATCTTATTTGTGAGTACAATGCATGGAACAGTATTGAGATGATTATTTCCGACACCACTGCAGTAAATACGGGATGTAAAAATGGTGTTGTCTTCAGACTCCAAAAAACCTTTGTAGAGAAAGGATTCAACAAGCCTCAATATATTGGCTGCCAGCATCACATTCTTGATCTTGTTTTACGGCATGTTTTAAACTTTTTTTTCCCTACTCAGTCACAGTCACCTGACATAAACTACGAGTTTATCAATAAGATTTTAAAAACTACGATCAACTGAATAATAAATATGCGGGTAGAGAAATGATTCCAAAGTATGAAAAAATTTGTTGGAGAGATGACTTTAAGTTTCTCTTTGAGCTTTGCCAAGCCTACAAATTTTATAAAACAAATAAAAAATGGCCGTTTTAAATGGTTCAAACTACCCCCTATTCATGCCGCACGATGGAATTCACGACCTATTTTTGCACTTATTGCATTTTTCTTCTTCCTAACTGGCGAACACAGTTAACTGTAGTTTGTGATTTTATTTCAACTACATCGTCACGGATTTGGTTTTCTAGCCAACACTATACAAAAACTGATTATGAAGATCTTTTGTCAGCAGTAAACAAAACTAATTGTCTTAAAGCTGCAAAGTGAAAACGTACTCACTGGAAAAGAGATACATCTTATCTTGAAGTTCCACGGTCAAACATGGTAGCGGAACGAGCTGTAAAAGTGATGGAAGAACTTTTTTTCAACCTGCAAAAAAGACAAATACCTTAAAACTAAATTTATTAATACAAATACACAGATCAAAAGAATACTTTTATCATTCTATATCATATGTAAATAAGTTTCTGTAATCCATCCACTCATAATACATAATAAATTATGATTTTAATAAAGAATGTATGATACTCCACGTATTATATCGTAAAAAAAACAAAAATGATCTAGGCGCGGAACATTTTTTTAGAAATTAGATTAAAAAAAGTTGTTTTTAGATGTTTTAATCAAAAGTTCATTCGTTAGTACATCAGGGTAGGAAATTAAAAATTTGTCATAACCCAAATCGGCATGTCTTTCTGTAGCTCATTTTAGGTATGTAAACATCAATATTTTGGGCATATGGTTGGTAATTTGCAGTGAGGTAGGTAGCTTAACATTCAGATATCATTAACATTCAGGGAATATCATTATCTTGAACGTAGTTAATAGAAAATTCAAACATCAGACAACTTTCCATTACATGTAGCGACACACACACAAAAAAAAGAAAAAAAGTATGCGCCTAAGTACAAAACCAAAACGAAATTAGTCCTTGAAATACTAACTATAAAAACAAGAAATAAATCGTTCAACAATCTTAAATATTACAACGCTCCACACTTACAACTTCCCAAATACAAATTCAGTGTTGGCTCAAGCAGACTCTGGTAGCACAATGACACACAGACATCATGCCAGATGCAAACTCTTAGCTGACACAAATGATCAGAGACAGGCACATATATATATAAAGGTCCTTAGAAAGAGGGCACATAACAATCTACTGTACAATTGACTGCCCCAGTTAATCATGGCATTAAAAAAAAGCAGTTTGACCTAACGTATGTTCTATCCTTTGTCTTTTAGAATTAGGCCTATATAACCGCTTTAGGACGGAAGCGGCAATGTTCGGGAAAAGCTTACTGAATCCTCTTAATTCATTTATATCAGTCAAATCCCTTATAATTAATTCATTATCATTTATAATGTCTTTGAGACCCCAAGTGGAGTCGCGATGCCAGGTTTGGGAATCCCAAACAATACAAAACTAAAATGGCCGAACCAAAACAGTGCAAAACAAGAATACCCCATAAACAAAGTTGTCCAAAACCAAAATAGCCAAAATCAAAATGGTCCAATAGAAATTTTAAGGGGGTGGCCAAGCTAAGATTACGCTAGCATCATTTGTGCTATGTGCTGCCACTGTATGTATGATAATAATATATAACTGCTAAATTTGTAAAATGTATTTATTGTCAAAGCTTTGCAAAAAAACATAAATTATTCTATTTTATTCTTTTAAAACTAGTTAAAAACTTTTTTTGTTTTTTTTTCTCTATTCTTCAAACATATGTGAAATCATAAATGCTACGAACGTGATGATGTAGACATTTACAAGATGATGCTTGAAGGGATTTTCTTTCTCAAACTCTCTTTCGCCTGTTGAAAATAAGAAAAACTTCACGTTTTAAATTAATGGATGAAACTTAGGTAAACGCTGCAATCAATTTCATTCGTTAGGAGAATCTTCGTGCCTGCCTAGATTGGACTATGTAAACATTTCAAATGTGAAAATAGGTCAGATATTTAGGAAGATTGAGGAAAGCAGAGATTTAAGGGAGCTATAGTTATCATTTTAGTTGTAGCTCGCCTAAATCAGATACACAATTCCATTGCTAGGAGAACCATCTTCCTATTAAATTTGCCTAGATTGGACTATGTAAACATTGCAAATGTGAAAATAGGTCAGATATTTACGAAAATTGAGGAAAGCAGAGATTTAAGGAAGCTATAGTTATCATTTTAGTTGTAGCTCGTCTAAATCAGATACACAATTCCATTGCTAGGAGAACCATCTTCCTATTAAATTTGCCTAGATTGGACTATGTAAACATTGCAAATGTGAAAATAGGTCAGATATTTAGGAAAATTGACGAAAGCAGAGATGAGCTATAGTTATCATTTTAGTTGTAACTCGTCTAAATCGCATACAAGGCCTGTCGTTGAAGCTTCATTACAGGGGGGGGGGGGGGGGGGGGCAAAACAACATAAAAAAATTGTTCACTTTTTTTACAAGGTAAATTTACCATCCTATGTTTTCAACGAATTCTGGTACACCACTTGTATCGAACCAGGAAAAGATTGGCATCTACTAGATTCGAACCCAACCGATTTGATTATCGAGTCTAGCGTTCTAAGTTTTAACCACTCAGACACAGTACTTTTTACAAAGAAATTGAAAAAATACAACAATTAAATAATTATTTATTAACCCTATTAGTGCTGGGGGGCGTAAAGTGCGCCCCCCCCCCCCCTATTTTTCTCAGATAAAGTTTTTATAAATATTTTTAATGTTACATATATATTTCAACTATGCTGTCCATTTTTTTTTTATCAAAATCAATCAAACCTGTCAAAAAATTGATTTATATTTGACAGCTCATCTCAAAAAGGAACTTTTTATTTAAATAATTATATAAAGTTTTTTACACAGGTATGCCCATTTTCAAATATGCTGAATTCAGTGGTGATATTCATTTTTTATGAAAATCTATCAAACCTGTCAAAAAATTGATCGAAATGTGACAGCTCATATCAAAAAGGAAGTTTTTATCTAAATAATTATATAAAGTTTTTTACACATTTATACCCATTTTCAAATATGCTGAATTCAGTTGTGTTATTCATTTTTTATGAAAATCAATCAAACTGTCAAAAGTTTGATCTAAATGTGACAGCTCATCTCAAAAAGAAGCTTTTAATCTAAATAATTATGTAATGTTTTTACACATCCATTTTCAAGCATGCTGAATTCAGTGGTGATATTCATTTTTTTTAAAAAAAATCATTCAAACCTGTCAAAAAAGTAATTTACATATGACAGCTCATCTCAAAAAAGAAACTTTTTATCCAAATAATTATAAAAAAAAATTTTACACATAAATGGCACAGATGCCAATATGTGAGAATTTAGTCACAATCAAGATATTTTTAATTTAAATTGAATTTGTCCATCTTTTTCCTTTTGCGTCAAATAAATAATTTTTTAGATGAAGAACGTGGACAACTTTTTGTAATTGAACAACTAACATCACAAATGATTCATCAGAAAAAAACCTTTGAAATGAGATTGGTTGACAAATATTCAGGCCTGATAATAAAATACACGATACTGATAAAAAAGTCTAAGATCATCAAGAAAATTTCTTTAATCAGAATGCTTTGAAAGAGGAAAAAAATAATTTTACCCTTATAAAAAAATTTTCGAACACACATTGAAGAATATAAATTTTTAATGAAAAAAGAGCTACCAAGAAAGGATCATCATGGAATGAATAGCAAAATTACATACTATAAATTATAATATGACGTGGAGACTACAAGCCGATAACCAATTTGTAGCCAAAAAGATGGAGGTCCTATCGAGTTACATAAGTTACTGCAGAATGAAATATTTTGAGTGAATTAAACACCTAAAGTTGGTTTATTAAATAAATTAAGAAAATAATTACCTGAGAAATACTGCAAGTAGAAGTTATTTTGAAGTTTATATATTTGACATTGATTTACAGGTTTAATCGATTTTTTTGACAGGTTTTATTGATTTCATAAAAAATGACATCACCATTAAATTCTACATACTTGAAATGTATAAATAACTTTTTATAAGAATAAAAATTTTAATTTTGACATGGGCTGTCATATTTAAATTATTTTGTCAGGTTTGACTAATTTTTTATTAAAAAAAAAAGAAATATAACCAGTAAACACAGCCTACATAAAAATGGGTATATGGGTGTAAAATGCCATACACGGTAAACTTCATCATCTCCCTATACTTTCTATTAAACGTAATTCTCTAATTCAAAAAACCGTGACTGATCCTTTCTTTTTGGGATAAATCAATTTTTTGACATTTTTGATTAATTTTCATAAAAAAAATGAATATCACCACTGAATTACGTATGCTTAAAAATGGGTATATATGTGTAAAAAACTTTATATTATTACTTAGATAAAAAGTTTCTTTTTAAGATGAGCTATCATATTCTTTTTCACAGTCAAAATCTTTTTGAAGCATCTATTATATAATTAAACCACTTTCCAGTTCATTAGAACATGGTAGATCTTCCATTTAGTCAAGATACATATTTTTTTTAATTATTTGTTTTGATCACATGTTCTCTTTTAAATTAGTTTTCAACTTGGTTCCTTCTCTCATACAAATTTTCAAAAGATTTTATAATACGTTTTGTTTGTTTTTTAATAAATATTTCATACTCAAGATGATTGTAGAAAGTATTATAAGCCAAAATATACGAAAAAAAAAGTATATTTTCACTATATATCTAATATACAGCCATTTTTTGAAAATTTTTTACAGAACTGATTTTCAGGCATACATTACTAATTCAATTGCCACTTCGAGATATTTTTTAACCGTATTATCCAAAATCCAGTACAGAAATAAAATAAGCATAGTCGATTTGGTATAAAACAGATATTTTATTTTTTTGAAAATATTTTTGAAGACAGTATCTAGAAGTAAACCGCAAATCTGATTCAAGCTTTCAGATATTTTAAAACCATAAATGCCAAAACTGAGTCCAAAAATGAAACCAGCATCTTCCATTTGGCATAAAAACAGATATTTTATTTAAATTTCAAAAATATTTCTGTAGACATTAGACGTAAATCGAACATTTGATTGATACTTTCAGACATTTAAAACCTCTAAATGCAAAAAATAATTTCAGAAATAAAAATTATCATGGTCGAATTAGTACAAAAACATATATTTCATGTAAAATTAGAGAGATTATTTTGTGATATAGTTTTACGACATAAACCGCAAATTTGATTGACACTAGCAATAAAACCTCTAAATGCAAAAACTGTGTTCAGAAATGAAATCATCATGATCTATTTGCTATAAAAACATATATTTCACGTAAAATTTGAATCAATATTTTTGAAAACAAATTTTAGAACTAAACGCAAATTTGATTGATACTTATAGGTATTTTCAAATTCAAACTGCAAAAATTGAGTCCATAAATGAAACTAGCATGGTTGATTTGGTATAAAAACATATATTTAGTTGTAAAATTTGTATTAATGTTTTTGGAGACAATTTTTAGAAGTAAACCGCAAATTTCATTAACACTTATAAGTGTTTTCACATTCTAAATGTAAAAAATGAGTTCAGAAATGAAAACAGCATGATTGATTTGATATAAAAACATATATTTCATGTAAAATTGAGAGAATATTTTTGGAGATAGCTTTTAGAAGTAAACCGCAAATTTGATTGACATTGACAGATATTTTAAAACCTCTAAATGTGAAAAATGAGTTCAGAAATGAAAACAGCATGGTTGATTTGGTATAAAAACATATATTTCATTGTAAAATTTGAATGGATGTATTTGGAGACAGTTTTTAGATGTAAACCGCAAATTTAATTAACACTTAAGTATTTTCACATCCTAAACGTAAAAAATGAGTTCAGAAATGAAACCAGCATGGCCGATTTGGTATAAAAACATATATTTCATTGTAAAATTTGAATGAATGTTTTTGGAGATAATTTTTAGAAGTAAACCGCAAATTTAATTAACACTTATAAGTATTTTCAG
The DNA here is from genome assembly GCA_030549495.1 of Nectonema munidae. Taxonomy (NCBI): domain Eukaryota; kingdom Metazoa; phylum Nematomorpha; class Nectonematoida; family Nectonematidae; genus Nectonema; species Nectonema munidae. The sequence continues at coordinate 8,374 of JAUIRK010000952.1, read as the reverse complement.
ATCCTAAACCTAAAAAAATGAGTCCTGAAATGAAACCAGCATGGCCGATTTAGTATAACACATATATTTTATGTAAAATGGGAAGGAATGTTTTTGAAGACAATTTTCAGAAGTAAACCGCAAATTTGATTAACACTTATAGGTATTTTCATATTCTAAATGTAAAAAATGAGTCCAGAAATGAAAACAGCATGACCGATTTAGTATAAAAACATATATTTTATGTAAAATTTGAAGGTATATTTTATTAGATATATTTTTGATCAATCAAAATTTTGATTGACATTTTCTAAAAAGTAGCCATGATTATTGAAAAAATTAAATATATAAAGTGTTATGCGTTCCAAACTGTACATAATTATAAATTTTCAGGGTATTATATAATATAGATCCTAGGTCAGAGATAAAACAAGAAGTGATAGTTTGAAATCGGATAAAGTCGAATAAAATGGAGTTTTTTTCCTGGCAACATCTGTTCCTATTTTTTAAAATCGTGTTAATTTATTTTAAAGAATGATAATATATTTTATTTCTGCTATGAAAATTTTTTAACATGTTGTTTACTGATTACATCAAATGATAATTTTTTATTTTAAAAAGTTTGTTTTATTATCTCAAAAAAGGAGATAGGAGATACAGTCCATTAATAAAATAACAAAATTTCGTTGTTTTTTTTTAAATCTAGGGAAGAATATACATACGACAATATAATACTGGTAGAGGTGAGTCTGCCCTGGTATTGTCTGAATTTGTCTTGCTCTTCTGTATGATGGCTTGAGACTTCTGTTTTTTTAAAAACGATTTTCATTTTTTAGCAATAAAAAGGACAGAATATCATCTTGCTGCATTTTTCTTTTATTTTCCATGAAAAAAATTACAAAAAACATTTTTAGAGTTAAACATGTCTCTCTTCTAAAGACAATATGGAACGGGTTATATTAGAGGACTCATAGGTAATATAGTCAGACCTCATTTATTCGACAACCCAACTATCCGATGCAATATTGATTAGGAGCTAAAAGATATTTCTCAGCCTCTCATCTCAGAAATTGTCAACAAGCCTGGTTCATACCTAATGAATTGGTTAGGGGGGTTGATTACTCTGTACGGAGACACATTGCCACTTAAAGTTAAAATTTATAGCAACAAATGTAGGCTAAAATAGAAAAGCAAAGAACCATCCTATATTATCTTCATATTATTGCTACCCACAGATATATTTAGTTTGTAAAGTGAATTGTGCGACACATTTTTAATCCCATTTTACAAAAAAATTTCATTGACGAAAACTACATAAATTAAGGGTATCAATCAAAAAAATTATTTCAAAAATTTTGCGAATTTTTAAACTTATGATAAATGTTTTGAAATTATAATAAAAAACTGTAGATGGCGTTAATTTTTTTTGAAAAAACAAACCATTTTTGCAAAAAAAACATTTGTAAATAGTTTCAATTTATTTATTACAAAACCTAAAGAGTAAAACTTTTAGAAAAAGGTTTTTAAAAAATATGGTGTTATACATCTAGAACAAACAATTTTAGACTGACTTTTGAAGATGAACGAAGTCACTTTGAGCAATTTCTTGGTGTTTTATCTCTTTTATTCAAACATATATAACAAGCACCTCTCTTTGAACTTGCCTGTTCATCGCAACTTTCTTTGAAACGGTAGAAAGATAAAAAATTTTATTTGCAAAAGAAGTTAAAGCTTTGTTGCTCTTACTTTCATGCTTTCTTCAGCTAGGAGGAAAGAAAGTTTTTTTGTAAAAATCTTTCTACCATTTTGTCTAGAGTTAGGGAAAGTGCTACAATCCATGTGTTTAGACCAGCATTGTCTAACTAATTACAGAAAGCTGCTAAAGGCTATCTTCGTCGGCATGGCGTGTATGATCTATAATTTTTGATCATTCTATTAGCAACATCTACCCCAGACTTATATATATAAAAAAAATCTGAAAAAAAGATGCCATTAGGTGTTATCAACTTATTTTTTTCAAAAAAGAAATATAGATATATTTAAAAAAATGAATTTTAGGTTGATTTTTCATCGTATTTTATTTTTCAATTTTTTTTCCCATGTTTCTGTATTTTTTTACCCCTTTTCAATATTAATATTGAAATTAAACAAACAAGTTAAAAAATTAAATATAAATTTAATAATTTAATTTTTTAATTAAATATTAAAAAAAATTTTTTTTGTAAACTTTCAGGATTAGAATGTTCTCCCATTGTTTGAACATTTCTGTGTTGTGATGATAAACATACACAACTTTAACTTTTCTTCTGGCTATATAAGCACTAAGAGAGCCATAATCAGAGTAAACTGTCCTACTTTCGCATTCAGAAAGTTTCAATGATTTAAGGTAGTCAGCTCTCAAAATTTTCCATTAACAGTGCCACATAAAGTTATATCTTTTCTGTAGCACGAAATTATTAAATCATACTTTTAAAAAATCTGCCAGTGAAAACACTGAACCCAGAAGGAACTTTAGCATCTTCAATTAGCCTCTTACAAATACTAAAAGCTGAAAAGTAAGAAAGATCATCTGAACCAGAAATATAAATTTCTGGTATGAAACAGTAATAATTCTCAGCATCGTTCAAATGATGGCTTTAATCTTTTAACTTTGAAACAACTGCTCTTGTTAGAAAGATTGCGTTTTCTTGAATGGTTGAAACTTCAATGGTGAAATACGGAGACTTAAATCTGATCAACTTGCAATCGAATAGAATGGATTCATTGCATAAAGTATTTTTGGCAATCAAATCAGAGTTTTCCCGTTCATGTTGTGCCAGGAGATAAGTTGCAAATAATCATTCAACGGGGGACTCCAAACAGCATTTTCAGATGTGCCTAGGCCTAACTTAGCAGTTAACTCTTACTTTTTACAAGACCGCTTAAGGCCATCCCATTCTTTGAAGAGACCACATCGATTGTTGATGCCGAAAGCGAACACACCAGAAATAAAAAGACTTGCAGGACTTATGGTAGTGAGCGAAATTTCACTCAAATATGGAGGTTCAACAGCCAAGATATGGCCAAACAGATCACTCTGCACAGATATTCTGAGTAGAGAAGCATCGCATATTCCTTTTTCGTTAAGACTGTTTATGGCCACTACTTTACGAAAAGGTCTAACTTCAAGATTATTCTTACTTCATAAGGCTTGAAAACACAAAAAACTCCATTCAAGTATCTCCACACTGTAGGAGCATACTATGTATTTACTGTCAGGGACATTCAACTACACCCAACTTTACAATTTACACCAATTCTCCATCACACTTTTCTTAGTGCTGAAACAATTGTCTAAAATATTTTATAAATAAACATGGACGATTAATCGGAATCGTACAGAATAATCGGGAGTTTTCCAAAGCATCGGAGCCATTCAGATCCGATTCCCATACCAAAACGATTCTTAAATATACGTGGCGTAAGATAAATAGTTGTAACACAGGACTGTACTATGCCGGGGTTCGCGTGTTTCTAACTACTTAACATTTCTTCACTTTCCTAACAATTTTTCAATCTTACGAATTTCAAGCTAATTCCAACTCTATGCAGTAGCAGTATAGCTTATCTTCCAAATGAATGTATCCTAACTTTTGGATGGTGGTAGCAACTGTGAAAAAAATAGTTCAGTGGTTTTCAAAGCCTAAGCTATTACGCCTCCTTTTCAAAAAGATATAATTATGGGGCCTTATTTCCCAAACTTTTATAACTTCATTACTCAGAATACATTACTTATATCATAATTACTTGAGAAATACCATTTTATTGTTTTTATATTCCATGGGCTTCATTACCATTAATTAGCAGATGAGGGATGCATATTTTTTAAATTGCATTTTTTATGGATTTTCAGAATACAATTTTATTTTATTTTTTATTTTTAAAGATAAATATTATTTTTATTATTGTTTAGTGCATAAAAATTGCTATGTCACAAAAAAATATTTTGGATTACGCTTATTGATGTGTTCACTGAAGAAAAAAATATCAAAAAATTCAAATTATGTGTTTTAATAAAATTTTCCATGAATTTATATTCTTTTTTTCATTATAAACTACTTCCTTACAATACCTTAAATTAATTTGTAGATTTTTATATTGTTACATTTTGACAATTGACAAATGTTCACCTTTAATTTGTAACAATTTCCAACACAATTATAAAACCACTCTACTATCAGAACCAAAATTTATTTTTAGATTTTTAGAAAATCTTTTTTAGTTTTCGGTTTTTTATAAATTAACCTTCGTTTTTTACTTATAACTTTTGAATTAGTTCTCTAAAATTTAAGTGCGGGTTTGATTTACACTTTGATTCCTCGAAAAAAAAAATGTTTTGGATAAATATTATTTTTATTATTGTTTACTGCATATAAATTTCTAAAGATAAGATAAATAGATCAAAATATGTGTTTTAATCAATTTTTCTCAATAAGTAACCTCATGAATGTATATTGTTTTTTTTTTCTTTATAAACTACTCCCTTTCGAGCCTCATGGTTGTTAGGGTGTACCTCTCAGCTTAACAGTTGAAGGTCAGGGGTTCGATCCCCAAGGCTCCCAATGCTAAAAAAACAAATTCACAAAAACTGTGATTAATCATCTTAAATTTGTAAAAGCCTCATGCCAGCTTTCGAAATCCTTGCATTTTACAAGCTGTGTCAAATAAAACAACAACAACAACAACAACTCCCTTACAATACCCCAAATTAATTTCTATATTTTTATAAAATAATTATAATTTTCTAATCTAACACACGTGCGCATACACACACATTAAAGAAATATTATTTCTGTATGAAAAATTTACTTTTTAATTTTTTTTACAATGAACACACCACAATTATTACTCGAGATTATACTTGCATTGTAAGCTCTCAATCGTACCATAACTGCACGATTTTATGAAGTCAAATTATATTGTTTCTAATTCTGATTGCATCAACCTTCTAGCTCAGTAATATATTTGAAGAAATATTTTTTCAGTATAAAGAGTTTAGGAAACTCTTCTCTATTATGTAATGATATATTCTCATAACCTGTACCGTTGAACGCGGGTAGACAACTTGCGTGTTATCTCCAACCCGTATATTACGATGATTCATCTTCAACCTGTATTCTACGATGATTCATCTCCAAACTATATACTACGATGATTCATCTTCAACCTGTATACTACGATGGTTTCTATTCCATGTACAAATAACTAGGGAGACAATGTTCAACTTTCTGTTCACATTTTGCTAGATGTAAGATTTGATATACCTCATTCGGGGAGACGATGCTACATAAGTTATTACCTGTATACTACGTTGGTTCATCTCCAACCTGTATACCGCAATAATTCATTGGTTCATCTCCAACCTGTATACCGCGATAATTCATCTCCAACCTATCAGTTCATATTTTGCTAGATGTAAGATTTGATATACCTCATTCGGGGAGAGGATGTTAGATAAGTTATTACCTATATTTTTGTAATTTTTTCACGATATTAAATAATATATTTTATCAAATAATCAAAATAAAATTCTGTAATCAAAGAATCGAAAAATATTCTTTAAAAAAGCAAAAAATATGAAACTTTCTGTTCATATTTTGCTACCTCATATGATGTTACAAAAGTTATTACCTTTACTTTGCAATTTGCACGATTTTAAATATTATATTTGTCAAATAATAATCAAAGAATCGAAAAATGTTCAAATCAAAAAATATTTATTCCTTTTAAATATATCGTTGGCTCCCCTTACTTTTAGTTTCGTATGTGCATAATTTGATAAAAATTTATTATTAAAGACTTGGTTTATCTTTCTATTTTAAAAGTAAGGGGAGCCAACGATATATTTAAAAAGAATAAATATTTTTTGATTTGAACATTTTTCGATTCTTTGATTATTCGACAAATATAATATTATAACGGTGAATGGGCAGAGGTCTTCAATCTTCACTTTTTCTCTGGCTCATTGATAGCCTTTGTTGATGACGGTGAAGATCTAAGGAATGCCATTTGCATAAACATTTAAGGATAATGTTACAGTGTTGATTGTTTCATTCAAATCGTACGAGAACACACCTGTTAGAAAACTTTGGGCTATAGCTATTTTTGCAAATAATTTGAACATTGTTGCTTTCAACTCCTTGGTGATTAATATATTTACACAAATATAAACGGTGTCAAATATTTTTAGACGAATAGAGAATATTTTATTGTATTATAGAGTTCATTCAAATCAAAGAAATATAGAAGGCATTTCACTAACTAGATGACACTGTTCAATACTAAATTGCAGATCAAGGGCAACAGGTACATAGTAAATCAATTATCCAAAACATTAACATCGAACACAACCTTAAGCATTGTACCCTCTATCCTGCATCAAATCTTCAACACACACATCCATCCTTAACAATTGGTCATCCCTCAGCATTTCTCCTCCTCTAATCAATTTTGCGATTAATAATAAAAGCATTTTTCTCGCACGCAACACAATTAGATGGCTCTCTTTTCACTGCCCAACCTATGCTTACTTTTACAAATTCAAACGATACAACAACCCACTTTGCCGTTTTGGGTGCACAGAAATAGAAACACCAATACACATCATCCTTCTATGCCCCATCTTTCAAAACATACAAACTAAACTACTCCAATTCTGCCCCTTATATTTCAATGGTATCCCCAACTCCATTTATGACTTTCTATATCACTCTTCAATTCTCCAAGAACTCTCAATCCTGATAAACACAATAGAACTAATTCTTAAAGCACACCAAAATCTTATCCCTCCATCACTCAACTCCTAATCTCATATTTCACCCCTTCAATACAACACTTCTACACTTTCCTTCCTTTTATTCTTGCTCCTTTAGAACATAACAACTAATTCGATTTTCCGTCACATAAAAACAACCAATCAAAGCCATCCAAATCATAGCAATACAGCAAGCATATCAGCCAACGCTGGAAAGTGCTTAAAGATTTCCCTCACTCACTCTAATTTATTTTCATAATGAATGCCTTTAATGAATGGCAAGAAAAAAATTCAACTTCTTTTAACACAAACTTTCTTAGAATTGCTTCCATAAAATTGTTATTATATAAAAATATATATTTCACTTCAAGAACCCAATTTGTAAAATGTGGTTATATTTGGTCTGCAAATTTTTTATTTTATAGATGGAGTTAATAATATTTTATTTTATCTTTTATCGTCTTCCATTTCATTTAGAAACTTTTTTTATTGCCAACTTTTCACACCAAAATAATTTTTTTCTTTTTTAGGAAAATAATTATCCCAATATTTTTTTATTTATCAAGAGAGGCTTTGCCATCTACCTACCTGCCTACATGCATTTGATCATTTTGAACTTAAATTAAATAATATCATCACCATTGAAAAGCTGATAAAATTTTGAAAATTTAAATTTATCTTGCATTTGACACAGTTCTCCATGAAGTCCTAATTATCTGCCTATATATTGAAAAAATGTCTCTTTCATTTTTTCACATCTTATTTTCATACAAGATACCACTCTGTAATTGTTGAAGGTTTACTTTCTAATACTCAACCAATTATTTCTGGCGTTCCTCAAGGTTCCATGCAGATGATTTAACTATCAATATCTCTTTTTCTTGTGATATGTTTTTCAATAAAATTAATTACTTTAATCAAGAAGTCGATAAACTTTTTTATGGTGCAAAGCTAACTTTATGTGTATTAATTTTGAAAAGTCTAAAGCAATGCTATTTGGGAATAGTAAGTGTTCTGAACTAATATCTACCAATTTGAAATGTGAGATTGTCCAATCTTTTGGGTGTCGTAATAGACAATAAATTAAAGTGGCAACAGCATATTTCGTATGTAAATAATAAATAATTTTGAGTCATTCGTATCATAAAATGATTCAAAAACTTGTTTCCTACTAAAGTCAAGCTTTTACTTTATAATTCATTTTTCTTCCTTATATTAACTACTGTCTACTTATTTGGGGACATCAAAACATCTCCTCTTTGATTGTTTCAGAAAAAAATGATAAGATCTGTATTCAGCTCAAATATTTTGGCGCATGCCTCTCCTTTATTTTATAACGCAAACCTATCGAAAATTAATGAGAGAGTTCACAAAAGTAATAAAGTGGAGCAAACAATGTGTATATGTTAATATTTATAATATATATTCACATGAAGAACTGTATCATCTTTTTCAAGATTATCATTATAGGAAAAATCAATATCCATTAGATTTTTCCAGTTGAATATAAAAAAAAAATTTTTTTGCAAACCAACGATTACAACTTAAAAGTTTACATGGAAAACAAAAGGTAAATTCTAAATTAGATAATATTTTGTATGT